>VWYH01004637.1:1508884-1657988 GCA_013399365.1 Pampusana beccarii
TTAGGGACATGGTTTAGTGCTAGAATTAGGTTAGGTTATGGGTGGACTCAATGATCCTGAGGATCTCTTCCAACAGAAATGTTTCTGTGATTCTATGATTTTGCTTGGCAACTATTGCTGCTTCAGATAAGGAAAACAAGAAAATATTGATAAGTGGATAGAAATGGAAGAATTCCTGATTTGCTGTTAGGGGAGGGGACTTGGGTTGTGTTTCCAGATGTGGGATTTTAAGCAATGGACCTGAGCCACAGTCACGTTATCCCAGTCAGGCACTGGGTGTCAGCTGAGTCTTACTAACTTTCCATGGTTTTAGCCCAGACAAAATCTGAGCCAAATTCATCAGTGTCAGTGTAAGAGCTCTCAGTTAACACATTTTATCTCACACTTGTAGCTGTGTGAGTGGATGGTTCATTGGTACGTCTGTTAACAGAGGATAGTTTGTTAAACTGAAGTAACTTTGTTTCTGTGACTCACTTTCCTTATCTTAAGAGAGGAGGGCAATGACATTGACCTTCCTTTATAAAGTGTTGTGATCTTTTGGCGAGCTGCACTGTGTGAGGGCTAGGTATTATCATCAGCACTAATCTGAAGGTGAAGGCGTTTAGAACAATAGCTATGTGTTTAAATAATTTATTTTAAAAATAAACAGGTCGGAGTATCACCTCTGCAACAATTTGAATCTTTCACTCCGAATTAAGTAATCACTCTTCTCAGACTCCGCGCTGTTTCTACTTGTAGTCAGTGACTGTCAGGTTCTTGCCAGAAAATGCTAAGTTCAAACAGCTGCAGGGGTGTTCAATGGTGGTTATGTTGGATGGTATACTCAAATAATTTTTTAGAAGGAGCTCATGGGAATGTTAACAGCATAAGTTTAGCTGTAATGTCTTTTCTGTCTGCCAGTTAAATAGCTAGCGATCTGATGATTACACAAAGACAACGCAAATTCCTTATGCATTCCTGCCTCAGTGGCGTTCCACACGCTGGATGACTGAAAACAAAATTCTTTCTCTCTTTTTGCCATGGAAATTGCTGGTGAAAGCTCAATACTTCAGCATATGCAAATTCTGATTTTTTTGTTTAAAGCCTTCCGTGCCACTCTGTATTGTCATAGCAGATATTGCAGTCCAACCGCTTGCTGTTAAGGCCAATAGGGTTTGCGCCTGTTTTGGTAACAGGTGCAAACAAACATTTTAAAAAATGTCTTAAATGCACAAACTATAAAACGCATTTGGCTAATGACTAAGTGAATGCTTGGTTCGCATTAGCCAAACTTCACATTGCATAAAGGCCTGTAGAGCCTTCTTTCTTAACTGCACCGAAAACCCCATCAACTGTGGCACTGAGAGATTTCTACTTTATTCAAAAGAGAGGCTGCTGAGGAGTATGTTTTGGGCATGGATGAGAGAAAAAAGTGAAATGTGTTATGCCAAATTTTTTTTTTTTTAAGTATCCACTCTGATTACTTATCAAACACTGCAGGCTCACTGAAATATTTCCGCTTTCAATCAGGCTTAATTTTTCTCCTATGGTGACTTTGAAAGCAGGGAGATAACAATGGGGTAGCTTGGAGGGGAAGTGTTTGGGTGAATGGGTGATTGTTTCAGGAAATGTTTCTGTGCTGGGACAGGACTTTTTCCCCTGGCTCGGAATGCTCTGTGGGTATCAATGCCGGTGGCCTAGAGCTCGGCCGGGAAATGGAGACAAGCCGGTGGGGGCAAAAAGGCACCTGCCAAACATTTGGTGGAGTTGTGTATGTGAACCTTTGTTTCCTGAATACCAGCGCAGTGCTTTAATCACACAACCATTTTCCACCTAGGCTTTTTATGTGAAATAAATACCTGCCTGCAAGATGGGTGTTTTTTTTCAGATCATCAGAAGTGAGTGCTGATAACTGCAGGTTGAAGCTAACAACTGTGCTCCTGTGCTCTGTGTGTTGCTGGCGTGCATGGCTGAACGTATTACCATGCAGAGTCCCCTTTCCAATGTATTTATTTGTCCACCTTTGAGTGTTTTGCCTGCCCCAGGGCTTCTATCCTTTCCTGTCCCTGAAGCCCGTTCTGTCATTTCACTGTAGCTTCAGGCAGCTGACATTTAAATATTGAACCTGACCAGGTGATAGTCAAGCAACCTCCTTTCCCTTACGTTCTCCAAAATAAAATGACCTTTAAATGAGATTCATGACATACTTAAATCTGTTTTACTCCCCACTAAAAACAATGCAGACAAATCCAGAACTTTAACTCCCGTTTCTCTGAGCAGTGCAGAATGCCTGTTCAGTAGTTTTCCCCCACAGCCACTTCCTCAGCCCATCATTAAAATCTCAGACCCACAAAATAATTTGACCAATTATTTGAATTACTCAAACTTCAGAGAATGGCTTAGGTACCTTTGATGAACCCACTGCATTTGTACGCCCCAGAACATGACAGCAGCTGTTTGAACATCAAATGAATACAGGTCATGCCTGGGGTAAAGGCATGACTGATGGGTGTGCCTGGCATGGCCGTGCATTTATCCCGATGAGTGCCATGGGACCCTTTAAGTTCTATATTAGCCGTTGTTAAAAGAGGCAATTAGTGTATCTTAGCTGTGCAACCTGATGCCATCTTCAAATAGTGATTTCTCTCTCAAATGGGGCTTCCTTTTGTGACCTCTGACCTACCAGTACCTTAAAAGCTTTGTAATCAATGGACCTCTGTATTCTTTGTGGTGTGATTGATTGGAATTCCTTCACACTGAACTTTGCCTGTTGTTCTCTTTTGTTTAGGAGGTCCTCCAGCAGCTGATTGTAATGAATTTACCAAATGTTTTGATGATTGGCAAAGATCCTCTTTCTGGTGAGTAGTTTGTTGGGTTCTTCCCCTCCACCCCCACCCCTCTGAAATGCAAAATAAAATTTGTAATTTTAAAAATCTTCTTAAATAACAAACATGCTTTTAAACAAACTATTCATATTTGTAGCCAGACTACAAGTAGTTGAGTACCTCTGAGTCTCACAGTTTAATGCATCTAGTTTGTAATGCTTGTATTTGCGTACCATTACATATAAATCTAATACCTGGTATGTGTGTTTGCGCATCATACACAGACATACGTGACAGTAAATTCTTGCCAAAGCCAGAGCAGCAACTGTTTGCTTGAGAGTCACGTCTCTTCACTCCTTGCTGCAAGTGATTCAGAAAACACTCTGCCGTAGGAGAATTGTTTCTCCTCCCAATTTTCTGCCCTGTGTGCCTGTACAATATTCAGTTCACTTGTGGCAATATATACACACCAGAAAAGTCTTGCAGAATTGCCCTGAAGTGTGAAGGAACTGTTGCAAATGAAGTTTGGGGGAAAAAAAAAAATATGTGAGGATGGAGAGAAAAATACATATATGACAAGTTGGAAAAAGTGAGGAAGAGAATGGACAAGGAGAAAAGCATCTGTCCGGCCATGTTGTCTAGGCAAGGACATCTGTCACATGAGGTATTACATCAAAAGTGACCTGGAAGCCGATGAGCTTCTGTCCGGAGTCCAGTGTCTTTGAGACAAAATGAAGCTGTTTAGCATGAAAACAAAGTTGACTTCTCCTTAGAACAACATTTCTGAAATGAAAAGTTTTGTTCTTGTGGTTTTCTTTTTTTTTTTTTTTTTTTTTTTTAAAGCTGTACTATCTCTGCCTTAGCCCCATGTCAGTGCCAAGGACAATGTATTTATTTTTATTAAAGAAGGAAAACTGGTTGAAGCCTGTCAGCAGTGATGGGGAATGACATGGTATTGCACATCTCCAGAACAAACAGATGGCAGAATGCTTGGTAGAAGCTTTTATTTTGCTGCTCTTAGTAGCAGTAGTGTGTGTATGTACAAGAAAGGGTTTATATCAGAGAAGAATATTAACTTAGGGATGTTGGATCACTGAAACTTGTAGTCTTTTACAGTAAAATCAAACTGAGGGCACACCATCTACTTGTTCAGCAAGCAGATTAAAGTCTGCAATGCCAGTCTTAATTCTCCTGTACAGACTACTGTTATGGGTAAAGGAGAAAATAGAAATACAGGAGCTGTTGCCTTTCACAGTCATTGGGCAGTGGGCAGAGCCTGGGTTGCTGGTGTTGAGAATGCTAGTGAATAAGTGAATAGAGATGTCTGGGCCAAGCAGGCAAGTGTCTCTGCTGGCTAGGTGTCAATGGAAAAGGCTGGCTGGCTTCTTGTGGCCATTTCTGAGCGACAGCTGGCAGGAGGCTCCTGATGCAGTAACCATAGAGCTGGTTCCTGGGGAAGCTGCGCACTTGAAAGCTGTTCCGTATTTAGCTATAATTTCCCATCATTGACCTGGTTTTTGTCAGCACCTTAGATCTTTCTTTCTTTAAATAAAGTACCTGATGTGTCTCTTGTAGGAAAGGTACTGGTCAGCCATGTGTTTCCTGTGTTCTGTCTCTTTTAATTGCAACCAGAAATTTTGCTTCACTTTTTGACATCTTTTTAAATGGAGTGGTTTGCTTTTGTTTGGGGTTTTTTTTGATGTGGTCTTTTAAAATTTTTCTTATCTGTTGCTGACTTGTCATTGGCGTCATTCAGAACACAGGAAATAAAAATAAAGAATGCAGAAATGTAACTTCTGGATGTCTAAAATTTGGTGGGGTATGTGTGTATAAAAATGACATTCTTGCTTAGCCGTATTGTATAATGGTTTTGAGAATCAGTCCCAGCTCAGACACTATAGAGGAAGGTGGTGAACAAAGAAAGACTTGAAGATGTATTTGCTCCAAAGGATGTATTCAAGAGAGTGTCTGAGGGGCAGGATTTCAAGAGAAGCTTGTATTAATCTTATCCTTAGACAGACAACCACTGGTAAGATGTGCTGAAGAAATGGTTAGAGAAATGGCAAACTAGAACGTTCTTCAGGAAGAGGAACCTGGCTGAGGGCTGGTGGGAAGCTTGGTAAGAAGGAACAGGAAGGAGAAGGCTGAGGAGAAGTTAGTAAAACCAGTACAGAAAGCTGGTTGAACGACTAGGCCATGGTGAGGAACGCAGGTGAGCGATGACCAGGTGGCTGTCAGGTGGATGTCTCTGTTACTGCGTGTCTTGTGGAGATGAACGAGAGGAAGGCAGGGGCATGTGGGAGGGGAAAAACAAGTGAAATGAGAGATTCTGTCTGTCAGTGAGAGAGCTAAAGGAAGGCTGCAGATTGAATAGAGATGTGAGGACAAAGCAGTCATCAGCATGGGAAGCCAAGCTTCTGGCATGAGTACAGAGAACGCAAGGGAAAGCTGACAGAGAAGCGAGGAGGCCGGGAGCGACAGCAGTATGGGGAGCAGAGATACTGGAGATGGTTACTTGAGGGAAGTGTTTAAAAGTGACAAAAATGGTAGGGGAGAAACCTCTTTCTCTGTGTCAGTGATCCAGGACAGCTACTGAAAGGGAAGGAGGAGAGTCCTGGAGAGGACACCTGCAGAGACAGTGCTGGGCAATGTGGGAGCAGCAGGAGCTGGAGACCAGTCTGCAGGGCTGGGCTGGATCTGAGAGGCAGTGGTGAAATCCCAGTTTGCCTTCCCTGTCCTGTAGATAAGTTATGTGAATGAGGAAGAAAGATTCATCCCCCAATGACGTTCCTGGAACATGTGCCATGTTTGTACTGTTTGAGCTGAGAAGGCTCCTGTTGACTGTATTGATTCTACACGTCCAAGACCAGAGAGCTGTTAGATCAGTCAAAATGATTCACCGTGTAACAATTTTAGTGATTTATTTCTTGTAACAAGCCCATATGATGTTTCCTGTGCATGCTTTTTGAGCTGTCTGTTCACCAGTGCTATCTGCAGATTTTACTTTTTCTTCTCCAACGCTTAGCCAAAAGTGGTGTTACATGTATTAAATTATAAACTGAACAGCTCTAAAGCTGAGAATGCTGTTCCTGATATATAGCAAGAACATTTAGCACTCAGTAGCTGGGACTATTGAGGGCTCCTGCAGCTCTGCTTTGAACATGAGACTATTGGAAAAACAGTGCTGCCACTACTAAAAACATGTAGCTCTTGGGCTTTTGCATAGGAGATGGCACATGTCTGCTGGGTTTAGGGGCTTTCCTTGCTTTCATGTCTTCTAAATTGTTCTGTTCCAGGCCATGACAATTTTGCCTACTTCAGTTCATTTGGCCATGGGCATAAAAGTTGCAAAAATATTTGTGAGAAAATGAAGGCTTTGACCGTTTTCTAGAACGTAGGGAGTTGAAACTTGAAAGTTTAAAGGATTTAAAAGTTTTCTCAGGAGTCCCAATTCGCAGGATGATGCAACTGACAATGTAGGATTTATTCTATTGACTGCACTATACAGTAGACAGCTACTACCATTCATTTTCCAGTCTGTTTTTGTCTTCCTCCATTTTTTTAATTGCTGAACAGCTTTTTCAATTCATTACCACAGCACAAATCCCCCTGTGCTCAATACGAGAATCACCAGCATATTTATCATCTATACACATCACTGTAATCACCTTTTATAATTACTTCTGGTCTTAGCATGCCTTATAAATGACCACTCACTCATGTGCCCGCACAGGGAGTATCATTATACAGTACTAGTCCTGAACCTCTATTTAGAGTAGTTTCTTAGCTTCTACACATACTTAGTTTAACACAGCTAGTGAGTGTACTCAGGAACTGACAGCAATTAATCCTTTAAAACAATCATAGCTAATTTGGGGGGGTGAGATTTTAACTTTATTCAGACCGAGAATGGAAATGAGGGTTTATTTGCCTGATGTAGGCTTATTTCTATCTCTTAAAAAACCCACTTTGCTCTTTAGATCCCCTTTTGAAATTACATGTTAAGTTTGTGAATGAGAGCCCAAAGTTCCCTGCTAATAAGTGTCTATAGAAAATGTTTTTCATTGAAATCACAAAAGATGTCTACTCTCACTGGGGTATTTTTTCATGTCTGGTTTCCTTCCCCATTTTGTTTCACAATCCTCTGGATAAACAAAGCTTCATAAAACATAAAGTTAATAACAAAGCACTGCCTCAATAGTGTAAATCTGGTATTGAAGCTTTTCTCACTCAGGATGTTGCTACAGTTGGGGAAAATGGCACTTCGTGTTTCACCCCTTCCACCTTGGCACATCCGCCGGCTGCCGCGTGTAGCACGCCAGGCGCTCCCTCCCCTCCGCGGGAGGAGCGTCGAGGTAAAAATGTGCAGAAAGAAGCAGCGCGAGTTCGAGATTTCACGTGCTTGGCATCCCTCGTTTCCGTTTTGTCATCTTTCCTACCCCCTTCTCATTTTTTTTTTTCATTGTCTGTATTCTCTCTTTACCCCGATCCTCCCTTTTTTTTTGTTGTTGTTGTTGTTATGCGCCGCAATCCCTCTGCCCGCCTTCTCCCTGAGTCCTGCCATCTGTTTCCCACCCTCCGTCCCCTGGGAGTGCGGAGGGGTCTCTGGGCTCTGGCACAGGGAGGCTCCCAGGATGCACAGGTGGTGTTCGGGCTTTCCCTCCCTTTATTTTCCAGAAAAGCCGCTGGCCCTCTCCCATGGTCAGGAGCAGATGGTCTTTCTGCAAACCCCCCCAGGTGGCTGCTTCCCTTGCAGGCACAAACATGTGGCCTGAGAGCAGCTGCCCTGGAATTTTCAAAAAGATGTAAAAGAAAAGAGGTTGTGGGGTTTTTTGTTGTTTTTGTTGTTGTTGTTGTTGTTTTGTTTTGGTTTTAATTGTCACCTTTCTCATGAAGTGCTAGTTTGAATCCCATCCCTTCATTTCAGCTTGTGGGGACCTGTCTGCCAGGAGCTGCCACAGACCTAAGCATTTGTGCCCTAGGTTGTAGGAGGACACTCCATGAGGTCAGCTGAGAAGCCTGAGTGGACTCAGCAGAGTTTCTTCCTAGCTGTCTAGGAAGGACTTGTGTATTCCAATGAACCAGCAAGGGGACGCCTGCGCATTCCTGCTTATGCAGTGCACGAGGAACTTTATCACCTTTTAAAATTAGCACAAATCGAACCTTCTGAAAAACATCGCAGAGTCATTTACTGTTCAGGAGGCATGACTGAATTGGGGATAAAGATCACTTGCTTTTGTTCAACGTGCATTACAGAATAAAGGAAACTGTCCTGAGTGTAGAACTTGGCTGCTGTGCTGTGTAATAATACTGGGTGTGCTTCTGATTCGTGTAGTAACCTTGGGCACTCCACTTCAGTGTGTGCTATCTCAGCTCTCCTGTGGGTGAGATGAAAGGGGAGAGGGGTCATTAATCCCTTCCTGGCTCATTGCAAGGTTTAACTGAAAACTGTCTCTAAAGCACTTCAGATTGGCAGAGAGGTTTTTACATACTCATACCCTATTTCTTCTAAATATCTTGTTATTCTATGAGGCTTTAAAATGCTGCTTGAGTGATCTTGGAGTGCTTTAATGCCAACAAACTGTCTCCACCCCATAGGAGACAACTTGTGAATGAAAGCCCAAGGAATTGAGAGAAGTGTAACTCTCTAAAACGGGCACTCATGGTCTTCTGAAACACTTGTGTGGCGGGTGGAGTAGATCTGCTAAGTAGGCCTTTCAACCTTAAAAGTGCTTCTGGTGGGTGGTACAATCTTATTTTCATGACATGTGCATAGCATGTCTGCAAGTGTAAAATAATTTATTAAAAAGGAAATCTTGGAAAAATCCTGACAACTAAGTTTTCTGTGAAAGTTGCCAGTGGGAAGAACAGGCTGCCAAATGTTATCTTTAAAACGGTAGCAAACTTATCTCATCATTACCTTCTTTTTTAATTTTGCACTCTTTTCTACAAACTCTGGCCTGGCCTTCCCTGCCAAAGGGGATTGCCATGTCTTCCTCAGCTTCTCTTCCTGAGTGGGGACAAGGTCTCGCACTGGTAATTCCAGGCAAGATTAACACTTGGTGGGAGAACAGGGCTGACCTTGCTAAGTTACTCTGCAGTAATAGCTGAAGGTGTTTCACCTCACAGGGTCGTGCAGCATCACTGATGCCCATCTCTTGTCTATTGGAGAGAACAGCAAAGCATCCTGCCTTTGGTGCAGAGAGGTCGAGTGTGGTCTGAGTGGGTTAAGTAGCTCTCTTGTGTTTAGAATGGTATAGGTGCTCTCACTGTTGGAAAGTAACTGTGAAGTTTCTTATTTTTAGTGATCTCAAGCCTCTAGGCTCGCCATCAGCTGTGATGCCATAGTGCACAGACTGGAATTTATTATCAACAGACAGAGGTGTCCAGAGCATACAAGAGTTAGAGCACTTGGCTGGTGTGATCGGAGCAAGCAACCTGGTGGCTACACCTTCAGCCTCTCGTGGACATGATGTTCTGCTGTGACTAATCTGGGAGAATGAGTGACATACACTTGAGCCACTTGCTTTCTAGAACTTAGCAACTTGCCCTCATGTCCGACAGACATGCTCTGCATTTAGTGCCTGGCCTATATCTGCTGATGCAGAACGAAACCCAGTGCTGCAATTCTAATGAGAACTCAGTTTCATGAAAAAATGTCTTCTGGCTAAACCAAGTATCTCCTTGGGCTAGAATAAATAGTACCCTCAAAGGAACGGTTCATGAAATACTAGATCTTTTCTTGTTGTTGTTGTTGCTCAGGGTTGGTTTTTTGTTTGGTGGTGGGGTTTTTTGAGACACTGTCTACATTTAGGGTTGTGTTGTTCAGAATCATACAGAACAATCAGACTTTCACAGACTTAAATTACAATTTCATATACAAATTGCATCTTTCAGAAAAGGGCAAGCCGTGTATACTCCTAGATGGGGGAGAAGAGTAAGAAAGATTGTAAGTCTTTCAAAAACAGTTTTTAATATTCTGCAGGGAAAAGAACAATATTGTATTTACAGGGTGAAGTGTGAACTAGCACATTTTAGATATGTCTGTCTCTGCAGAAGAAATGAATTCCTGCTTGCAAAATCTTAATGATAATAATGTGAGACTTGAATATTGAGAATTCTAGTCCAGTGTACTGGTAATTTCTATAGGGCATTCTTGAAACACTTTAAAGATCAACATTCCTAAAAGTTGTTGAAAAGTTGTTTAACAAGTAAGGTACATTTAAGAACTGGTTTACAGCCTTTGTGTGCCCTGAAATCAGGAGATCAGAAAACAAATTATTTCCTAAGCTGCCTGCACGTGGCCGCGCTGGCTTGCAGGGTTCTCGGGGTGGAGATAACCTCGTGGTAATATAGGTCAGTGTGTCTTTGTGCATCTGCAGGGCTTCAGCGGCTGAGCTGATGAATCAGTTTAACTCCAGGCTCCCGGCCTCCGGTCCTGCACTTGCCTCTCACTTTTTGCCAGCGCCGCCTCACGGGGGCACGGTGTTGGTGGAGGAACGCAGTTGCGCTCAAATTATTATCTGTCTAGCTAGGATGGGAGCAATTGAACACCCTAGTAAGGCAGGGTAGAAAATGAAAGCGTTTATCCCACAGTTACACGCTGTGTCGGGAAGCATGCAGGTGTATAGGGATGAGAGAAAACTATACGTGGCCTATCTCTCCTCTTTCCCCAGTGTGGAGAAGCTTTTCCTGAAATAACTCCATAATGACTTTTCATTTCCTCTTTGAAGCTCCTTGCTTTCCATCTCCCTTTGTCTATCTTTGGTAGATGTAATTGTCTTTACCACCCCGCAATACCCACATTAATTTTGTTGAAACAAGAGCTGGCTGAAGGCCACGCCGGTCCCCCCGTGCAGATTTCTCTCTCCAGACCTTGGGAGGTGGCGGGCAGGGCTGTTGTTTGCAGCAGGATCCCCTGCAGTCACAACCTGCCCGTGCCTCCTCCCCAAGCATATGGTTACCTGCACCTTCTGGTTTATGCCACTCTTAGCACATGTGGTTTGCGCTTCAAAGTGTGAACAGGCTTTGATGTAGAGCTGGGGCAGAACTTAAACTTAGTTGCTAAAACATCTCTTGGAGAGAATTTATATGCGCGGAATGGCATTCAGCTTTGGGAAGTCTGAGTGGCAACTGTTTTACAGACAGAGAATTTAGGACAAGTTCTCTCTTTGAGAGTAACCCTCCTTTGCCTTGGTTTCTGTTTGTCTGGTTTTGGTTGCTGGTGTTTGGTTTGGTTTGATCTGGTTTTTTGTTGTTGGTTTGGGTGGCGGTTTGATGCGTCTTTCGCACCTTCGTTAATCACAACACAAGTGACAAGCATTGGGCATACGTGCTGCACCATTTAAAGGATTTCGTTGTTGTTGTTTTTCTGCATTGACCAGAAAAGCCTCAGAAAATGTTGGTGAGGACAGCACATTGAGTTAGTCTTGATGGATTTGGGTGTTTAATCCATAAGAACTGTATTATTATATGGAAAGTATGGTAACATTATAATGGGTGCATATATATTGTCCAGGCACTTGTTCAGTCGTCTTATTTCTCTTTTCAGGAGTATATTTTGGAGAGGATCACTTGCAAGTAGTTAATTTATGTTATACATATGTACTGATTCCATTTTTTCCTCTGTAGGTAAAAGTATGGATGAAATTAAGAAGCTGCTGTTGTTGGTTCTGGGATGTGCTGTGCAGGTGAACATTCTTTAAAAGCTTGAAAAATAATATATTCTTTAATCTGTGTTGTGGGGTTTTGGGGGGGCATTTTTGTTGTTAGTTGGTTGGTTTTTCTGGACTGAGAAAATCCACCCAAAGATCAGTGCTAAAGGAATAAATCTCCAGCTCAGGAGAGCTTGTGAGCTAAAATTGTGAGGAGAGACACAACAGGTGAATGAAAGGAATGTGGAGGGAAAGACAGCTCAGGGAAAGAAGCACACTTTCTGGTAGCAGTAGCCTCAATTTATTGCCAATGCTTTATCAGCCGTAGGATGTGTACTCTTACAAAGAAGTAGTCCGCTTTGATAACAGAGTGGGAAGAAAGAAGCTTTGAACAGTGTTCTTGATAGCAAGATTGAGTTGGTTTATTTTCTTACTGTTTTAAAATACACAGTTTTAACAGTAAATACTAATGCCAAACAAATAGGTAAGCTAACAGGCTAAACATTATTTGATGAATCCTGATTTTATTTGCATAATCATTTGGTTGAATATTACGTGTAGAAAATCCAAAATGAATAGATACTTTGTATATTCATGTGGGGATTTTTATGTGGCATTTGTTAAAATAAATAGACAGGCAATGTGTATGGGAAGCTCCCCAGAAATGCACAACAGTTACCAGATAAAGAAATCAGTGTTCTGCCTACCAGCCCTCTGTGGTGGTAAACAATAGGCGGGTTGCAGGCCAGCCTTTGCTTATAATTGACCTTGTTTGTAGGTCTGTCTGGTGGTTTTGTCGTGCCTTAGGACACTTACCCTGCTCAGCTACGTCAAGTCGATTATGTCAGGGTAAAGCTGTCTTCATATGGCTGCTCTGAACTGTCTCAGCATTGCATTGTAGCGCAAAGAATAAGGGTCTGACTTGGCAAGCTGCTCTGCATCCTCAGTCCCCATTTATGGGTTTGAGGTTCTTCCCAGTGAAAGAAACAGCTGAGATTTGGAACCAGGCCCCAAAAGAACACTGTAAATGAGTTTTAAAAAAGCTTTTAAGTAACGCTTCTCTACGATGCACAGTTGTTACAAGAAGGCAATAAAGTTAGTGTACAAACACAGGTATACAGGTAGCAGATGTCTGCCTCTTTTAAAGCCTTAAGTAAAAGATTTACTAAAATCAGATTGTCTGAAATGTCACTCATTTTTATCTAGAATGTTTTACAACCCCATTTTTTATCTAAAGCACATGTTGATGTAGTCCAACAAGCAACATTATGCGTTGGTGTGAATAGCAGCTAAAGTGATGCATCTCTTTCCATTACCAAAACCAAGCAAAATGCAAACAGCAAAGCAGACAGGTTAAATGATGCAATCTAAATATATGTTTACATTTGTGCAGCTCATTAATGAAGCTGTAATGATTTTCTCTGGCTGTTGCTCTACCTCTTGATCTCACTGTGTGTTGAACTTGTTTTTAAAGAGCAAAACCAGACATGTAGCTTAGCCTTAGTTCTCCTGACTGTAAAAAGTTTAAATAATTTAATTTAATGCATAATTTAATTCATGCTACATATGGAGCTTTGAAGTGTTATACCTTCTGGTGTGACGAAGTGTAGATCTTGAACATTTTGTCATTAGCAATGTGGAGATTTTTAATTATTTAGATAAAAAAATAGTGCAGTAAGTTTTAGGAATGTAGCACTTTTTCAGGGTATGTTTTCTTTTAACAGTGTGAAAGAAAAGAAGAGTTTATTGAAAGAATAAAACAACTGGATATTGAAACCCAAGCTGCCATTGTGTCACACATTCAGGAGGTGAGACTCTCAGTATTGTCTGTTTTTACTTTTTATCTCTTCCTTCCTTGAATTGACAGCATTTTGTTTGCTACAAAATGTTAATGCTTGAAATTTCCTAATGGACCACCAAAAAAAGCTCGAATATATTATTGCAATGAAATTATGACACGAAAAAGGTCAGTGCTGGGAACATTACTTGGCTCAGTGGTGGTTTGAAGAGATGCAGTGGTGAATGCCTTGCTTGCCAGGTATAGGCTGTGTAGAAGGAATTGTAGTAAGGATACACATGTGATGTTTCCAAAAAGTGTATATGACTTAGGAGCTGCAGTGCCCTTGCAGCAGTGCTGTAGGCACTTAGTCCCTAGGTCCTTTGGTAGGTGAGGCACAAGCTCCCCACGGGCTTGCTTGGGCAGTGGCCTTTGAGCTCAGGCAATCTTGAAAAGTGTGCTCTGCAGATGAAATTGGCTATACAACATTTTTAAAGATGAGTTTGACCCAAAGACGAGAAATCTTGGACTTCTAAGATTTCTGTAAAAGGAAGAAGTACATGTTGTAGGTGTTAGGAGCCAGCTTTCTTTGGGGACCCAAAGGAGAGCCATGTGGAAACGGCCACTGCTGGGTGACCCTCACTGGGAACAGGCACCGGCTTTGGCCGGGGGTTGGTGGGTACAGGTATAGCAAGGCTGGTATGCTCAGATTTTGGGAACAAATAGTGGAAGTCTAAGACAGGAACTTTTTTCTTAACTTTTAAAAAAATAGTTCTGCTTTTAAAAAAAAAAAAAATTGTGATTAACTGCGCACATGTTTATGAGAAAAGCAGGAACAGTCTTTAACTGAGCTTGAGAGACTTGCCTGACATTTCTGTTAAATGATTGAGGAGTTCAGTTTGGGTAAGGTAGGAGTTGAAAGGCCCGCTGGGAGCAGTGACCAGAGACCCTTCTGCTAAAGGCAGCTCCTCCCAGCCGTATCAGCTGCAAGTTGCAAGTTCATTGAAAGCAGGGCTTCCTCGCAGTGAGACACCAGCCTAACTGCTCAGTGTGGAGTCAGTTCCTTCAAATCCCTGGGCTGACCTCAGTGCTTGTGGTAACATACTTGCATACTTGTAATTTGCAAGCGCAAGTGCTATTGATCGTAATATGTATCTAAACGCTTTTAAAAATCAGCCTTAATAATTATTAAAAAAAATCTAAATGCCAGAAGTTGCTGGGTAATGTTACAGTTAGAGGTAGTTGTGTTTGATATTTACAACCTGGTTTTGGCGAGATGTGATATGTGTTTTATCTGATCAGTAGAACATCCTGGGGGATGGAGCAAACAAATTTACAAATCAACTGGTGGAAATAATTTGTTGTTGTTGTTGTTGCTGTTCTAGGTGACTCTCAACCAGGAAAATGTCTTTGACTTGCAGTGGCTGGAGCTCCCAGATATGGCCCCAGAAGAACTAGAATCTCTTTCCAGGAATATGGTTTTCCACCTCAAGAGGCTCATTGATGAGAGAGATGAATGCACAGAAGTATGATGACTTATCTCTGCCATATAGAGCTCATGTGAAGCAGCAGATGCAGGCTCCATTCCTTCTCTTGTGTCTTGTTTGTGCACTGGGTTTCTATTTCTTCTGTACATTCTTCTGAAAACCTGTAGAAAGATTTTGACTATTCCATTGATTCTCATCTAAAAAAGGTCTGGTGAAATGATTGGTAAAGAGGAGTGGAGTGGTCTCTCATGAAGAGACCAAACTATTTGATGTTGTGACTTTGTCTTGAGATTTTTGTCTCTGCATGTCTGCTCAGTCATTTGTCTGAGTGATTGCTTGCCTGTCTCTGCACTGGTATCTACCATCATGGGTTCCAGTGTCTTCTCTAGTTTTTTTTTCCTATGTGAAGACTGCCCCATCTGTTGCTAACTCAGTAATTCCTTTCCCTTCAGATCTCCAGAGGAGTCTTCTCCCCTTCTTTAACCTGTTAATTTTCTGTCATGCTTTTGACCATGATTGTGTTAGTTAAAACTGTTAGTTGTTACAGGTTTTATGAATTCTCCAAGCAAAACAGACTGCTTATTTTGAGTATTGAAAGGGGAATATTTTAGTAGTCTGAGCATGGTGGAAATTCCTTTCCTCCTCTGTGTAATGCTCCCTCCTGGCTATCATTTGAATTCTATATAATGCCAGGCTAATAATTTTCTACATTTATAAATAATTTTTAGATACTTGAAAACCAACATATAATGATACTATTTATTCTTGACACTCTATACTTCTCTGTATTTCCAGGTCATTGTAGATCTCACTCAAGAGAGAGATTATCTCCAGTCTCAGCAACCACCAAGTCCTCTGAAAGCTCCAAGTCCCGATTCTTCACCAAACCCAGCCAACCCACTTTCTAATGAAGACAAGCAGCACCTTGCAGTGGAGCTGGCAGACACAAAGGCTAAATTGAGAAGAATCCGGCAGGAGCTGTGAGTCACCAGTGATTAGTGCATCTAGAAAGACTGGTATATTAAGTCTTGTGCATCCTGAAAATGTGGTTGCCTGTTGGCTTCAGTACGCTGGCCTCCATGGGAGCTCTCAAAATCACAACTTTCAGATTTTTTTATTCATAGCAGTAAGAAGCTATTATAGTATAGACATTCCTTCGTCTTTCTTAAGTGGTCTTTAAACACAGAGTAGATGGCTACTTCCATTTTTCTTTTTGTGGCTCGTCTCTCCCTCTCTTCAAAATGCCGACTGCTAGCTGCACTTTTTAATTATTAGTGGGAAATACAGACGCCAGTGAAGCTGGCTATGACAGCAGTAGCACCAATGAGATTTAAACAGAGGTACTTAGTAAAAAAAAAAAAGTAGAGTTACAAACTCGGATCCATGATATGTGTATGGTATCATGAGAAAAAGGCTTTTGTTTTTATGAAGCTGTCATGACAAAGAGGCTCTATGTTCAGAATATGCTAGGAGATTTCTGTCTTCCTTTCCAGATACCCAGCAGTGACCATACAGTCAAAATTGTTTCATTAAAAGGAAAATATAATTTCTAACTAAGAATTTTCTAATCCTTTTCAGGGAAGAGAAGTCTGAACAGCTTGTAGATTCTAAACATGAAGTTGAGCAGCTCACCCTGGAGCTGCAAAAAATAAAACAAGAGGTAAGATGGGCTTGTTTTACTGTGGCAGTCTTCCGTATTTCAAAAAACCTCTTTCAGTGTGAGGCTAAAAATACTACTATGCCTATTTTTAATGAAGAAATCAAGTTACTCCAGCAAGCTGTTTGATGGTTATGGCTATGGCATAGCAATGCTACACTTCCCACTTAACTGGTGAGAGCAGTCTCATGTGTTTGCAAATAGCCTGGTAATGCCTGAAGCTTATGCAGCACCAGGCATTAGAAATGTCGGGGTCCCAACAGGCTGCATAACCTCTCTGTAGAGAATTTACTGGCTAGTTAGTCATAGGTCATAGAATGTCCTGAGTTGGAAGGGACCCACAAGGGTGATTGAGTCCAACTCCTGTCCCTGCACATGACAACCCCACAGTTCACACCATGTGTCTGAGGGCTTGTCCAGTCTCTTCTTGAACACTGTCAGGCTCTACTGTCAGGAGCATTCTCTTACTCCTGAACCAGGGAAATGCTATTTGCCTATACTTAAAACAAGTAAGTAAATACAGTATAAAGAACATGTTTTCAAGTATTAACTAAAATTTTTTTCTCTGCTTATTCCTGACTTCTCACAGAATATCCACCTGGCCTCAGATGCTCGCTCTGCACGAGCATACAGAGATGAGCTCGACTCTCTGAGAGAAAGGGCAAACCGTGTGGAGAGACTCGAGATGGAACTTGTTCGGTGTAAAGAAAAACTTCATGATGTGGATTTTTACAAAGCTCGCATGGAGGCAAGTTAAGATTGAGAGGAAGATTTGCTGAGTAATCCTTAATGTTTGGTTTTCGTTGGTTACCAGTTCATATGTCATTTTTCAATGACCTAACTGTAGCAAAACATGAGAACAAGTGGAAATTACTTAACCTATGTCATAGTTATTAACTTTAAAACTTCTTTCAGTGGCAAGAAGGACTTGATGCACACAAAATAAATACCCATTACTGTTAATTATCTCTGCATAGTTCACCCTTTTGTGGCTAAACAGGACAGACCTTTTCTGGACACTTACAGAGAATCCAGACCCTTAGTCTAGCTTTGAAAATTTACTCTTAGGTAAAATGTTTGCATTTTGGAGTTGCTTTGACATAACATTTTAAATGTCATGTATAAGTTAGCTAAATTAATGTCTGGGTGTTTTTCCTTAGAGTTTGTAGCAGATGTAATTTGTTAACATGGCTGGGCATTTCTAAGCGTGACCACAGATGACAAATTCTAGCCAGCCCTTTTTGCAACTTGTTGCTTGTAGCAGAAGGGAGAGTAAATCTGGATCTTCCCTAGTGCCCTGAGTAGGGTAGGTCAATGAGAAATGTATAGCTTTGTTCCAGTAGTAATGCCAGTTACTCAGCCTAGTCATCTGCAGCTATGCACATGCTGGAACTATTAATTAACAGAGGCTGGAAGGGACCTTGAGATCATCTAGACAAACACGCTACTCACAGCACAGCTTACTTAAGTCAGACTGCTCCTATTTTCTGTCCTTTCAGTCCCTTTCTGTCCTCAATAAGCCCCACACATGACGCTTCAGCTGACATCAAATAAATATCCAGACTTGCTGAACACATGAAGATTCACTAACTGACTTCACTATAATTAGATAAAATCCCAGGTCTGAGGTAAAGGGTGATATTGAAACTCACACTTGCCAGGCCTCTGGCTGAGAACACAGTCCTTATTTCTGCTCTACAAACCTTACTTTATGGGTGATTATTTTTTTTCCCACTCTAACCTAAGGGGCCAGCTTCTTATGAATAGGTTCACTAAAATGGGTGGTTATTAAATGTAGTAATAGGCTATAAAAGCCTCTCTTCCCTCTCAGTAATTTCCAGTTTACTTGAGAAAGTATGAAGCTCTGGCTCTCTGTTTTCCTGCCTCAAGCTGGCAAGTCAGTTGTGCTTTAGCCTGGCACATGAGCTATCAGTGTGGCATCCTGGCTTTCCCCTTTGGCTGGGCGCTGGAGTTGCTTGGCTTCTACCTGCTGCTCAGATAATTTAGCCAGACCTAGGAGAGGAGTTTTTTAGTCTTCATGTGAGATCAGGGAAGTAACTATTTCTGTTCTTGAGTTCTCAGCCTCCTTGCGTGTCCTAGAGCCAAAGTTTCCTTCTCTGCTGTCTGCATGCTAATGTTGCTGAACATATCATTCAGGAAAGAGACCTCCGCTTCAGTTTCAAATTTGTTCCAACGTTTCTCACTCCCTCTTTCACCCTGCCAGTTTTTGGGGAGAGTATTGAACGTCAGAGATGAATGTTGGCTCCAAGGATACCTTCCTGAAATACAGCAGTGGGACAAAGAATATTTCTGATGGATATGGCACTTTTCTAATTCCGGGCCACAGTGTGGACTCTAGCAGAAGTTGTTGCTGCTTTAGGGGCTGAGCTGTTCTAATATGCAGGAGGATTGCACAGCTGTTTGCAGGCTGGTCTGTGGTCTAGAATAGCCAGAGAGTTTCACATTCCCACCACTCCCTCTTCCATCATGGATCAAGTCTTGGCACAGCCATGAACTGCCAGTGTTGAGCAGTGGCAACATCAGGCAGACTCCACTCTTCTCCTGCTGATACATTCAGAGGATGACACAGGGCGCTATTCTGTTTTGGGTTTTTTTTATAGTCGTGGAGTAGCACAAAGCCTGTGCATAGTAGCCAGTATCCAACTTTCCATGGTCCCCCAGTTTTCATTCTTATCTGTCTCAGGTCCTGTGCCCCTTCAAAAAAAAGTGTTAATGGTTGGGGTCGATTCAGTGTTTGCTCAGATTCCTCCCACTCCCTCAAAAACTGTGGCTTACAATTCCAAGTTGTAAGATTTGTTCAGTGATGTAACATGGTAGAGATTATGACCACTGGATAGTACATTGCTCATTCATGTCATGGCATTTACTGTGGCTGGCTTCTTAAGCTCTAAGTCTTAAGACCTGAACAAATCTTACAGAGGCACAGCAATGAAAATGTAGGTGTGTAAAGTACAGTGTAAGCCACTTTACTGTGGTAATGTGATACCTTAAGGCTCATAAGGTTTTGACAGGGTTGCTAATAAGCAGTGCCAAATCTGTAAGTGAGAAGAAAAGGTGAGTTTGCCTTTGTGCATCAATGCAGAAAACTGTTAAGTGGGCATTACAAATATTTTCCTTTTTGTAGTTAATATACACATTTGGTACTCTGAGCAGAAAATACATAATGTGCTCTGTGTATGATACCATGACAACCTTTAGGGATTGTGAGCAAGCTTATAAGTAGTTTCTGAAAGCACATTATATACAGATCAGCTGTGGCAACAGGAGGAGGTTTAAGGAGCTATTCCGGAAAGAGTGCAAAAGGAGCAAGTCTTCAAGTGAATGTAACACGTTTAGGCATGTGTGCTGTTTTCCTTCTCTGTATGTCTTGACAAAGTTGTTCAGAAATGACATTTTAGTTTGACCATTGTTCAAGGACCATGGAGATGAATATGCTTTGGAGACCTTCCTGCTGGGATGGCTTAATGAGGTTGTAACTGTGAATGTGGAGGAGCAGGCTTAATGCTGGGCTTCCTCTGAGGAGGTGCTTCCCTCCAGCTTTCCCCTCCATTGAACCTTGTGCTGCTCCAGGTGAGCGGATTGTTTTCCAAGGCCAGGGAGTCTGCCTTGCCCATTCTTCCCCCTTCTCACTGTAATCATGTTTCCATGCAGGATGGTGGGAGGATTTTCTGTGAATGTTAAAAAAAGCAAAAGCATCTCTTGCATGTTTTCATATAGCTATCCAAGGCAGCGTTTGATTGTCACAAGATGGTAACTGTGTCGTGGCTCGGTAGGGGCAGCTTCTGAACTGCCAGAAGGCAGGGGGTTGAACTCTGTTTAATAACTAGGTCTGGATGCCTGTGCAAATTCTCTAGTTTCAGATTTAAACGATCTGATTGCTACTTTAGTTTCTGAAGATGTTTTCCAGTAGCAACACACCCTGATTGTGCAACCGCTTACCCCCAGAGTTAATTGTAACCATATGAGTACACAGTGAACATTCTTAAAGCTATTTCAAGGCACAGCAATACAGGATCAAACCACAATATGTAATTTATTTTAGAAGTTACTAAAGCAGAATTATATATGTTGGATATCAAACCATCAGAATTTAAGTGATACAAAACTAAGGTTTTTTTAATCCATTGCCTAATAAATTAGTGTATTTAAAAAAAAATCCACAGCTAGCTGGTTTTGTTGTCGATTTAAAAATAAACTTATAATTAGAAAGTAATGCTGGTGAGTTTGTTAATTAAAGAAAAAATAAACCTTAATTCCAGTGGAAGCAACACCATCCCATGACCACTACCTGCTGATTACTGAACAAGTGTGATTTGTAGACAAATACATTTTTGGGTGAACTATGTTATCCTAGTGACTTCTGGGAGATGTTAGTGCTGACATGTTTTAGTTAGGACAGTTTTACCTTCTAGGCTTTGAGATGAAACTCCACAATGCTCCCATGGAGTAATTATTTTAATTATATGAACTTTCAATATTAAGACAACCTCAGGTCAACCTCAGTGAGCAATGTTGACCTTGCCATAGCAGGCATTTCCACCAGGTTATTAATTCAAGGTTTCATTAGAACTGCTTTGAACTGACATGTCTGCCCTGCCTGGGTGCTCGACAGAAAGTGCTTCCTTCAGTCTTCCATACATTGCAGCTCACAGTGAAGTGTGGTTTGTACCGGAGCCTGGATATGTGTATGTACTTGGCACATAGCTTGACTCTTCATGAGACACTAAAATAATTAGTTCCTGCTTGGTAAGCAGTTCTGGGCATAGTTCTGAGGCTGTGTTTTTGAGGTCAGACACCACCTCACTTCTTTGGGCAGTGGTCCAGATGGAGTGTGGTGATCTAGCAAAGTAAACTCAAGTTGTGTTGCTGTTCCGATACAGGTGTTGTGGCAGTTTACATGACACCCAGCACATTCTGTGTCATGTCCTTCTCCTGGTCTGTCATCTGTTTAGTGTCAGCCTGTTTAGTTTGCTCATCCTGAAGTGACCCTGTTAGATCAGACTTGGCCCAAAATGCTGGCTCTGTAAAACTAATGTTCCAGTATTATTATTATTTTAGTTACTTGCATATTCAGACATTTAAATTGCAGTAGTTGAACCACTTCACAAGCACTAACATACTTGTCCTTACAATACTAATCTAGTAGGGAAATTTTTCCTCTCATACTTTGGAAGTTGGTAGCTGACCCACCAAGAAATCGTGGGCAATATGGTACTGCATAAGGTAGACTTTCCATATTATGCCATCTACAGTCAAGATGCTGCAAACAACTGAGATTACTTGCTATATAAGGCTATTGAATTGTGGGCCCCTGCAGTATCGAAAGGCAAGGGGAGTGGCTGTCATCAGACACTCTTAACTTGTGCTCTGCAGCTATCTTCTTTTTTTTTCTTTTTGTGTTTTTAAAAACTGAGCCGCATATGGCTTCTTAAGGCTGATTCTACCCCCCAAAAAATGAGAAGGTAGTTGCTGATTGATTAGTGAAAGCGATTTGCATGCCTGGTGATCTTTCAGGAATCTACTTGGTTTGGATGTTTGTGGTCTGAGAGAGCAGACATGAACACTGATGTCAGCAGAGACTTCACGCTTTGAAGACAGTTGTCCAGAAATAATTTTGTCAAGCAATAAGTATTTCATCCTGCCTGTGTGTGCATTTCTGGTTGTGCATATTTCGTTGGAGTGGGGGAAAGGATGGGGAGAGGAGAGAGGAAAGCAAAGAAAGACAAAAGAAAGTTTCTTTAGAGAGTCACGTAGTCTGCTTCTTGCCCCACTGTAACTCATCTGGGCAAAAATCCTTCCTGTATCCATTTAATTTTTAAAATATGTTCCTGCCATAGAAAATTCTGTTTATGGCTCAAGACTTATCTGAGAATCAGCAAGAGTAAAAGCTAGCAGCGAGGTATTATAGCTCGAAATAAGACATAATTTAATAAATGTGTTTAAAACATGAGCAAGGATACATGGCCAGATTTTATGCTTTGGACATTTCATGTTTCTGGAGATGAAGCTCTGCGCATTCAAATATTTTATTTGTTGCTTTGCAAGGAACATTCAGAGAGCAGTATAATTATTTTTGAGGACTAGAGTTGGCTAAGGAAATGATGTTTTAATAGTGAAATTGGAATCGAACAGTTGCTCTTCTGTTTCTCTAGTCTCTTTGCACCTCTTGATCTATCCTCATACAAAGCAAAAGGAACTCCATGAAACTTTTAAGATTCAGGAAAAAACAACAAGAAATATTAGATTTACTTGCATTAATGACTCAAATATAATTAAATATAGTATCATCTCCTATTAAAATATCAGGTAAAAACTTTTTTATGAAACAGAGAAACATGTCAAATTTCTTTTTTGTGTTTTGCCATGTTAGTTTATGGAAGTCACCTGGCCTTCAAAATGTCAGTTTATGTAAAGAGGTTAACATTGTTACTTTTTATCCCTAGGAGTTAAGAGAGGACAACATCATTTTAATTGAAACAAAGGCCATGCTAGAAGAACAGCTAACAATGGCAAGAGCTCGTGGTGATAAACTGCATGAATTAGAGAAGGAAAATTTGCAGTTGAAATCCAAACTTCATGACGTAGAGCTGGTATGCCCTCTCTTTTTCATTATGCTAGGTTTTTGAACTTCTGTTTTTATGCCAAGTCACAGATTCATGTCACAGAAATGAGTGGAGACAGGCAAATAAATCAACAGTGCTTTTCAAGAGGACTTTCTGCACGTGAATTTTTGAAATATGATAATGTTAATAGTGTAAATATTGCCATTGCTATGTTGTGTGAGACTGAATTTAAACTTATGCAAGAAGGTATATCACCATTTTAAAATACAGATCTCTTTCATACATGTTGATAATGGAGACGTTAAAATCTGGCAGTTAATTAGAGGTTTCCTAGATATAGAAAATGAGAACTTTGGTAGTAAATGATCTTTCTTGTTGGAAACAAAACCCCAAGCCTCTATAGTGACTTTAAGAATCCATTACTGCTGTAAAAGACACAAAATTCTAAAATTTATTTTTGTGTGCTTATTGCTTCATAGACAGGGCAACATAAATTGCAGATTATCTACTAACAAAAAGCAACACTGGGTTTTATAATCCCACTAGAAATAATAAATATTCTTTTATCTCCTGTATTTTACTTAACAGTCCTCCTTTTATCCCACTGTGTTTTGAATTCTTGTGGGTTTAACTGTGTAGAACTTCCAGCTGGATGTGTTGGAAACACAGATACTGAGGCTGCTGTGTGGAATTATGTTTAATGACTGATTCGGGGCATTATAATGGTCATGTCGTGCTCCAGCTTTTCCAAAGTGGCTGGTGATTTTGGATGATGCTTTTCTGGGTGACTTGGTAAATTTTTGGGTAATGCTTTCAAAAAATTTGGAACCATCTGGGGCACCAGTTTGGCTCTTGCAAATGCAAATGGCCAAAACAATCACAAGAAGCAATGGTAGACTTGTTCTCCAGATCTATTTTCTGGATATTTTAAAACCCAAATTATGGGGCAGCTGTTACTTGCTGATCCATATGAATGTATCCAAATTTGATGTGATGAGTTGAGGAAGCTTAGTAGAATTCACGGTTGTATCTGCCGAGTCTCCAGAGTGCCAGTACGTGATGCTACCTGGTTTTTAAGAGCTTAGCTCTGGAGGCAGCTTGGATCCAGCCTGCCTTACTAGCCCAGGCTTGTACTGGCCTTGTCATCACCCAGGGTGCTCTCAGTCCGGTCACCCTCCCTCCAAGTGTATCATGGACCTGAGCTGACCCTAAACAGGGCCAGCTGAGTGTCTTCTGCAGTGCTTTCTGTGGCAGGTATGGTAGCCCACAGCAAACGTGTAATGCTGTACGTGTATTTCAATATAAAAGCACACAGTGTGTTTGAGATCCTTCTACCCTTGATGTGTTGTGGCTGTAGCAGTTCAGCTGATAGGGCAATCTTCCAGGTAAGCTGAATATGAGTATTCATTCATGCATTTCTTGCACAGGACCGGGACACAGACAAGAAAAGAATTGAAGAGCTGCTGGAGGAGAACATGGTCTTGGAGATTGCACAGAAACAGAGTATGAATGAATCTGCACACCTGGGCTGGGAACTAGAACAGCTGGCTAAAAGCACGGATCTTGCAGACAGTGAGTGCCAGCTGGGGTAGCTGTTGTGTTTGTGGTCTCTTTTGGAGTAGACAGGCTGGTTGACTGAGATGGGAACAAAGATTGAGTGCAAGCTTGGAGAATTTCCCTCAGTCAGCCACTTGGCTTTGAACTTAGTTTTTTGAAACTTCCAAAATGTATTCCTTATAGTTTCTTTGACTTTCTTGCAAAAGCATTAAAATGTTTTCCTTTTATTTTGTTTGTCACTGAGGACTGACTTTTAATTAAAATAATAAAAATTCAAAAAATGAAAGCTTTGTAAATGACACAGCAGAAATGTCACACTGAACACTGGATGGCTGGGAGAAGAGTCTGTGATCTTTAGCATTCTTTAGTATAATCATTACAGACAATTAGCTGGTCTTTAAGTCCCAGGAAGTAGTGAATGCTGAAGTCATTTATTTTTACTAGATACCAAAAAGTGTATACAGTTAAAATAACTGGCTGATTTTTTTTTTTCAAATGGTTGATTTGATTTCCGTAACTATCACAAACATAACTAATACTTCTTTCGCTAGTCAGATTTTAGCATGGGTTTCTGTGACTAACGTTCATTCTGTCTGTAATACCAGGCTAAATAACAATGCTAAATGGAACTTGGGAAATATAAGCTATTTCATGCAGTTCGCTGTGCAGCTTTTATTAATTACTCACTTGATTCTGCTAAGACTTGCATGTTTGGCTTCGTGTACCAGGAACAGTTTAACTTGAAGACAAAGAAATGAGTTAGAGTAAGCAAATATTCAGTTTTCAGAAAAGAAGAATGTCTAGAAGAATGGCTTTGTTTTGTAAAATAGCTGAATGTGTGTCTGACACCAGTTCTCAAATCCACTTGCTGTCTAGGACCTGAATTGTCTTTACTGAAGACTAATGGCTAATTGTTACTTTTAATTTATAAACTTGCGAAGCAGGTTTACCTTAGCTTGAGAAGTGAATGGTACTCTATTCCTCCTTATGTGTAATCAAGGATATTGCTTATTCTAATAGTTGGGGGGGGGGGGAAACACACACACAAAAAAACAACCCAAAACCCCACAGTTCTCTCAAAACTTACAAATTTTGATTAAAAGTATTTTAGGAAAATGTAAATTTTTGTAATTTTTTGGCTTGTTTCAAGTAGCAAGTTTTACCCCCTTCCTGATTTGGTTTCACTAAGCATGAATAGAAGGAAGGATGCTGGATTTATTTTCTCTTATTTATTTATTTCTGTCAAACATAACTTTAAAAATTTGCTCAACAGAGTGGTTTAAAAAAATGAAAAATTATGAGATTCCTTCACTGCATGGATGCTTAGCATTTTAGCGCTGGAGCTACAGAACCTCTGATTAACCAAAGAAAAAGAGAGTAAGAGGAACTGAGAACATCAATAATCCTTTGTATTCAGTAGGGAAAACAAAACAAAAAAACCCACAAAACCAAAAAACACTGCACTAATAACTAATAACATTGAACTTCAAAACTTTAAATTATTTCACACAAGTCTTGTCCTGCTTTTATAATAATTCTCTTCAAGAAGTTCCATTTCAATGCATGTTGCTGTTTTGAATGCAGCTTCTTTGTATCGTACAAATAGAGTCAGTCAGCAAAGCTCTTTTGGAAAACCCTCCTGTTCCTGGATTTCAAGTTGAGTCTGCAAGGGTGGCAGGTGTCACAATATTTAACCTGCTAGTTTGGAATATTTTATTCAAAATAATTTAAAAAATAAGCATGGGAAAAAGTAATTCAGGTGGTCTTTGCTTCAGGACAGAACTCAACTGGAGTATTTAGTTCATGTTTACTATTCAAGTCTTCATTTGACCAAAACTCTCCAGGTGATGCTCCATGAAAGACAAATAGGATTTTACCATTCTCAGAAACTTGCCAGTTCTAAAGTACTCAGTGTGCTGTATGGAATAGTGCTGTTTATTTAGCAGGAATGAATAATTTTCTGAGTGTTAACGAAAATGTTAAAGTCAATTTCATGTGGTTTTGAGGTGAAGGGTAGCAATTTTTCTCTGTGAAACAGAGGGTTGATCTTAAAATTATTCAGGTGCTGAGCAGAGAAATGAATAGAACAATAAGACTTTGTTTGTACATCAAAAGTCTCACTACCTCTCAACACCAGAGTAAAATAACATCACTGTTGTAACACTTGCATAAGTTTTGTTAGTTCTGAGATTTCAACTTCAGACACTTCTCTATCATCAACATTCTGATGGATGTCCTGTGCCTGAGTACCTGGTAGTCAAATATCCTCCCTGAAGCAGCATATTCTTAATAAAGTAGCTGTGAAGATAAGCACCAGAACTTGCTTTTGTAAGATTTTTTTTTTTCTGTGACTAAATATGATTGAATACCTAAGTTTTCACTAGCTTTTGGAAGTGCGCCATCTTGCTGTTTTAGCAAACATTTCATAGTGATTTACTTTCTGCCTCAATTTGTGTCCTCTGGTGGAAGTGTGAGAGGGTATCGAAGTATATAATTTGCTACTAACATTAAATGCGCTACTGACATAGCTAAAACAACTTTAAGAAGAGTTAGGAAAGTAACTTTTAAGATGGTTATCTGTTCAGATACTCTGTTTATTCAAGGTCTTAATTGTTATCTGTGAAAATGGGTTCTGTTTTTAACAGTGTTTACTTAGCAGTCAAGCTGAAATGATAAGGATCTGACTGCAATTATCTTCATATGAGTGAATCTTAAGGACCTGGGAAGGGAGATGTTTCTGAATTGGTTAGTGCCACCTTCTGATTCTCATGTTTCAACAGCCAGAAAGTCCTTTGTGTTTGAGTTGAATGAATGTGCTTCGAGTCGCATACTGAAGTTAGAGAAGGATAATCAGAGCTTGCAGAACACAATCCAAGAGCTGAGAGACGCCTCCTTGACCTCCAGAGAGAGCAGCCTAAAGTTTGTGGAACTGGAAAAGGAAAATCAACAGCTTAGCAAAAAGGTAATTTGCTCGCAGGAGCAAACAGAGCTCTTTGGTTTTTAAACACTGTGTGTGTGGGGCTGCACAGCGTTCCTGAACAATGAGGGATTGCAGGGAATTCACCTGTGTTCCCCAGAAGACTCAGCATGTTTTGGGGCCCATCTGTTTAATTGCATTCTAACATTGGTGCATTCTCTTGCCGCCTTCACTGCCTAATCAAGTGCATCATTGTAAGCAACGTGACTGTTCCTATTTCATAAAAGCTGTGTTTCACTGCTCATTTGTCCCTGTCAGATTGCACTGTTGATTGTGTCCCTTTTTGTCATCTTATGGCAGTCATTCCTAGGTAAGGAAACCATGACTACATTGAACTACTTTGTTTGAAAGTTTTAATATTGTTTCAATTTAAGTCAAATCACACAGGTAAATTAAATAACTCTCTTTTGCTTTCTGTAGTCCTAGATCAACTCTGTCTTGTCTTTTTGGCTATTAGCAGTTTTCTAGTGCCTCCCTTTCTGCAAAGATCTGGGTTCTTTTAATCTTTGTAGCAAAAATGCAGGTCATCACTTTTTAAACGCAGTTTTATATATGCAGGTCTGTTACACTCTGTTATTATCTGTGATTACATTTAGCTCAAATGCCAGCTCAGTGCTTGTCCTTGTGAAACACAATGCTCAGTTCACCTCCAACCACTAGCTTTACTTTTACCTGGCTAGTAACTTGCATCCTAAACTCTTGTTAGTCAAGCCAAGTGCCGGTGGGGAAAGAGGCTGAATGCTAGTCTGAGTATAAAAAATTTCCATGTCAGGTTTTTTCCACATTCCTACCTTTGCTAAATTATCCAGAATATAAGGCTTATTTCTCCTTTTCCCGTATTGCTGTAACCTGTCTGTGTGAGACATGGATACAGACTTCAGTCCACTCGTGCCTGCTTATGGGCTAACTGGGTGCTTTAAAGCACAAGGGGAGAAAGAATCTGGATATGAAATGCTGGTCATGGATTACCAGATTTTAACTATCACAGTGCCAGTCTCTCTGCCAAGGAGAAGTGATATCCATCTTCTGGTGAGATTCTTTTGCCAAGTTGAGAGACCAGTTCTGCCTCTTGGCTTTGTTCTGTGAACAAGGAAAACTGCAAAAATGCAGTTCACTGTACTCCTCCTTCCACACTCCCATTTATGGCTTGTTGTGTATGAGTAATTAACTCCAGCTCCAATTTACATGCTTAAAATTTGAGATCAAGGCATATAAAGCACTCAGCAATACCTGTGGTGTATCTGCAATTTAAGTCACTTGAACAACTCTGGTCAGCCTTTGGCTTTGTCCCAGACACATTCTTGTGGGCACCTCATGTTGTGACACTGTGTTGGTGCCAACAGTTGTGATTCCAGAATTAGTTTGATATTTTTGATGATGGGGTTGGCGTGGTGTGGAGTCACCTGCAGGTCTGGTAGTTAAATATGACGAAAAACACTAGTGGGGAATGCCTGTATGTTGAAAGGGCGGCACTGTATGCATCAGACCAATGGAAAAAATGGCAGTTAAAAACACTACTATTAAGAGCCGTTGAAATGTGTGACCTCTTCACCAGAGAAACACAGAATATGATGGGAGCTATTGACTGTGTACCATAGGCCAGTCAAGTTCTTGATGGACTTCACCTCCCATTCAGGGAGATTTGGGGAAAAAAAAAGGTAGTAGACAGTATTCTATAGTCTGAGACGTAACGGTTGTCTCTCAGTATCCAGAGATCTGACACATGATATGTAAAATACTTTTGATTTCTTAGAAACCTAGAATAGTTTGGGTTGGAAGGGACCTTCAGAGGTCATCTAGTCAAACCCCCTGCAATGAGCAGGGACATGTTCAACTAGATCAGGTTGCTCAGCCCTGTCCAGCTTGGCCTTGGATGTTTCCATGAATGGGGCATCTACCACCTCTCTGGGCAACCTGTGCCAGTGTTTTGCCACCCACGTTGTAAAGAATGTCTTCCTTACATCTAGTCTGAATTTCCCTTGTTTTAGTTTAAAACCATTACCCCTTGTCCTGTCACTACAGGCCCTACTAAGATGCCTGTCCACCTCTTCTTTATAAGCCCATTTTAAGTATTGAAAGGCCACAGTAAGGAGCCTTCTCTCCTCCAGGCTGAACAACCCCAACTCTCTCAGCCTGTCCTCACAGCAGAGCTGTTCCAGCCCTCTGATCATTTCTGTGGCCTCCTCTGGCCCCTCTCCAACAGGTCCATGTCTTTCCTGTGCTGAGGGCTCCAGAGCTGGACGCAGGACTCCAAGTGAGGTCTCACCAGAGCAGAGCAGAGGGGCAGAATCACCTCCTTCAACCTGCTGGTCACCCTTCTTTTGATACAGCCCCAGATAGGGTTGGCTTTCTGGGCTGCAAGTGCACATTGCCAGTTCACGTCCAATCTTTGATTCACCAGTATCCCCAAGTTTTTCTCGGCAGGGCTGCTCTCAATCCCTTCATCTCCAGCCTGTATTGATACTGGGGGTTGCCCTGATCCAGGTGCAGGACCTTGCACTTGGCCTCGTTGAAGCTCATGAGTTTCACATGGGCCTGCTTGTAGAGCTTGTCCAGGTGCCTCTGGGTGGCATCCCATCCCTCAGGCCGTGTCACCTGCACCACTCAGCTTGGTGTTATCCACAAACTTGGTGAGGGTGCGCTTGATCCCACTGTCTGTGTCATTGGTAAAACTATTAAATAGTACTGGTCCCAATACAGACCTCTGAGGGACACCATTTGTTACTTGTGTCCACCCAGACATTGGGCTGTTGACCACTAGGTGTGACCATCCAGCTGATTTCTCAGTCCACACATCAAATCCATACCTCTCCAATTCAGAGAGAAGGATGTTGTGGTGGACTGTGTCCAAGGCCTTACAGAAGCCCAGATAGATGACATCCATAGCTCTTCCCTGTCCACCGATATAGTAATTCCATCATAGAAGGCTGCCAGGTCTGAGATTTTTGAAATTTTCTTCTAAAATCTTCTGTTCCTCTAACCTGCTTTTGTGTTTCTCTCACACATGTATCCCCTTAATTAGAGGAGATGTGTGTCCCTGATTTGGCGGGCCATGGGAAAGGGGGATAAGAGGGGAAGTCTCTCTGATTCACTGCAGAATGATTTCTACAGTGGGCAGAGGAGAGGGCAGGAGTTCTTAAGGGCTGTTAAAGACAAGCACGTATGAAGACACAAGAGATAAACAAGTGGTTTTTCAAATGTTGTAAGCCCATGGGTTCTTTGTAACTTTCCTGAGACACCCATAGTAAAATCTTGCCTCTCTAAAGTCATTTAACTGGAGTCAGATTTCATCCACTATCTGAGACACTGAAAAGTTGCCAAAGTATGCCTGGCTGTCTACTGATCTAGAGCTTGGAGGGATCATGTAGCTGGAATAGGATTATTCAGGTAATACAAGAGGAAATTATATGAAGGAAAAGCCATATACTTATTTTTTCCCTTTCTTGCAAGGTTTTCAGAGAAGCTAATAATAGAAAACCCACCTTTCAGGCACAGTCAAGTAGCAGAAGTCCAAGTACCTGTTTTCTCTGCATTCCTAACTTCTTGGACTGAAACAAGCAGTAAAACAGTAGTTTCTTACTTGCCTCTGGTTTTCTGGGAGGTGCTAATGAAGATCAGCTTTTGCTGAGTTACTGAGTTTCTGTTCCAGCTTTCCCTGAACAGCTCCTTTGAGACCAATGAACCTTAACATGGTTACATTTCTAACTGTTAAGCTCTTCTTATCTCCAATCTGGGCAGCCCCTGCTTGTTTAAACACTTCCTGTAATGAGGCACATGTTGACATAGGCAGAGCTCAGCCTCCAGCTATTTCCCACTTGTAAGAATTATTTTGAATACCTTTTTCATTGACATTTTCGCTGTTGGCAAAGTTTATAATACCAACACAAAAAATGAGCTGATACTTGTGTGGTAGGTGCTCACAGGAATTCACAAGCATAGAAAGGAATACTTCCTAAAGCCTAGTCTCTGAACCCCTTGCTTCTAAATACTGAAGAACTACTGCTTTTCAGTGCTTAGTGCATTATGCATTGTGCATTATTAGTGTGAACAGTCATTGTGTCAAGCTGTGGCTAATGTGTTTTGGTGTGTTCTCTTCACACAGATTGAGAAGTTGCAAAATCAAATTGAAAAGGAGAAGCAAAGTAATCAAGATCTGGAGACCTTGAGCGAGGAGCTGATAAAAGATAAAGAACAGCTACAAGTTGTCATGGAGACTCTAAAAGCTGACAAAGACAGACAGGTGCAAACTTCACAGATGTAATATAAAAGCATATGCTCAGTAGTGGTAATTTACTGATGCCATTTAGAGCATTAGGTTTTCTTGGGGAGATGAGGCAATTTGAGAGCTATTAGGTGCAAGTTGAACTTGTTCAAATGAAGGTAAAATGCCTCTTCAGGCAAGGACAGACCTTCCCTCTTTGGGAAAAAAAAAGCCCTGGATCTTACTAAGTGGGATACCAACTGGTTGTAGGATGTACAAATAAAAAACCCTATTTTATTGCAGAAGATTAGTCTTCTGCCAGCTATATGTCCTGATTGGTTTGGTTGGGCATTTTTAGCCACCCAACATTTTTTGGTCTGTTTCAAAAAGATTCTGATAAAGCATTTGTCTTCTGGATTGATATTTTAAATACCCTTCAGCTTTTACTACTGTGCTGCAGCTCTTGTGCAGTGCCTTGAAACTATGCTAAATTCATGCAAGGTATTATCTGTATTAATTTGCAGAGAATACAGACACAAATCATTGGAAAATGGCTTGTATATTTTCAAGCTGTATTAAATTTACTCCCAGTTTTGTGGGGTGAAGTTTAAATAACAAAATGTCTTATTTGTGTAGTGCTTTTCATCTTGAAGGACTCTTTCCCAGACTTCTACCTGGGAAACCACCAAAGTCCTACATTTCAGTTAGAACACATGCAGACTTTTTGTGGTAAGAATTAAATAACACTTCACAAGAAGGGCAGGAAGCAAAACCAGAAGTATCCTCAACTGTCAGAAAAGGGCAGATTCTGATTTTTTTTCAGGTCTAAGTTGTTTTTGATTTCTGTGGATATTGTCTAGATAAGAAACAAGCGCAAATTGCAGCCTAAGCCACAATAGCTTCAGCTGAAATTTGACCAGTGGTGTGTGTACTGTTCTTACAGAAAGTGTGTCCTTAATGAGATCTGCCTGCTATAAATTTACAAGTATTTTGGGGTTTCTGGCACCTTATCTGAGATAATTTGTGTCTTTAGATTGCCAAGATGGATGTAAATCTAGACAGAAAGACACCCTTTATTAGGAATGATTCCTAACAAAGCATCTTCTCTAAGATGTTCTCTGGAGTCACAGTCACCTGTCTACTTTCTCCCTCTGCCTCTACCTTCTTAGCTGGTAGCAGGAATATAGCATTATTTTAATTTGTTAGAATTGTGGCTTACCAGAGGTAACTTTTTTTTTCATTAGTTTAGGTTCTTCGTTTTAGTCAGGCAAAGGTGTTGAGAAATTTTTCTTGGATTAAATGGACATGGTTTTGTTAACCATCTGTCTGCTTCAGGACTAATTTATACTGCGTTTTGTAAGGTGTATTTTTGTATTTATAAGGTGCATTTTGTAAGATGAGTAACATTTGCATAACTCTTTTATCATTCATGTAGATAAAGGACCTTAGACAAGAAAACGATCACCTTAATCAAGTGGTCTTATCCCTGAGACAAAGATCGCAAGTAAGCAGCGAGGCAAGAGTAAAAGATATTGAAAAAGAGAACAAGATCCTTCATGAAACAGTTACAGAGACTAGTAGCAAACTGAGCAAGCTGGAATTTGAGAAGAAACAGTTGCAAAAGGATTTTGACCAGGTTAAAGAAAAAGTAGAAAGAGTGGAAGAAATGGAAAAAGAGCTGCATAGGTTGGAGAGGGAGAATGAACAGCTCACAAAGAAGGCCGCAGCAATGAAAATAGTGACAGAAAAAGTGGAAGTTCTTGAGCAAGAGAATGGAGATCTGGAAGTGGAAAATAGGAAGCTAAGAAAATCCCTGGACACATTGCAGAATATTTCCATCCGGCTTGGGGACCTGGAAAGGGACAACAAGCAATTGGATGAAGAAAATCTGGAGCTTAGGAGAGTGGTGGAGACGATGAGATTTACCAGCACAAAAATGGCACAAATAGAAGCAGAAAATAAAGATTTGGAAAGGGAGAAAGAGGACCTGAGAAAGAATGTGGAAATGTTAAAAGCAATGAGCAAGAAATCAGAGAGATTGGAGCTAAGCTATCAGAGTGTGAACTCTGAAAACCAGAGACTTCAGCAAATTGTGGCGACCAGCAGCAAAAAGATCCAGGAGTTAGAAAAAGAAGTACAGGGAATGGAGAGTGAAAATCAGGTCCTCCAGAGAAACCTTGAGGAGCTAAAGATTTCTGCCAAACGGCTAGAGAGGTTAGAAAAGGAGAACAAGGCTCTAGAACAAGAAATGTCTCAGCTTGAGAAAGACAAAAAAATGCTAGAGAAAGAAACAAAACGGCTTTGGCAGCAAGTGGAGCTGAAAGATGCTATTTTGGATGATAGTACAGTGAAGCTGGCAGCTGCTGAGAAAGAAAACAAGACACTAGAAAAGGAAATTGCTCGATTCAGAGATTCATCTAATAAACTGAAAGAATTTGAAAAAGACAATAAAGATCTCGTAAAGCAAGTTACAATTGATAAAAGAACACTAGCTACGTTGAGAGAGGTAAGCAAAATAGTACTACTGGTTTCAATATGATGCTATTTTTGATTTCAGCTCTGTAAAGTACCAAAGGGAGGCATCTATCCCATGACTATTTAATACGTGAGCTATATCTTCACAGCATTACCAGCCATCACTGGATAGTGTTGTCTTGTAAAGTGGAACCTGCCAAAAACTGCAATGTACCACTTTATGTCCGCAAATGCAGAATCTCCAGGTGACGTCTTTTTTTCATGCAGAATAGGGTTTTAATACAGCTTCCATATGGAAGCTGTAAACCAAAGGCTTTGATACTTTTCTGTATCTGTGACCACAGAATTGTTTGCTGACATGAGAGCTCTTGCAGATGAGATTGACTCTTGATCCTAGAAATTAGAGTACTTGTTGAGGACACATTAACATCCCTGTTCTCAGACTTAGCCAAGACAAGAATCATCCCAGATGACCAGCTGAACCCTTTCAAAAGCAGATGCACCAAGTTTTTGCTTCATAACTACCTACAGCATTTTTTCCCAAAAGCTTCTATGCAGAGAGCACGCTGAGCGGCTCTCGTGTTAAGCAGCAGCGATCTCTTCCCACACCCCTCTCCACTGCAGAATGCAGTAATTGCACTTTTCCTAGTAATCATCTTTTAAAAATACACAATTAGTATTAGGACATTGGCAAACTAATGGTGTGTGTGCCAGAACCTGACACTCTTACAAGTGGCCTATGAGCAGGTTCGGGTTACTGCAACTTGCCCTGGTTGCCTGCCTCAGCTGCTGTTGTCCTGCAGGAAACAGGATTTCCTGGGAAAGAGCATTCAAAGGAAAATGGTCAATGCTGCAGTAGCTCTGTGAAATAAGTTTAGCAAGGCTACTGCTGTAAGCGATTACTTGAAGATTTAGTTTTAATTAAGTTTTTGAAGCACTAGTGTAATTTTGAGGAGGAAAAAAGTGTATCAGAAACATATGAAGCAGTCCCAAGCTGTGTTTCTGTCAAATTTCCCTGAAAAAATAATTGCATTTTAGAGAAGGCTCCTTTTTAATCTTCCCTTTCTCAGACTTCTGCAAATTTCCAGTGATGCAGACCTGTCCAGACGCGTTATCTTCTTTTGCTTAGTTACTTTGTATGTATTCTACTAGATCTTCATGGATGTTGAAGGGACCTGTTTACAGACCATGGACTGGTACTGACCTTTACTTTACGTGTTTTTCCTTGTTGCCATGTGAATGAATATGTTGCTAAATTTGTGATATCAGGGGACTATTTGAATACCTATGGTTTATGTTTAACAAAGTATTTTTTTTTATTTTATTCTTGCCACTGTTTGGCATCCTGAATAATTTTTTTTCTTACTTGAAGTGCTTTGGTAACTTTGTTTTTCTTTCCTCATGCTTGTTTAAGAACATTTTTGAGCAGAAACAGCAGCAATGTAGTTCTCTATGGTAGATTTGCATTTCAGCGAATTTTGAATGGTAGGAATCTCTGAACTTGACTGCACCAAAAATCATTTGTCTTTTTTAAACATGCAGGACGGTATTGTGTCTTCTCAGGCCATTTGCACACAGAGCATTTTACTGAGGTAACTGCAAAGCCTTGTCCCAAAATACCTTCTGGTACAACTCCATCAAATCTCCTTGTATGAGTTCCTTGTCTTGTTCTGCTTAAGTTCCTTCCAAAGAAACCTAAAGGAAACCAGAACAGGCCAGTAGATACCAGGATAAGTGCCCAGACTCTGTAATCTCCAGAACCCTCCTGTCTCTTACAAAACAATGTAATTATACTTTTAAAAAATTTTGGCAGTAACTTACCACACGTCAGAAACTTGGAGTCAATAGTGAAAATGCATCTTAACCATAGGATCTCAGGAAACTTTCACACTGAAGTCCTGTCACTCCCCTGTGTGTGCCGTTGTTGGCTGGGCCTTGCAGCAGGGCTTGTCGTCCTGGCTGAGAGGTGGGAACTCCCTCTGCTGATGTCCCCTGACTTGGTCGCATCCTGGCAGCAGCACAAGGGCAGGGTGTCTCCTGGCCTGCACACATTCTCTCTTTTGGCAGGCGGGCAGGATGCCAGTGTTGGCAGAAGTAATTCAGTTCAGGGAGCGAGACAAAGGCCAAAAGAAGCATTCTTCAGATTTATTCCTAGTAAACTATAAATAAAAGCAATCAGTTTAATTCTGCACTCAGCTGTCACTGAAGAATTTTAGCGGACCTTCTTGGAACTAGCATTTTATCCAATGACTTTTTCGGTACTTTTTTTTTTTTCTAAAAAACCCAAAACTATAGTGCTGGATAATTAACATCACCATTTGCACAGCAACTAATCGTGTTAGTGCTGTTACAGGATTTGGTCCATGAGAAGCTGAAGAATCAACAGTTGTCTAGTGAACTGGACAAACTGAGCCAGGAACTGGAGAAGATAGGACTGAACAAAGAGCTCCTGCTACAGGATGACAATGGCAATGACGACGCGTAAGGAAACTGAGCTCTCTTGGTCATTCTTTTGACTCTGCAGGCTTTTCCTCAGCCTAACTCAAGCCCTTTCCCTTCCTTTTTGGTTCTCATCTGATTCACTCCAATTACCCTTACCAGTTTTGGACATAACGCATGTTTTTCTGTGGCAAGCTTGCAAAACTTTTTCTTGGATGGAAGAAAAAAAAGCCATTTTCTCTCTCCACACTAGCCAGTGTTACTAGTCTCCCTCTTCTCCCCTGTAGAGTAGCTGGGTAGCTATTTGTGTGTATTCTTCCTTATATTCTCTTTACAAGTAAGAATAGTGTCTATTGAACAGTGTATGTCATTACTCCATGTAATTGGAAATCCAGTCACCAGTTAATATAAACAATAAATATTGCCTAAGAAATTCGTGGTTGCAAGGAATTCCTTTGTAACTCTTATAGTAATGAACAAAGAAACCCCAACAACCCATGTAGACCTATATAGGTCTCTTGCGGTAAGACCCAATTAGAGAAACATACCCATCTTGTAGGAGTCTTTAGAATCTACTGTGGTATTTTCTCCTCAAGAGTTTACGAGAGAGTTTTGAGAAGAAATTTCTGTAGTGTCATTAGGAGAAAAAGAGAAGAAATTACTTACTTTTAAGTTACATAGCTCTTAGATATTTCTGTATAACCATGCTAGCATTACCTCTGTTAAAACTGATTTGATTTTTCCGAAAGCAGGTTTCCCGGCTATAATATGTCAGTAGGGATCTGTGGCAGTAGAGTAAATCATATTCCTGAAGAAGCAAATGCATGTCATGTAACGTGGTGACATTCAGAATGGGTGAAGGTGAAGTCTCCTATATAGATGGCTTATATCCTAGTGGCAGACACTAGAAAGCTATTCTCATGTCTTACAGAAAATACAAGATTCTGGAGAGCAAAACTGAATCAGCGCTAAAAACAACACTAGCTGTGAAAGAGGAAAAGATTGCGATGCTGGAAGCTCAAGTGAAAGACACTCTGAACTTGAATCAGCAGTTACAGAATGATCTAAATGTGGTAAGAGGTTAACCAGATTTTAATTGTTTGTTATGTGGTTTTGCAGATTCACATGCTTTTTTTTTTTTTTTTTTTAACTCGACAAGAACAAGTTATTTCTACTTCCCCCTACCCCACGTACATGCACTCCTGAAAAGCTTTTTGACTCAACTGTTTTTTCTTTCTATATAAGGCATTTGAAAAAGATGGACCCAATTTCAAAGCAGTATATTTCATCATGGAAACATGCTACAATTACACAAAAATTTACAAATGGTGTAATGAGTTGTCAGGTTTTAGTAGCCTTTTAATAAATGCGCTATGTTCCCTCCACCTGATGTATGGACAACATCAAGATGATAGTTGAATTTGTGGTTGCAGAGATATGGTGATTTCAAATTGGGTCCGTCTTTTTGAAACAGCCTGTATAATGGCACCAATTTCAGCAAAATTGTTGGGCCAGGAGCACGGCAGGAGGTTTGGGGTTTTTTTTTACATAACCGCTAGTTGCAGATCTCTGTTTTTCCATGTTTTTTTTCCTTGCCATGGTGGTTTTCTGGTTTGTTCAGTGAGAGCATAGGCTGAGGAAGACTACTATTGAAACATCGTGCCTAAGAACAATGGGTTTGTTAGGTAACAGTGAGCTTGAGTCAAAGAGCACCTCACTGGAGGCCATGAGACATGGATTCTTCCACCTCTCTGTGTCCCAGCTTCCCCATCTGTGAAGTCAGGGTAATGGTTCTTGAATCCCTAAAGTCCCTACAGTGCAAGAGAGGAACCGCATATCCTATCATTATTAATAAAATCCCACTGTTAAATCAGTGTTGAAGGTTGTTGCTTGTTGGCTTTACAGGTAAAGAAGGACTTGGATGCACTTAAACAGACTCAACAGGATGGGCAGTATGCTCAGAAGTCACTGAGGTGTTCTGCAGAGAAACTCATTCCCAACCACCAAATTAATGAGAAATTGGAAACAGGACACCGAGAAACTACTGTGGAGCTGCTGAAACTGAAGGACAGGGCAATTGAACTGGAAAGGAATGTAAGCCTTCTCTGATTTCACGTTATCTCAGACTCCCCTTGTGATCAGGAGTGGGTTGCTGGGAACTGGATTTTTTTGCTTAGAGGAACCTGATGGGGTTTCTGGAGCACATAAGTCTACCAAATTCCTCAGGTATCTCTTAGGACTGCATGAGACTTGAATGCTATATATGCCTTTTATAACATAATTGTAGGGGTTAATCCTGTGTGTAACATCTGTCCTACCTTCATTTAATGCTGGAAAGAGTTTGCTTTTGCACATTTGTTGCAGAATGATCATCGCTAATTGGCTCTCCTCTTTGAGAGGACACCAAATGACCAGGACAGCTGTTTCATTTCTTCTTTCACCCCTTCAATGCTGTGTCTCTTTCAGAATGCAGCCCTGCATACTGAGAAACAGCTGCTTAAAGAACAGCTGAAGCATTTGGAAACACAGAATGTCTCCTTCAACAATCAGATCCTGACACTACAGAAGCAAAACGTTTTCCTTCAGGAGCACAACACTGCCCTGCAGACACAGACGGCCAAACTCCAGGTCAGGACAACATTGCATCTCTGTGCCAGTGACTGGATTTGATTATAGTAGTGCGGAGAAGATGACAGCTAGTAAGAAAATATTTGTATTGGTAGGCCAACCTTGTGATGTAAAGATGAGGCCTGTAAGGTGGAGCTTAATTTGAGGTCTGAATTTCTCTGAGCTAGGAGGAAAATTGGTTCTGTAGCTATCTTCATTAAGAAGCTAGTTATTTAGAGAGAATTTTTTAAGTCAGTACAGCAAAATCCAGATGTGTTGTTCTAGAAGCTGCACTTCTGGAATAAAAGATCTTTGCTTTTTTTATTTCTCCTGTTAATGTCATGCCTGTGAAAGACCTTGGAACAAAAGGGAAGAGGACACAAGTCAGCTCCCAAGAGGCATTGTAGCAGTGGGTTCCAGTCAGCATTTTCATACTGCCAAAGGAAATGTCAAACTTGCTAGTGGAAAACAGATACTCTTAAACATTAATTTTTGAAAAAATAAACTTAGCTTGAGAAAGAGAAGTTCTAAAGGACAACATTGGACCAGCTCTTTTTTTTTAAAATGTGAATTTCCCTTTTCAAACTTTTCCCCTCTCATGTTTACATATTTTTCTTTGTTCTTTTTATTTATTTTTCATGTAATTGAAGTACATAAGCAACATATAAAATCAATGCACTACATATCTACTGAAATCAGATTTTTAGGAGTGCTGCCGCCATACACAGTGGTGCAGTTAATTTTGTTGAGTTTGGGTGAACTTAAGTTTTCATTACTTGTGCACAACTTTGGCTTTGTATGTGATTGTCAGCGATGCAGTTGAGTTGCAAATATTCCAGCTTGTCTTGGTCTTCAGGCTCAAAAGCTTCTACTAGTAAAACAGTGAGGTTTGTTTTAGGTTTGGAGATTATCCTGATACTTTTCAGACCACCGATAGCATGGCTTTCTATGGTGCATACTACCACCAGTAATGTCAAAATAGTGCCAAGTCGTCCATAGGTGTCTTAAGTCTACAAAGCAATGGATGTATTCTTGATTTACTCTATACAGTTATAAGCTTTTACTATGTTTGTTGTATGTACCAGTAGGTGTAAATAAGTAATACTTGCTTTTTATTTGAGCAACTTTAGGTAGAAAATTCAACCCTGAGCTCCCAGAGCGCTTCACTGATGGCCCAGAATGCTTTACTCCAAAATCAGCAGACAGCCAAGGAGAATGAGAATGAAAATCTACTGAAACAGAAGGAGCAGCTGAAAGCTGAGTATGAGTCATTGCTTCAGGACCATGAACACCTTGCTTCACTGCATGAACGGCAGTCTGCAGAATATGAAATGCTAATAAACCAGCACAGCTGCCTGAAAACACTACACAAAACCCTGGATCTGGAGCACAAAGGTCTGGGTGAGAGGTACGCTCGCTGCTCGGGGATATAGAATAGCTGGAATGTGCCCATGTTACAATTATAGCCTTATATGTTGGTCTCCAGTTACAAACACAAACTACTTAAGTTGTTCCCCTGAAAAAGTGTTTTGTTCTTGCTGTCATTAGGAAATTAGGTCAAAATATTTGCAACACTGTAGATTTTAGACCTTTAAAGCTGGCAGACCGTGGATGACTGGTGATATTTAGCGAATATGGGCTTGGGTCTTGGGGATGCTTTGTCAGAAGTAGCTTAAATGCCTTTAATACATTTAAGGACCTGTGCTATAATAACATGCAACCTTAAAAACAGATTATACTGTGTGGGATATTTTTTCTAGTCATACAGTAAGGTCTGCAAGTCACCTAGGTAATTACCTATGTGTGAGTAGCATGTGCCTTGAGAAATTTACATTGTCGAAGAGTGTGTGTGGTATCAACCTCATGGCAAAGGAGGCTCTCTGAAGGAAGCCGTATTGAGCTAGCTATGAGATAGTGATGTATTATTTATTCTAGTTCTCACGATCTAAGGCTTTTGCTTCAGGCCCTTCAGTTGAATTGTGAAATCAGAGTAACCTGTGTATTGTTTAGTCTCTAGTCACTGTCGTTTTCTGACAATTGTGCATGAATTAACAACACAGATAATGTACTGCTACACAAATGTTGCTCTGCCTACCCCTCAACTTTTCTTGTACAATTCAGTGATTTTCCTCAAAATATCTGTATCTAGGTTCAGTTTCTGTGCAAGACCATGAGCTGGGTTCAGAGCAACTTAGTAGTAATCTTTGCAGGTGGCCTGAAAACTGGTGTTAAACTTGTCTTTCCCAAAGACTAAGGAGCTGGCAATACAGTGCGCAGTAGATTTTGATAAAGTGCAGAAATAAACCTTTTGTGATTAAAGTACCCACCAGGGCTGTGTGACAGGACAGCTGCTTGGCTGTCAACTAAATGAGCTGTAAGTGATTACACAGGCACTGCTCCTGCTTACCAAGCCTCTCTCAGACTGATTAATGTTTCTCATTGATTGTGGCTTTGTGTGAGATTATCATACTGCAGTGTGTTGAGGCGGTTTGCTGTGTTCTTTTTTTGTCTTGATGAGTACCAGTTATTAAACAGTTGTAGCCCAAGGAAAACACGGTTTTCCAAAGTTAGGTTATCTCTAGTGATAAGTGCTCAAATCACCGTTTTAAACTTTAACAATTTAGACTGAGGGCTGCCAGCGAGATATGTCACAGGGGAGCAGATGGTGGCCTTTTCTATACTCTCAAAGCAGGTTGATTTTGGCAGTTTCAGGAGTGCAGTGTCCTCCTCAGCAGATCAGCCTCAGAAGGCTTATCAGGTGATTTGTCCAAGAACAGCCTGTGTCTCCATTTGCCTGTCAGAAGAAAGAGACCAGCCACTTCTTGTGTGTGTGGTTTGTTTTCCCCCCATGTGCTGTGTGCAGTTCAGCCAGCTGAGGGAGCGGAGGGCGAAAGTTAGAAAAACAGCTGTAAGAGAACTATTTTCTTTTGCCACTCTGAGGCATTTAACTGTGAAGATGAAATATCTCACTTTCAGCTAGAATGCACCACCTGCTAAACCTTCCCGGAGCAGCTCAGCACAGCCAAGAAATTTGCTTGTGCAGTGTCTAAGAGACAGATTTTGCTTGTCCCAATTGTAATTGTTTTTTCTCAGTTGCTGACAGCATTGTAATCGTAGTTCTGTTGCTTAAAGTGGGACTGCACTCCTGCACAAACCTGCGTCTGCAGCTTGTCTAGAAAAATCCACAGCAACTTTAGCTTGTGGAGCCCTAACACCGTGTACAGCCAAGGTCCCCAAGGTTTGTGTAGTTTGTTCTGATGCATTCTAACAACTGAATGTTTTCTGCACCTGAGGAAACTTCGTTAAACCTCTCTCAGCTTTATCTGCAGAGTACTAGCACTGCAGTGGGGATTTAATAACGGGTTGTGTGTAACTGTGGTGAAATGGCCTGTCATTGCCCAGCAAACCGCAAACATGTGGGTTTGATGTAGCAAGAAAAGGAGAGTGAGTATGTTAGGATCATTTGCCATTAATAGCAGTTTCTTGCCTTCGTGGTGTTCATCTCAACGAACATAGAAAGGCTGAACTCTTGCTGCATTTTTTTAAATTGCTTTACATATTTCGCATTACTAGGGGGCGATACCTTATTAACTACAGTTGGCTAGAAGATCCTTGAGTGTTTCTTTGTGGCTTATTCTGGAGAAATCTAACCCTGCAGAGATTGGAAAAGCTCATATCACTGGAAAAAGAGAATCCCTGCTGGGAAGGGTTTATATATTTCAGTGACTTGTATTATTGTGTTACCAATGCTGGTTGGTAATTATTTTTCTGGGTGGTTTTTTTTTTTCCCCACATGCTTTTTCTCATAGTTGAGCATTTTTAAAGTTCTCCAAGTCACAAATACCTACCCACAGTATTTCTCCTAACAAAGCAGCAGAAAGAGTGAAAGCCAAAAGAAGTAAAGAGGAATATGATTGTTCAGTACTAGGAATAGATTGTGGCAGAGCCGAAATGAATTTTTATTCATGTAGAAGAAAATCTTTATAAAACCCCTGTGTTCAAGTGCCTGATGCTTGAAGAAGTGGAGCGAACATTAATGTGTTGAATAGCATACAGGATGAGTAACCTTGCCCCTGGTGGTAGAGCTTGTCAGGTTGCACAAATCCTGCTCGAATGGTAAACTCCATGCTGAATCCAGGCTACAAGGAAACTTTGCCTGGGGATTTCATTAAGGCTCCAGAGATGCAGAATCACTTGCAGTTTTGCCAACAGTCTCTTCTTTCTTACCTTCCACCTAATACCTAGGGGAGCAGCTGTGGTCAGCCTCAGGGGTTCTCATGCTCAAAGGCAGCGTTTTGAGCTGGGCCAAGCTGATAAAACTGGACCGGTATACTGCTTCCCTCTGAGTAGCCCTCTTTAAAAAATAAAATGCTTGGATAAAAATGAGCAGACTAGGCCTATCATACAGAAACAGCAAAAGAATTCACAACACAGTTCCTGCAGAGGCAGCCGTGGTGATCTCTGCCAAGGGACCGACTGTGGAGTTTGTCTCCTCAGACTCTGGACTGGCACACAGTCTGTCTTAAGTCCTGCTTGGAGCTGGATGTGAAACCTTCCTCTGCTTTCAGGTTCTTCCATTTGTTGTACAGACATTGAATTTGAAATGTCCTGGAGCTGAATGGAGGAAGAAAACAAATAAATAAAGTTAATTAAACTCCACTGCTGTTACTGGGAATGAATAACAAAAAGCAGCTTTTGTCTAGGAGACAGGTGCTTTTCTGTGTGGCCCTTCAATGGACTGGAATTTGGGACAGGCTGTAATTTGACCCTGGGATGAAGGGAATGGTAGCCTGAAAGAAAAACAAGTTGGCAGGAGTCAGTGTATTTGGTGCTGTCTGCTGCTTTTGTTCGTGTTTTGAAGTTTTCATGACTGCAGAGTAACTGTGTTCTGCATTCATCTCTGCGGGGACAAGAGTCGCAGATAGATGTTTGTTCTCTCCAGCTTTTTCAAGCGATCCTGCATCTTCCACCTAGTTACTCTTTTAAAATTGCTTAGAAGGCTATTTCTCCATTACTGGCACAGGTGTATCTGCCATGGGGCATTTCAGGGCAATACCCTTTTATCAAAGTCACGGGAAGATGTGCTGATGACTTTCAGTTTTCACTGTACCAGTGTCCTCAGTGGCTTCTGCTGGTGTGTGTGTGGGCACAGGCCCTGAGAGAGGCCACTAGAAAACCTTCTGAGAACAGCTTGCTATCTTGTGAAGTGGCCTGTGTCAAGTGTCGGGGCAGTTGTTTCACACCTCTGTTATTTTAGCATTCCAGAGGGTGAAATTAAAGATACAGCTGATGGCGTCTGCCCTCTGTCTCTGCCCGTCTCCTCGCCCTGAATGGTGTGTGCGCAAACCGTGTACACCAGGGAACAGAGGAAGCCTGGACGTGAACACTGGTGTGGCTCTTGGGTTCCTCACTAGAGAACAAGTAGAGCCACCCAAGCAGGTGGGTTGGCCCCAGGTGCCTTGCCATCATCTCACCGATACTGGCCTCATCATCTGCCTGGAATACACAGGAGATTATTACATATGCAAGATGCTATTAGTATGCATATTGCCTAATATGCATTAGATTATTACCTAATAAACAGTTGCTCATTCCACAAATTTCTTGTTGATTTTTGGCTACTGCTTTCTGCTTTTTAGTCAGGTTTTTCAAACTTGCCACTGGCAATTATTTGTGAATGGGATTCCGGTTTAATGGTGCAGTTTCCAACTCACTATGGAGACTCACGTGATCAGAATCTGGAATTGAAATAAGGTTCTGGCAATTGCTTTCCAGTTTGCTTAAAAAATGCAGTTGGTTTGGTTTTTTTCCCAAAAGCCTCCCTGTTAGACTTACAGGCTAAGCTGAATTTCTGTACATAGTGCAGAATTCTTCAGCCTTACTAGATGTTGAACCACACAAATGTGTATGAAACTAAGCAGGCTGGAAAAACAAACAAACCAACCAAACAAAAAACAACAACAAAAAATACACCACCACCCCCAAAAGGCCAAACCAATGAAAAACAACAACAAAAAGAACAACAACAAAAAGAACCCCACCAACAAACAAACAAAAAAAACCCACAAAAACAAGCAAAGAAACAACAACAACCAAAAAAAAAACAAACCACGCAAACAAACAAAAAAAGCCCCACACCTTCCTGGTCATTGTGGTATTACCTTTTGAAAAATCTTCGATGAGGGGAAGAAAAATGTTTAAATCAAGGCTGTGAGAATATGCTCGTCTTGTTTTTGCAGATACAACAGTTTAATGAAACACAAAGCAGAATTGGAAGAGTTGGAAATAGTTTTAAAAACTGAGAGAGCTGCTCTGCAACAAGAGAGGAGATCAAATGCAGTAACTACTGGGGAAAATCAGAAGCTGAGGGAAGAACTGGACAGGTATGGTTACCTTGATAAATTATTGTGTATATAATTAAAAAGTCAATGCAGCAGCATACACAGTTGTTTTGCTGTGTTAACTGTAGCTCCAGAATACCTTAATTGATACGTCTGTTAATTTTTCTCAATTTTTATCTTGTTAATTTGATAATTTTGTTTAATTTAAGATTATCAGCTTCATGGACACTGTCAGCAAATACTGTTATTCGATGCTTCGAACATGGTATAATCCTGGGACTTTAGCTCATTCAAAATAAGCTTCCATGTGTGGTTCAGTTCACAAGTTGTTTCCAAGTGGTCATCTTTAAGTAGAACTACAAATACCCCAACCCCCAAATAATATTAGAGTTCCATGAAATGGTTCCTATCCAGGTTTTTTTCCCTCAAGGAGAACCGCGTCATGGTTTTTTTACACAATATGTTTTAGTTCTAGGAGTTACCATTGCTGTTTCTTTTCTGCTGCTCAGAGAAAGCTGCCATTTGTTAGTACCCAAGAAAGGCTTGATTCTCATTATTAAGAGTGGGCCTAATGATTCATACGATCGCTGGGTAACTGTTAACTCATGTCAAAGCTTCTTGTGTGAGGTAGCATCTGAACTTTACATACTGCAACACTAAATCATACTGTCCCCCACAACCTGTATCTCTACTGGGGCTCTCTCCATTAAAACCAGTTCAGTGCCACTGTTCATACTTAAAAAGGCATTTTGAGAAATAGTTTGGTACAAATAAGGGGCCGTGGTCATATGAAGTTAGAGCAATATTAGATTGAATCATATTGAAAAATCACATTAAGTTCAGTCATGAAAGTTTCATATGCTGTCCCAGTTGTCATGTATTTGAGAACACTGCTGAGCTCTGCAAAGCAGGTTTCCTCAGGCTTTCTGTTTTCTACTCAGCTTCTCTGGGGACAAAGGAAGATGTTGCAAAATGTTCATTGCAATGCTGGCAGAGAGCAAGGCTTGATCTGTCAGCAGTTACAGAACTTAATCTTTTTATTTACCTATTTATTTAATTTTATGCCTTCATGATTTGTAGACATTTTTAGATTTACCAAAGCTATAAAAGAATGCCATAGTATTATCTTGCAACATTTCAACGTCTCACAGTTCAGGACGCTTTGATGTTCCTATTTCATGCATCAGAAAGAAAACTCTTTGAGCATTCTTTATTTGTGCCAAATAGAGCTGCCTTTACATCCAGATGTTCTTAAATACATTGTGCCTCAGAAATTTGTGGTGTGTTTCTTGCACATTGAGGAAATAGCAGTTTTATGTTTCATCTGTTTTCCTTTCAGTTCTTCTGTAGATTTGAAGTAATTTATAATGCTATTACTACTTTCATTATATGCTTAGAATAAAAATGTCTTTAGGAGTTAGTCTTTGCAATTCAGTGTTTGATTTAGTGACAGCTGCATGCTGATGTTGTGGTCTTTGAACGTGAGGTACTTTCTATGGAGTGTCCTTCGTAAGCCTGCTGGCTTCTTCGTGTTTAGGGTGAATTTCTTGCACAGCCAGCTGAAGGCAGAGTATGAAGGGCTGCATTCACACACTAAAGAGCTGAAAACTTCCTTGAACAACTCTCAGCTGGAGCTGAATCGCTGGCAGGCTCGCTACGATGAGCTGAAAGAACAGCACCAGTCCATGGATATTTCTCTGACCAAGCTGGATAACCACTGTGAGGTGAGTAGCTGTAGGCTGGTACGCTGTTGCGTTCCTTCTGATGTGCCAGTGTTCATTGTGTGAAGATTTTGGCACACCACATATAAAAGGTCAAGCTATGTGGTCATAATAATACCCACATATACTTGGAAGTTTATCGATTCATATCCTAGGTTGCTATGCTGTTGTATTAACTTGATTATGATGCACTTCCAGTGAACCGGGTGCAGAGGAGAGATTAATCTTTCTTTTTTAATAGCTGCTGTCACGTCTAAAGGGAAATCTGGAAGAAGAAAACCATCATCTCCTGAGTCAGATTCAGATCCTGAGCCAGCAGAATCAGATGTTACTGGAGCAGAATATGGAGAACAAAGAGCAGTATCACGAAGAACAGAAACAGTACATGTAAGAAACTAGAGATTTGAATTGTGAAACCGAAAAAAACTTACCTAGACAAACAGAGAATGCAAATCATCAGGAGTAGAAGTACAGACAGAGGAATGATAGGTCTACTTGATATCTGGCTAGGAAAGAGGGTGCTTAGGAAGAGATACATGTAATGGGGAGAAGCTACAAAATTCCTTCACGTTGCCTTACCACAAAGGGATGTTCAGGAGACACCTGGACAAGCACAGCTGTTTTCAAATCATATTGATGAATGCATGTGGAAAACTTGGTTATAAAAGATGGAATGCCAAATCCAGTGGTACTTCTCAAAGGTTTCTGAAGAGCTTGGAAAACGGCTGGGTTGCAACAAAAAGTTAGTCTTATGAGAGCCATTTTAAATATAAATTAAATTAAATATAAATAGATTCCTGAAGAATAGCAAATACTCATAGTCCTCTAGCTTTTGTCATTTGCGTTGGAAGGAATACTATTTTCATGTTGTTTTTGAGAATGCAAGTGTCAGCATACATCGTTGCGTCCCCACGCACAGGGTGACATGCTCAAGTAAGATACCCTGTTTAAACTTATGATACATTTACAAAATAACCAATTCTTACTGCAGTAAATTTATTGGTATGAAATAGGGAAGAAAAGTGTTCTTAATCCCAAGAATTTTAGTCTAAGTACCTCAGGATGATGTGGAAGTTACTGACAGTGTTTTATTTCAGTACTGGATTATATGGTTGAAGTGTTAGAAATTGTTTGCTGAAGTTGGCTGAATTATAGCTAAAATGTCCTCTAAGTATATTTGTCTAAGTGTCTGGCAGTTCTGTGATGGAATTACATTAGACTTACTACTTGAATGAGAAAAGATTTGCTAACATCCACTGTGCAGGTTAATAAAAGAATTAGTGAAAAACCAGTAAGATTACGTGGCACTGCCAAAAGTGCTTTGACAATGCTCACAGGAGAGCAAAGCAATCTTTAAAATATCAAACGTTATTTATTTCTCTAGTTACAACAGAGTAACCAGAACAGGAAAAAAATACCCGGTTATCATGTAGACAAGAAGTTTGAACTATGCAAAGATCTTAACCCTTGACTAATTGTCTGGTGATCTGTGAATAAGACTGAACAATCAGCAGACAAATTTTCAAATAACAAAATAAGATTAATCTTAGTACCCACCAAAAAAACTCTGCCTGAGTTATTAGTGAGTAATCTAGTGCCAATCTACTGTTGTTCTTTCACATTTCATGCTTACTGCACAAAAATCACCCGTCAGCAAGTCTGGTAGGCTTTTCCATTTGCCTCCCTAAACAGACAGTGAATGAGCTCAGTAGGATTCTGAAGGTTATGCAATAGGAAGATATTTCAGTCTCCTTCCTGTCTTGATGGCTTTTAGTCTTCAATTGTTTAATTTCACACAGATGGTTCAGAATGTGCTTTTCCCCCCTCGCAGTGATAAATTGAATGCCTTAAGAAGACATAAGGAAAAACTTGAAGAGAAGATAATGGATCAATACAAAATTTATGATCCTACTCCAAAAAAGTAAGTCCCATATGAGCTCAGTTCTGCTCTTGTTGTATAGATTTGTGAGGGCGAGAAAGGGCTCTCCATAACTAGAAATAACATAAATTTCGTCTGAAATAAGGACAGTGTCATCTCCACTTTTCACTCTCACTCTGCAAGCCTTCCCCTGAAGCAGCAAGTTGTGTTAGTATAGAGCACAGTACCTCATGTGGGGCCCTCTATTTTAATATTGGAATCTGAAACAGTATTAATTGAAAAAGAGCCACTTTACCTTGGTGAATATCATCTTGTCCCTAGTATGTGGGAGGGAACCCCCATTATGGTGACTAAGCAGCAGTAGGAGCTTCTGGACCTGCTCTTTCCAAGGGAAAAGCAGTCAGTCCATCAGAGAGAAAGGACTTGAAAAAATTACGTTAAGAACAACAAAAAAGAGCCAAGCTAATTCCACCACACATAGCTCTGACTGATAGACTTAGAAAGAGAAGGCTTTATCTTTAAAGCAGTTTTCATTTCTTTCCTTCTCAGTCTGTTCCTGTAGTAGAGCTTTTCACACTGTTAAAATGTCTTATGGGTCCATATGTGTGGTTAGGTTTCTAGCAGAGGGAACGGTAGTCTTTCTCACATTTCGCATGCTGGAGAAATATTTCTGTAAAATAATTTTTAATTTGGGACACAAATGGATCTCAAGCTCTGTGAAATTCAAGCTGCCTCTTTCCAACCAATACATGACAGTAAACAAATAACAAGGTAAGATGGCGTGATGGTTTTAGCACAGCTGTAACCTTCTTTGGGGAGTATTTCTTGTAGTGTTTTATGAATCCCATTCACAAAACCTGCTTTATCAGGAAAAACCACTGGATTGGAGCCAGAGCCTTAGTTAAATTAATCAAGCCAAAGAAGGAAACTACAAGGGAGCGATTGAAACCAGCAGCAGAAAGCCCTGCGTGGCATTCTGAATCCCCAGAGACTGTAAGCTCTCCATCTGCGTCCCAAAAACTGAAACTTCAAGAGACTCAAGACAGTACCTCTCAAGGGTCAAACTCTATGGAAGAGAGAGAGAACCCCGGGGGTTCTTCAAACAAAGGTAAGGAATGCCCAGCCTAAATTCAGGAGCTGAACAGTATTTTTGGAAGATATTTTTCAAGTATTTAATCTATAGAATATGTTAATACTCCATCACATTGGTTTGTATAATTTTTTTAGTAAATTAAAAGTTCTACTAAGCAAAAAAAAAACCCCAAAAAAAAACAACCCAAAACCCAAACTAAAAAGCTCAGTAAACTAATAGGTATGTGGGAGTGGTTGTTTCAGGTTTAGTTTTGTTCTGTTTTGTTGTGTTTTTCATTTGCGTGAATGTATTGCATGTTACTGAATAAACTGGTGGAAATACTTAATTTACTGGAGTTTTGCAACAAAGCAGTTTAAAGCTGGACCATATAACACTAAGGTTCATTAACAACTCTTCTTCAACTGGGTAATAGCTGGTCTTACAGCCACTGCCAGGAGATGGCGCACATGCAAAAGAAATCACTTGAAAAATGCTAATTTATTTAGTGTAATCATTTGGCAGACAATACCACATTTTGACTTTGAATCAAACTGAGAATTTCTTAATGTAAAATGTCAAAATGATTTTTTTGAACACTCTAGGTGAATGTAAGCAAGATATAATTAATTATTTTTTCTGTTTAGTTGGTCATGCAATAAATTAAGCGTTCCTAATTAAGGGGAATTTAAAAGAAAGCTCCTCAGAATAAATACTGTGATCTTTATTAAAGGTAATATATGTATCCCAAGCTTTACTTATTCTATTGAGATCACTTCTCTCAGCTTATACACATATAGATTATTGTCCTCCAGGAATACTTTTCAAGAAGCAGTTTTGAAATTAATCCTTAAATAATAATTCCTGTCTTCCCACTGGGGGGTGTGTGAAACAGAAGGGGGAGCAGCTGAGTACGGTAGATTTGTTATTATAAATGATGGCAAGTGTCTGTCTGTCTGAAGTTCTTGTCTTGGTTGGGTTTTACATACATTTCCCATTTTCCATTCTAATTCTCTGAGGTCGCTGATTCACTTAAAATAAAAGTGCGTGTCTCAGCATGTGATTCCAGGAGGTGTTAAGTGTTTAACCTGCATCTGGAGCTCAACCTGGGAATTTGGGCTTGGGTGTCCACAGAACAAGGCCCTCATGGAGTGCCAGTGATAAAAGAAAGTCTCTGGGGCTTCATTCTTTGTGATGTTGTATGAAAAATGCTTATGTTGAGATGATGAGCATCAGTATTAAAGCCTAGAAGGCATCTAGGAAACTTCAGTGTATTATTGCCAAGTAACATGCACTCTTGATTTTTTTCCTTTATTAAGTGAAAACATTTTGGGAGACCTAACAGTGATTTCCTAATGGACTTGCTTATGTTTTATGTATATGCATTAATCTATGTGTTAATCTGAATCAGATTGACTATGATTGATTGCGTGTTAATCAATCCTCCAAATGTGTGTTAATCTTTGTTTAGCCTGTTTTGTTTTTACTGTTTGTGTAGTTTAATTTAAGACACTTTTAAGTTTTATTTACAAGGGGTTTTTTACTTTTTTTTTTCTTCTTCTTTTTGTGATACCTGGGTGATAACAATTTAGCTGCGCAGCGCAAAAAGATTGCCTTTTTGAGAAGCAAAATCAAGGATAAAGAAAAGTCTCCTAAGTCTCCATCGAATCATCAGTCTGTCTCTAGTCGGCTGCGGTTCTGGTCTTCTTCCGACATCCCATCCTCTCCTAATGAACCTCTTTCTTTCCCGGAATTGGGATATTTCTAACACCTTCTCTTTAGCGTTCGTCTTCATTTGTTTCTGATAATATTTTAAATAAACAAAAAAAATCCTACGTGCCTTAAAAGAACACTGACCTTAATAGAATAACCCAGCATGTCTTTACAATATTCTAAATAAAAGCACAGATTAGTGAACATGGACTTAAGTTTTCCTGTAGAAGATGAATCACTATTGCACACTGTGGATCATTTCTTCAATGCAGCACATTTTAGGGGACCTCATGGCACACAGTTTGCGTATGTATATTGGCTGTGGTGCATGTTGTAAGTAAGTGAAGTTGCTATACGCTTTGATATTTTCTTGCAGTCACCTACTTGCATCGTGTCCAGTTGAAGTGTTGAATTGATTTGCTGTTGCTATGCTTTATACAATGTTATAGCTCTGCTAAAATACTAATATATAAGCAGTCTCAAATCCTGGAGGTTTTTCCAATATTCTGTGCCACTAAGTGCTAAAAATGGTGGGGTTTTTAACATCTTTGTCTGCTTTTAAATAGTCTAGATTTGAATATAGAGTGGAAGCTACTGGGAAAATTATTCTCTGCAAAGTGGTTTGACGTTTGCATTCAAACCTGCTGTTTAGCAAGGCTTCACACTTTCAGCTATGAAAATTCATGTTGAATTGGGCTAAAGTTTCGGTTTCTGTAGCTTCTGTTTCGACAGATTTTTGAAGAAGAGAGTAGTTTTGTTTTCTTAAGATTGGGAATAGCCTTCATCATGGATCCATTGTCCAGAATTCTTATTGCCTGATAGTCACTTCTGAAATGAACGTGTGGGTCCGCTCCCCTCTCTGTGTTAGGGAAACATGTGCAGCACGGGCAATACCCTACGGGAGCTCAGCAGAGGGGCCAAAAGCTCTCATCCCCCTTCTGGCTCTGAGCAGGGGTCTCTGGGGCAGTTAATAATTCTGGCATTTGTGGAAGCTGTTAAGTGCATCTACAAGGTCAACTAGAAATATAGATTTGCATGGCAAGCTTTAGCCAGTAGTTGCCCCTGCAGGCATGCCATAAACTTCAGTTCTGAGGGAAAGTGCCAGCCCTGCGCTGCGGAGCCCACGCAGACTGTGGCAGAAAACGTTGTTTCTGAATTCAGCTTCCAGGAGTCGTCTCAGACAACAGTAACTTGGCCCATTTCTCTAGTACAGCCTTGCTGCTGCTGTGCGCTTTGAACTAACTGTCTGTCCATTGTCTCTGCAAGTTGTTGATTTTGACCACTGCACTCTGCTGTGTTTTCAGTATTTAGTTACTATTAGTTAAGCAAATAATCCATAGAAATAGAAAGCTAAAATCTTGCATCTCATTAAACGTGTTTCCTATAGTAAACTCTTTAAATTTTCTTCTATTTTATGTGTGCCTTAAAGTGTTACATTCACCTTACAATAAATGAATTAACCTACTTCATCACTAGGAAAGATGTTGTCAGCCTTTGGAATGTAAATAATACTTTAGCAGGTAGTTTTTGTTTTACTCACGCTAAGATTCCAGGAATTTCACTTAGAAATCATTACACCAGAGCATCATAACAACAGCAGAGTTTTAACCTCGTAGAGACTGAGCTCTTACCGCAGCAAAGATCTAAACTTCAAAGCAATTAGCTTAGTGTGCAGATAATGCTAGATAATTTCCAAATCAGCATATATTTCTCTTCAAATAAGAGTGTGAGTTCTGTCGCACTTCCTATATGCTATTTTATTACTGAAGTGCTCATAAAATGTACCTGCAAGGAATAATGTTATGGGAATTTCACACCTCACTTATCTTTTCTGCATTCATGTCTTTGCTCCTTTTCTTCCTCCCTTCATGGTAATTGTTGCATGTATAATATCAACCCTCCCACTGGCACTAAGCAGCCCTTGTCACTCCCACACTTTACAGAGAGCACACGATTGAAAAACTGGTGGCAGAAATTTCCTATCCAATAGTGAACTGTTTATGGAAAAGCTTGCAAAACTAGCGCCTCTGTTGTGCGGTTTCTTTGTGCCTGCTTGTCATGTTTGTATGGGCAGATAAATACAAATCTCCTAATGCTATTTTTTCGTTGACTCATATTTATTTACTTCTCTCCCCCTCAGTGCTAATGGACCTAAAGCACAAGAGGAATTCCCACCACGGAGGCAGCAATGATAATGTTGAAATCTCAGCAGACTCTGCAACAAAACACTGCTGTGTGGAGCTGGGTGCCAGGACTTGCTCAGCCTCAGCTATTCACCTGCACACTTCCACCCCCATCTCCAGGCTCCAGAGCAGACCGAAAGGTGCGCGGTGCATTTGATATGCCGGCTGTCAATACAAGTCAGGCTACTCCACAGTTCTTGCTTGGGTGAAACATGGCTTCTAGTGGCACCCAAGTACAAAAACAGAGCACTGTTCTTTTCACTCCTATTTTATCTGCTTGATGGTTTAATTAATCAGATGCAGGGTTTCCTTATTCTTGTAATGTCATCAGCTTGGCAGGCCACATTTGGATGTTGATTCTCCTGTGGTTCCCAGCAGTGGTTAGAAGATGGCTGCTCTTCCAGTGTTGGCTCTATAAAACCCTTTTGATCACCTCAGTCTTCTGCACTGCTAGAATATGTTGGAGACTGACCTGAAGGATTAACCTTCCTGGGTTTACGATTGTCTTTTAAGTTTTCTGTTCTTTTCAGGCTATAATTCAGAAGATAATCTATGTGAACAGTCACCTGAAGTGGAGTTTGTGAGCGCTAGACAGCACGGTAAGCTTGTAGCATATATGAATGCTCCTAAATCTCCACATTAAGACTGGTTGCATTGCATCTACGTGAACTGTTGTGGTGCATTTTACTTGAATTAACATGATAAAATGAGATGTAGTAACACAAGACCATTTTGGGAATGTGGGTCTAAGTACTTCTGTTTTTCTATTGAGAAGCTTTTAATGGACGTTTTCCGAAAATGAATTTTCAAAAACAGTGTTGACATTGTGATGAGTTGCCTTGCCCCAGCAACAGACCCTTTAATGCGAATTCCTATGGATGTGTTGCTAATTTTTCTAGACAATGTTCAATTCTTTCCTTAAGGGAGTGGATCAGCAATAAAAAAAATTCAGGGTGGGGGATGTGGGTCTACAGTGGCAACACTGGTGCAGCAGCAGCACTGCCTGCTTAGGGGTTTGTGGAAGACTTAATTTGCAGAGTGGTTACCAGCTCCTTCCAAAGAAACAAACTAAGAAAGAGACAGCAACTTATTATTGAACTTATTCAGTATTTACTTTGTTTATAGTTGCTGTAAAAGCAAAACTCAGAACATATTTCTGTGTGCAAAAAACAAGTGAGAAAAACAAGATTCAAGTTCTGAGACTTGACTGGAAAAATGTAAATGGTTTCTGCTCTGTGCAGAGTTTGGCATCGTGTGTATATTACATTGTTAATGTTTTCAAAGTGACTTAGTTGCACAGGACCTATTTTCAGAAGGCAGACTGTAGCCAAGTCTTTTAGAGAATAAGAGGAACTTCAGATCTGTTTGTTCAATGCTTGTTTTGTGTTTTTCAGTTTCCAGGCCAAACAGTCTAGAGAGCAGTAGAAACGCGTCCAGCAGTAGTTCACCTCTCAATTTGAAAGGTAAAGCTTTTACAGCCAAGTTCTGAGAAAAGGGAAGTGAAATTCCATGAAACCGTGTCCAAAATGCTGTTTTCCTTTCAATTAAGTTTGAAGACTGTTGTTTTGAAATAGTTATGATTATGCAATCTGGACATTGCTGTCTTGGGAATCAAAACTGCTGGCAAGAAGTATTTCTCCAAGATTGATACTGGCAAGGGGTGGCTTTTAAGGCAGGCAGTCTGGTTTTGCTGCAGTCTGACTGGCATCGTATTGTGGGAAGTATCAGGCCACTCTTAGACTCCTTTTACAACAGGTCTCTGCTGTTCGTAGTGTGTACACGGCTTGTGTATGGAATCAGTGTGCTCTGGAGATTTGATTTTTCTGAAACTGTGTCCTTGAAGGAGAGCGGGAGACCTGGCACTGTGGAAAAATTCACTCTCTGCTTTCCCACTGGCAGGTTCTCCTCTCAGATCACACACAGCCAAGACTGGGAAATCTCGTAGTGGTAAAGAGGCCCCCTTACTATCTGTTATTCCTATTCTTTGGACACGTAGTTGTGGTTTTTAACACAAGGGCTCAAAGTGTGTACTGCAAGATACTTAGTAGTACTGATTTTCCAGGTTGTGGCTGCCTTGAGTTCTGTGGGAGAAGAAAGAAAGGTCAAAAATGCCATCTAGTCTGTGTGGGAGTGGCTCTGGATGATAAAGTTCCTACCTCAGTGAGAAATCTACTGCAATGAGGGAAGAAGTGTTTCTTTAATTATATTTATGCTTCTCAGGTTCCTTAGATCATATCCACGGTAGAACTGAGAGCCTCAGCAGTGAAGACATGATGCCAAGCAGAGAGGCACCAGCCTTGGTCCGAGACACCTACCCTATCCACTCTGCTTCTGCCGTCTTAAGCCCTAGCAGCAGGCATGAGTCCTCCCCCAGGAACGGTTTGATCTCTTATGACGCAGCTCTGAAGAGTGCTCCGTCCCAGTCCTACGCAGGCCGGCAACGCTCTGCCTCACCTGGCAGTGAGATGGTAACTTTGAAGGAGTTCTTGGAAGAGAGCAATAGGCTGTCCCCACCAAGTGTAAGTAAGCAGAGCTAGATAGCCCATCTCAGATGTCAAAAAACTATTCAAAGCTGATTCAGGGGGATGAGGGCACAGGGAAACAAGGAAAGACAAAAAGATCTTTTTTCTTATGTGTGTGACTTGCAGACAACTACCGAATCTTGAAAAATGAATGAAACAGTTCCAACAACTAAGGCAAGATGAACTTTCACACAGCACTCTGCTAATTTATTTTGGTGTATCAGCTATGGCAAGTCAGGCAGATAATTCACTGCATGATGTATTGAGCTGTTGGGGCTTTTTAATATCAAAGTTTCTTATTTAATGTCAAAGTTTCTTACTACGTAATTAGTTCTTAGGTCCAGGTATTTTTATTTGTGAACTGATAAGTTTGTTTTATAACAGATATAACAGCTAAAATTGATTAGAAATGAAACCTACCAGTACTTTTCAATTGAAGTGCAAAATCTGCAGTTGTTAGAACAATCTCCTCATCTGAAAATACCATTAGTACATTTGAGAGAAAATATTTTTCTTGCTGAAGGGAATTCTTGATGCTTTCATCATGCTGTGTGTTTGGGTGCTGACTGGCACGGTGCTGTTGGTTCAATGACTGCAAGAATTTGCTGCACACTGAAGTGCTGTGTCAGAAAACAAGTGTTTATTTTCTAGATGGCATTTCTGCTCGGACAGTAGTGAGGCGGTGCATTATCGAGCATGTTAATATCTTAAGAGCAATTCACCGATAGTGGACGTGAACAGATGTTTCTGTTTCATGAATGCTTGAAAATTGAAAAAAAATTTCATTGAAATCAACAGAGAGCACCAATTTTACGGCATCAGTAAATTCTGCTCCTTGACTTCTCAGAGCAATATTTAAGTATACCTCCTATTCCCACATTATCCTAAATACAATTCTTATCTTTTAGAGATGTTTAAAATTTGATTATTTTTTTTTCTCTGTAACTACCTGACCATGTCTCCTTTTTCATTCTTTCTGTCATCCTTGTTCCTTTTCAGCGTCGGCGCAGTTTAAATGAGAGTGAAATGATTTCATTGCACCAATTTCTGTTAGAAGCCAATGTACTGTGTCCCTCTTGCTACTCCCTATGTCCTTCCCTCCATCAGGAACCTTCACAGTCACTCGAATCGGTCCTCAGTCATTCATGTCCTGACAGCGTGAGGCACAGAACAGGCAGGGGAACTAGGAGATCCACCTCACTCTATATCCCCAGGGTATCCGTTGTTCTTGCTATGAAGGCAACAGCTCCCAACTTACCACAGCTTTTGCTTAGCATATTAATACCTATAGAAGTGTATTGTAACTCTTAGCTGTTATTTTAAAGCCTGACAGATCACTTGCATTAATTGCTCATAAAGTATTTCCAGTGCTTATTCATAAATGTGCATGTTTTTGAGGACTAGTCATACTGTAATGGTAATGTGCGTAACAGCAGTTTAAAGTTAAGTTAAAAATAACTCTTAACGCTTTAATATTTAGTTGAGCATAGAAGTTTTCCTGCTACCCTCTTACCACTGGTGGTGTTAACTTCCAGCAAATGCGTTTTGTGACTGGAAGAAATGTTTGGAACACTAGTGAAATGAATATATTAAGCTTTAACATGCTTCCTAGAGAAAATAAATTCCGTGAGCTTGTTTCAGCACATTTTTTTGTGAAAACAGCATGTCCTTTAACTATTCTGAGCATGCCTTGTACTAATAGTCTGATGGCAGCTGGTCAAATGTCACCATTTGGGGATTGTGCAGACCATCCCCAAGAAATATTCACTGCATATTTTCTTTTACTGCCAGGTTAATTGTCTGACTTGAAATTTGCAAGTTTGTTGTGGGCAAGCAATAATGCCTCCATTTTTTTTGTAGATTTCATTATATTGTATACTCAGCTTTTAGCATATATAGTATATTGACTGAGAGAGCTGAGGGAAATCCATGGAGAAGCAATGAAACTTTCTTGTGCTGCTAGCACATCTCCCCAGGGTATTCTCTCCTGTTGTATCCCTGAAGTTACAGCAGTGTTATCCAGATGAACTGTACTCTGGAAGCTGACAGACCATCATTGATACCTGCTGATATCAGTGGCTGTCATTAATATGATACTGATGTTACAGGGACAGTGGCTGATGTGAAAGGAAGTAAAAGAGCTGCTGCCCAGAAGCGAGATGATTTTTTTTAAATTTAAGACAATTAATCTGGTAAAGAAGGCTGTCATAATCTAATTATGATGAGCATGTTACTCCTTGATTTCAATTTATACCCATTGTGAACATTTATATCTTCTATTCCCCACTTTAAATTTAAAATGTATAGCTGTATTTGGGTTGAATTTAAGTGGGAAAGAAGATAATCCGAACATGAAGCTCTGCATGATTCTTTAAACAAAAAGTGCTGTTATTAATGTGGCATGTGCATATTTTCTCACACCAGGACACCTGCAGTAACAGAGATGATTTGCTCAGCGATTATTTTAGGAAAGCAAATGAGCCTTCAACTACTGGGAACCTGCTGGTTCAGCCGTCCAGAAAGGAGGCTGCTAAGATGCCCACGAGTCTTCTTGCTTCAACTGTAAAGATGACCATCGCCAATGAAGAAGGGAGAATGCCTAAGCCTGGAAATTACATGAAGCCAAACCTCCGACAAGTTGAACCTGAGCCTCTGGCAAACTCCCAGGGGTCTCTGAAGCTTTCTCACACGTCACAGCACCAGCCACAGCACCAGCCACAGCACCAGCCAGCCAGCGGGATGCGGCAGCTGGCCCAGCCTCAGCAGCCCGGCACTGCGAGCAGGAGGAGCACGTCGCTGAGCAGGGCCTTTAGCTTGGCCTCTGCAGATCTCCTCAGAGCCACGGGCCCGGAGAACTACAGGCAGGAGAGCCCTCAGAAGTCAGCAGCGGACTTGCGTGGGGGCAAGGATGCTGTCAGTCAGACTGCTAGGATTTCTTCGCCAATGAGTGCCCAGGGAACCTTAAGAGAGAGGCCACAGTCCGCAAAGGCGGCAGATTCCTTGCAAGGCGCTGATTCCCGCTGCCGGCAGTTCGACGCAAGGCGCCTTTCCCTGGCCTCACCAAAAGATGAGCGGCCCCTCTCCTGCCATCAGTTCTCTGCCTCACCCGCTGCATCCACCAGCAATCTGAACGTGCAGGAGCGCGTGAGCCCTGGGCAGCACTACTCGCCCGCATCCCACGCTTCCTCTAAAGTCAAACCCAAGCCAGCCACTCGTACTGGGGAGGTGGCCACAGTGGCCCCCACCAGAGCTGTTGCCAGCAGCACTGAGGGAAGCGTTTCCCTGGGCCAAGGCCAGGGTGATGCCCCACTGACCAAGTGCCAGGGTAAGCTGCCAGAAGGCAGCGCTGGGACTGCGGAGGAGCCCATGAGAGGAAGCAGCTCCAACAGCACTCCTGGGTCTCCAGATCCCCAGGGGGATCAGCAGACGGTTTGGTATGAGTATGGGTGTGTGTAACCCGCAGATGCAGCTAGTAGTATGTGTGTTTGGCGTTGCTGACATCTGGGTAGTGTTTGTCTAGACACTGTGCCAGGTCTTAAAAGGCATCACCTTCATGTTGATCTGAGTGTTCCCTGGATACTCTTTTGTAGTTGGACAAAGTATGATTAACAGAAACAAGGAGCAAAACCCCAGCCCTTCTTTTGACACTGTTGTGCCTAAAACAAAGTGGAAGCCTGACCTAATCCCACAGCAGTCTTGGCACCTCATCTGCACAGGTGCTGAGTATTCTTCACTCCAGGAGAGGCTTAGCAGGGTCCCCTGTCAATACTGCACTGTGCACGCCTCCTACCTGCATTAAAGAAGAGTTTCACAGGTCACATGTGTGCTGAACCCAGCCCCGCCATTGACATGTCACGTAACCACACTGAAAAGGTCACATAAAAGCCAAACTTTTCCCCCAAAGACGGAACCAGACATCTGCCTTAAGTAGCTTAAAGGGAAAGCTAAAGAGCAAAAGTGTGTGGCTTTTAGCCACGGATCTTCTAAAATCAATTTTTCTTGCCACAGCCACATTTTATAGAGGTAACACATAGACTTCAAGGGTCACATCTGAACCTTCCCCTCTGGGGACTGTGTAAGCACATAGGCTGGTGTGATTACCCACTGCCTTCACTACAGCTGCAGCTCAGTGGATCCTTGACTCTGCAAGCCAAGTGGTGCTGCATTTCGAAACTTGTTTTATCTTTTATACAAACACTGGAACTAATGCAGCCTTTCAGGGGAGATGCCATTTTAATTGCGAAGGTGGCATCTCATGTACAAAAGTGTCTTGTATGTATATAAGAAGCTCAAGTGTTGTATAGGAATGCTGTGTAAATTGTATTATTACACCCTTGTGTGCACGACAGCCCACATCCTAAGCAATATGTGGGATTTTGTCTCTTAGAAATCCTTGTTTATGTCTCCAAGAACTTTGCTCAGTATAGAAAGCAAAATAACTTTGTATACATGTGAAAGAAATGTACTTTTAAAAATCTATTTATGTGCAAAGAAGTTCCTTGTATGTTTCTCTCCAGAGTGTCATCAGCTGCTTATGTATATATGATCAAATGTGTATCTTTAATTCTATTTCATGTTTGTAAAGCTGTTTTTCTTGCAATAGATGAAATCCTTAAAAAAAAAAAAACCACACACACAAACTTGTTTTGCTGGTTCTGATTTAATCTAGTAAAAGCTAAAACTGATTCAGATGAGGATGTTTTTGTTATCTAGTATGTAGTAATCCCATTCTGGAAACTACAGAATTGTTTATAATAAAGATTAAAATAAAATAGATGGATGTTGTGCATTTTTTTTTCCTCGGGGGAAAAAGAAAACAACATGATTCATGGTGCTCGATAGAGATGGGTCTGCAATAGCTTGTAAGCCTCGGAATTGATTTGCATCTCTGTGTGTCAGACTTGCATTTGTTTTTATAATGTTGCCACAAAAGGCGTATCAGGAATCTTTCCATTTGATTGTAACCTTCTTACTGGAGGCTTCAGGAAGGTTGATCATGCAAATCAAGTGACTTCCAGGTCACTGTAGAATCAGACTGTTGGATTTTTATGCTGCTCTGACCACCTCAGACAGTGCCAAGCATGCTGTCAGTTTTGACCAAGGTTACATTTTGTACAATGTGTTTCATGCTTAATTCTCGGGATGCCCTACAAAAAGTGCAAAATTATTAGTCTTGGAACAGGAAGAGGATGACAAAAGGAGCTTTCTGCTTTCTCTGCTGTTTTACTTGCAAATCATAGTTTTGCAACAATTTAAAAATCACGTGCTAAACAGTAATTTTAGAACATACTGAGTCGTTTTGGTAAACTGAAATTCCTCTTCCAGAAGTTCCCTCTCATCATTGGTTCTTGGCCGGATCACTGAAGTTGGGTGTTTCTCCCTTGTTTCTGGAGGGATGCACTCGGTTGCCCTGCGGGCTGGACTGCTGAGGAACTCATCTGTGAGTTGTTGCTTACTGTAGATCTGCTTTTGCTAGAACTACATACCCAGTAACTTACACCTTAGTGTAATTTTCTGAGTTATTTACTATTATTTACTTAGTCGTCGTGAGTTAGAATAAAAATGTGCTTAATACTTTCATAGTACCTTTCAGCTATGGGATAATTTTAAATACAGATGTTACAACAGCTATTGAAGCATACAATGCTGTGGTGCTTGGGCCTTCCTGAGAACGTTAAGGAGAATTTTGGTATAGGTACCTGTCCTGCCACAACAGGTACATTTTGCAGCCTGCTCAATTAATTAATGGTTTTCAACTATTCTTTGATAGGTGTGGAGGATCCCAGGTCGGCACACGCCATCAGGTAAGAGCAAGGCCTGCCTGCAGCTGAGGTGCTGCTGCTCTCCACCTTTCAGAGGTGTCGGTGGTGGGATAAACGGGTGTTCCTGTGTGTCAGACATAACATGGGAGAGAACTCAGTTGTGTTCAGAGAAAGTAATCGGCAAGTCCTCTCTTTGTGCCAGTGCAGCTGGGAAGGTAGAGCCGCCAGCTCGAGTGAGGCGGCAGGAGCTACCAGGAGAGGTTTTTCTGTGAGGGGAAAAGTGGAGGGGCCAGAGCTGCCAGACCGTTTCAGGCTTCTTGATTCCTTCCAAGGAGAAAAGGGGAACTGTGATGAAATAGCGGCTGTTTCAGTTTTCGCAGCTTTGAAGGCAACTGAGACCATGGTGTGCAGGCCGGCGGCTGGGAGTGCCACAGCAAGCCAGGGAGCTGCCGGCTGTGGCCGTGCCCCGGTGCATGAGGAGCACCAGGGCCAATGGACCCGCTCTGAAGGAACCCTGGTCTTCAGCACATGGGCTTTTCCCGGCTCTGCATGGTGAAGGGCTGTGGGATGCTGGTGTTCCTGACATGGGGGAAGTGTGTGCTCTCTGAAGGTTGCTGATTACATGTGCTAAATAATGCTGTGAAGGGTTCTGGAGGTAACACTTCAAGTAATGTTCAATAATGGAGTGCCTCGGTGTATGTGCCTCTTTAATTCCCTAGATCCTGCTTTCTGTTAAAGGACAGATTTTTGAAGGGGATCCCATCCCAAGACACAGCTAAGTAGCCGATAGGTTTCTGAGAGAGCCCAGGGGCTGTGCCTTTGGCAACTGCTGCTCCTTGCAGCGTGCTCCAAGTCTGACGTCATTGGAGCTCTTTAACCTGAAGAAACAAATTTTGCTTGAAATTGCATGTGCTGCATGGTGGTGATATTTACTTGAGGTAAAAGAGAGAGCTACTATGGAAATTGCTACTAGGGAGTTGCGTGTTCTACGTTGACAGAGCATCTCCTTACCAAGAAATCTGAAGCCCAGGTCCTTTACAGAGACACCGTATCATGGAAACTTTTTCCTATTAGGTATTATTCAGCTGTTCCTCAAACTTGGGAGCTGATCGTGTAGTGAACAGACCTTTTCTCATTTCAGTTAGTTGAGTTCTGAACATAAAATCTCCAAAGAAGAATTAAAAACAGAATTTATGTGTTTTTTTTTTTCTGTAATGAGGGAAGTTCCAGGTGTGAGTGCATTGTAAAAATGACTAGCACTTAGATTAGAATAATGACACATCAAGGAACGCCATGTGGTTGGAAATTATTTTGACCATCCAGATGTTTGGGAGCATATTAGAAGTTCAGCCAAAGGTAAATGGCTTTAAGACAGAACATAGAAGAAATGCTCCAGAAATCTTGAATTTGTGTGAAATTGCTACAACCTGGATGTTAAATGGATGTAAAAATATTAATACTTTTTTGTTGTCGTTGTCAAACATTAACCCAGCTGTGCTGAGAGCATTTGAGTTGTGCTTTTGCCTTTTTAGATGAAAGAGGGAAAGAAAAACAAATCACTTACAGTAAGCTTCACCAAAAAAAAATTATCCTAGCTGTTGATTCTCTACCCATCAGTCATGGAGTATCAGATCCTGGTAGCACTGGAGATGTTGAAGGCAAGGTGGAAAACTTAGAAATGTTTTTGACAAATCCCCAGTACAAGACAGAATTAACCTGACCTAACAGTGTAGAGTGAAATAGTTCAGTTACTAAAAATAAGAGATGAAGTCATCCTTATGAAGGGCTGCCAGACTGGAGAAATAGACTGTGCTGTGAAGGTCTGTCTTTAGAGCTGTTATAGTACTAGAGGCTGCCATAAGAACTAAGACAGAATGGCATCAGCTGGAAAGTGGTGGAATAAAATTATGGTTTAGAGAGTACTGGCAGGAGTTTAAGGCGACTGGAAGAAACTATGGCAAGTTTTGCAAAGCCGAATGGTGTTTTTCTAGTCACAAGGATATCTTTAAAAGTGTGAAGAGAACAGGAGACAACAGAGAGCTCCTGTTTAAGAGCTGCTATGTTGGGAAAGTCCTTGAAAGGCTAACTAGAGTTCTAAAGACCCAAGGTGTGAGTTGATGAGGTGTGACGTGAAGTTGAGATTAGATCAGATTTGGAGGATTGTGAAGAATTCCATTAAAGAGTAACGTGGATGAACGGGGAGCCCAGTGGCAGAGTACCTGTGCCTACCTCTGCTGAAGCCATGGAAGGGACAACTTACTGACTGCTGGGGTTTTTTGGGGGGTAGTGGTGGGGGAGCAAAATTGGATTTTACTGTGAACAGGACAATGAAAATGTGGTAATTCCACAGAAACTGGGAATCTAAAACATGTCCAAAACAGAACACAGAATGCTATGGAAACTAATGTCAACTCTCTGTCCTCCCCAGATGCTGTTCTGATCAGCTGTAGTTAAAATACTTGAAAGTGTTTAACCGAAGGTTATAACTGAGTTTTATGTAGCTCTAAAGGTGAGTCTGTGCCAAAATATGTGATGTGTGTGTTGCATACCAGAATGAGGAAGATCACTAGATCTAAGCATTGGCGTTAGCCTGTGAAAAGCTTGTATTGCACCAAGGGAAAACAGGAGGAGCCCAGCTCCCTCTTCGGTGAGTGACAGCATGTGGTGTGATCCGAAAGTGATGCTGAAGGAGAGAGTATATGGGAAGGGAAAAAGGAAGCTATTGGTGAGACTCATTGCACCAGGCTCTTATGGAATTAAATAGATTAATATAATATAGTGTTTTAATGCTTTTGATTTATGGTCTGAGATCACGAGTTCATGGGAGAGCTAAACAGCCTGTGCTTTAAGAAAGCATCGTCAGGTAAGACATGAGAGGCTCCCCCTCCTCTCCAACATCAGGTGCTGGCTGCCTTCAGATTCTGGATGGAGCTGGGCTATCACGCCAGGAACAGTGGCACCTCTGGGTGCAAATCCTTGAAATGTACAAGTCAAAGAGCATCTCCCTTTTTCAGTAGTTGGCATGCTCTCTAAGTCTGCGACACATCAATGGCAAGTAAAGCACAGCTTATGTTTGGAAACACACTGCTGAGGAAGAACATGAGAGTTTGAGAAGGATATCCCAGCTGGAGACGCACGACTCCCCAGTGGACAGCTGGGTGAGGCATCCCTAGAGACTTCCACTGCAGGGAAGAGAGAGGTTTCTGCAAGAAGTAAGTAGGAAAGTATGCCTGTGAAGGACCTAAGTGAGCAGTTTGTAGTGCTTCTAGTCTGATTGTTTTACCATTTGGTAGGGTATTTTGAAGATTATGGGATACAGAAGTGTACATTCCCTTGCTGCTTTAAATTTCTCTGACCAAAATTATCACATTCTTGTTAAACCCATGGAAAATGCTTCCTTGCACATTTGCAAGAGGATTTTTTTTCTCTAATTTTCCGAATCTTGGAATTTGCGTGTATGTGCACTGTGAGCCCATAAAATACCTAATCCACAGATGTGTGTATTTCAGAGCTGCTGCTCACCTGGGGATGTTCAGCTGCAGCTTTTCAGCCTTCTACAGAAATGGAAAACTCCCCATCAGTTTGAGACTGCTCCTAGAGGACCCTTTTGGCCATTTGTGAGTGAAAGTAGAAGAAATACTGAGAATCAGGGAAATGTCTGTGAAGGCAAAATCTTGGGAACTTTTTTTAGAACTGCAGTCCTCTGAACAAGGATTGCTCACTCCCAGCACTGCAAAAGCCTGTCAGAGTTCAAGGAACATCTGGAAAACACTCTTCGTCATAATGGTTTAGTGTTAGGTAGTTCTGCAAGGAGCAGGGAGTTGGGTTTGATGATCTTTATGGGTCCCTTCCAACCCGAGATATTCTATGAAAAGGCAAATGGAGAAAACAGGCGGGCATAAGCTGTGTGGCATAGACTTCATATCAATTTAGTTGGGATTTGACTAAAATCAAGCTAAGCTGGGTAACCTTGAATTTCCTCCATCTTCTGAGCTTACAGCTTACTTGGTCCATGAGCAAATGAGACAAAGGGCTAGAATGCTTTAGAGAGCTGTATTAACAGCGTTGTGTGAGCAGAAGGACTGCTTGTGTACTCCATTTCTGTTAGACCTCCCAGATACCTGATGAAGTTGTTTGTCCATCTAGACTAGTTTTGATCAGTTAGGGCACAAAAGGTTTAAATCACCATCCAATGAGGGCACCAGTATGTACAATTGAGAATGCAGCTTTGGTACCTTCATTGACGCAAAGATCTCTTTTGCTGTTGCTACTTCCTCTTACTTGTGTTTCCATGTAGTAACATCTTGTTCCTGGATAGCGGAGGCTTAAAGGAGGTGGATAATGTATGTTTGATGTGGAACAGTATATTTGTGATGTTTTGATATGCCCTTAAAGTGATTTCTTCCAAAAGCAACCACATGGTATGTTAGCAGAAAACTCCTTGCATAAAATATGCAAACAAAGGAGCTTTCTTGCTAGATCCTGTCCTACAGCTCAGGTAGTGCAAGCAGCTACCACAGTCTGGCCAAGCCCACCCCTTATCTCCAGCAACTCCCCTCCTTTCCTGACTTCTCCAGCACTAGAGACCTTTCAGTTCTTCAACCCAGAGTGTTATCTTTAACTATTTCCTGTCACTGAGTTCACTTGTTGTACCCTGTTTCTGTCCAGATCTAGTTCCAGCTTTGTCTACTCTTTCCATTTCCGCTCCCGTTGCTAAAAGTTTTAGTTATTTATCAACCAGCTCTGAACTTTTTGCCATTTTTTCTTGCTGTTGTCATCTCTTTGTACCTTGCCAGGCTGTTATGCAATCACGTTCTCAAGTCTTGAGGCCAGTGTGTAGTCCTGATCTCAGTATCTGTTCTCAGTGCTTCCTGATGCTTCCTTGCTTTTTCATCCAGTGTTGTCTCAAACATTCCCCACACTCCCCTGCCTCATCCTTGCTATCCTGCTTGAACATTTTGCCCAGTGCCGTGAGTTCAAGGGGCCTTTCCTCCCTCACATCCCTCCATAGCGTACACTTCAGTCACTGTCTTCTCATCGTGTCTCTTTCCCACATCCTCCTCTAGCTCATTTGTATTGCTCCATTTTGCTCTGTGTTCGTGACAAGTGATGGCCAAGGCTTGAGGCAGGAAATACACCAGGTGCTACAAACCACCGCAGCTGTCTGTGGTGCAGAAGATGCACATTCGCATGAAGTCTAGAGCCAGTCTTGTTTTCAAGTTTCAAAATCTACATGCTAGTTATTGAGAGGTCTTTCAAACATTTATTCATCACAATAAATACGTAATTCTTTTATTTGTAGTAAGCTTTTAATGCAAGATCTTATAACAATTTCTAAGCTTGCTTGTTATAAGCTTTAGGCCCAGCAGATACCTTTGATGGTTAAAGTTCTGTGAGAATTTATTAGCCCTTAAAAATACTGAGAAGATAATAGATGCTTTTAAGAAGGTCTGTATCACTTTTGCATGTTGAGGCAATATTGTTTCTATTTAATCTCAAGTATTTTTAACAATATGAGTTTCCACATAATTTTCATTGTTTTAGAATTTCCTTCCTTGCTTATTTTGGCTTCTTTAATTGGAAAAAACTTGACTCCCTGAAGCCCAGTCCTATTACCCCTCCTGTGTACACAGATCCTTTTCCTTGTTTATTTAACCAGCCATATCAATGGTAACAGCATCACACTTGGCAGATCCTGAATTCCCTTAAGTCTCCCGCCCTGTCCTATGTGAACACGTGCTTGTTTTCTTCTTATATAATCAGGTAAATGAATGAAAACAGGTTACTAACAAGACTGTGTTGGATCTGAGTTCACCCACATAGTTCCGTGACTAAAGTAAAAAAAAAAAAAGAGTTCCCTTCATGTGTTAAACTCTAACAAGTTATGTCTGTTTAACAGACAGTTTTTATTGGGAAAGGAGAATATGCTTACAAGTGAATCTAAAACTGAAAGGGAGAAGAAAAGCAAAAAGTGAACTAACTCAGTAAGTCCAGTCTGTTGTTTTCAGCACAACGTCATTGTAGCGATGTTTTATGGGAAATGCCAGTGTCTGGAGAACGATGTGCGTTCATACTTGACTGGCTGTCTGCTGTAGCTTCTGAAGACCAGAGATGTTTTTGCCCTTGAAGTATTGGTTCAAGGGCATTTAGGCCCCATCTTCCCTGCTGCATTGGGGCACTGCCACATGGGTCACCTTATGACCGCAGTTCTCAAACTAAAATTCCCAGATCCATTCCAATAAGGGGAAGAGCAGCATCCCAGGAGTTCAAGTCCACATGGCCATCCATCTTGGAGAACTCCACTTACCTGTGACCAGCCTTCTTTTCCATATCTGGAGGGAAGTTCCTGGATGCATTCCTAGTGGGTCCAGCTGGATACTCTCAACACATCCACGATCATCTATGGGTCCTTCACGCAACCAGTAATTGCAAGGCCACACGTCAAAGCCAAGGTCTCTTTAGTGACATAGTAGCTGGGGAAAGGATGAATTCAGTCTGTGGTTCTGCAGAGAGGAAGTACAGAGATATGCTAGCCAGGACAGAGAGAGAATTCCCTGCTGGTTACAAGGTATAGACATATTCCTGTGACCAGCTGGGATGGTCTCAGCCTGTGTCACCATGCTGAGCTTTAATTTGTGGCAGAAGATCCTCAGTTTTTCTGAGTTCCCAAAAGTGTTGCCAGTCTGTCTTCCACCTTCCAGGAAGTAGCTGCTGAAGATGCCAACTGAGAACCAGTTTGGTAACGTCTGAGCAAGGAGAGTTTATACCTGCGGAAGGATGTTTTCACAAGGACAAACCCTGGAAAGGGATAATGTAAGTTGAATTATGAAAGCATCGATACACCAAGCTAAATTACCTGGCCCCAGATTGCATTTCTAGCCCTGGCTGATACAACGTTGTCCTGGCTGATGTGGGAGAGAGCTGAGGCACTAACCCACCGAGTCAGCCGAAAGGTGCTGCCCACTGGCAGTGGAGTCTGCAAAAGGAGTCCCGTGCATGTCTTGACTGTGTGTCTTCCTTTGTGGAGCATGACAGCGAATGGGATAAAAGTCTGGTCAGCAGATATTACTAGCAGAACTGAAAGTCTTTGAAGTAGTTACGGATTTGGTCCACCTTCAGAGTTTCACCATTTGAAGGATGGAAGCTCCCAAATAGCCAACATCACACGTGAGATACCTCAGGAGGATAATCAATGTGCTGTTCGAGGGTGACCCCAGCCACAGGTCTCACATATTGTCGTGGTACCAGCAGCACTTCTCCAGGCCAGTGCTTTCCATCGGTGCTGGCTTTGTCAGAGGCCTCTCATGATGCACGTGGTGCTCTGCTCAGTGAGCACTTTGTCTCTTCTCCTTTCTTTGGTTTCTTGGGGATACAAGCACAGTGCTTTTCTGTTGGCTTGCAAGACAGAGCTTGAGGGTCTTGTGCTGAGTCTGGGAGAGTGGAAACTCTGCAGGCTCTGAATGGAAGCTGGGAAAACCCATGAGGTCATGACTGACTGATATTAAGAAAAGCAGCAATGGACTGTTTTTTACATCCATTCATAGAAGGACAATAAAAAATTAATTAGAAACGTGGAGGATAAGATTTTTATGTTACTACAAGCTTTTTAAGAAAAAGCCTAGCCAGAGGATGGAGACATTGCCAGAGAAGAGGCATAATCTTCCTCAACAGCCATTTAAGAGAACAAACTAAAGCTCTGGGCGAGGGAGGTAGTCTAGTTTTCCTTACTGGGCCTCAGGGTAAGGAGATGGTCTAGGTGACCTCCTTCCTGCTGCATTTCTGTGCCATCTGTGACATTTATAACACCAGCTCAGCTCCATCCTTTTTGAAGCTTGTTCTTTCTCGTTGTGACACGCGCAACCCAGGAGCTATTCAGTTCAGTGGAGCTAGTTAATCATCACACACTTTAAAATGATTTGACCAGAGTGAGTGAAAAGCAAGAATTGCCACTTGCACCGAATAATAGCTATTTGTCAGCTTTAATAGGTGCTGTATAATTCATAGAGATAAAAGGCTATAAAAGCTGTCACTTCTTTTCATTTTAAGAGTTTTAAGTATGTCCCAACACGCAGTTGCTATGTGTATGACGGAGTCTGGTCTGCAACAGACACTGTTCTGCCCCCTTGGAAGTGGTGAAGTGGGGCCGACCCAAGCCACGAAATCCCTTTACTTCAGCTACCGGCTTTACAGCATCTGCATGCTGAGACAAGAAAAATATAATGGCTGGATGAAAGAAAAGCAAACTGTGATTTTTCTGGAGTTTATTTTGCTCTGTAATATTTGGAAAGGGAGGTTTGTGAAAGTGACTGTTTCTACTTCACCTGCAAGGCCTGATTTACCAGTTGCACTCATCAAGTGCTGCCTTTTTAGCACACTCTGATAGACATACACTGTTTGATGACCGGTGTCTCTGCTTTCCCTGGCAACCATGGGGGCAATCGCTGTCTGTGGGTCTTCTCAGGACTTGTTCCCCACCTGCAGCCTGGCCCCTGCGGGAGGTGGAAATGTTTTGCCCACAGCCACTCACGAGACCTGGATACCGAAGTGATATTTGCCCATGGCAGGGTCTTGGTGCGGGCAAGTAGCCCAGTATAATGCCCTGTTACTCCTCATGGAAGAGTAGTGCACATATTACTAAGGAAGTAACTGCACTTCATTTTCTTAATATAATCTTTTATAAATTCTTGAAATCTAATAGAAGAGCTTCACTATCCAAGGGTACATAATTGTGGATTAAAAGGCACCAGAACAAATGTTTTACTTTGCTTCCTGAAAGAGCCCAGTCTGTGAGATTTTTTCTTGATATATGTGTATATAAAAATACATATCAATACTAAATGAGTACTGAAAAAACACACGAACAAAAAACCACAGACAAAACACAGAGAAGGGGAGCATTCCAAGTAGCTCTGATAAATTTGATACCAACCCTTCATATTCTTTATTCTTTTGCACGGGATGTTCAGCCCCGGCTGTTCCCCTGGCTGCATCTCTGCCATCCCCAGAGCAGTGTGGTGAGCCTGCAAAGGACCGTTCTATGCTTTTTGCAGCCTTTACTGTCCATATTCAAGAATTTCCTATTTTTCCTGCTGCATCCCTTCTCAGAAACTCAGAGAGGATCATTACCACTGCAGATAATTTTAGATCTCTGGTCTGCCAGAGGCCCTGGCAGAGGAAGGGCTCTGCCATCTGCTAGCCTGTCATACCTGAAGGGCCCTTTGCCTGTGTCTGGAATGAGGAGTTATTTTTGATGTTGGTTCTGACGTTAGCCATGGGTGCTCCTGGAGTATTTCCAAGTTTTGTGAATGTCGTTGTAGGCTCTCCCTCTTTTTTTTTTTCCTATTTTGTTTTTGTGTTTATGTTATGCTGCTTTCCACCAGGTTGGAAATGGCGAACATGTCTCAGAGTACCCTGCACAAGACTCCTATTTCCAGACTTACCATCTCTGGCCACCCTTGGAGCACTGTTGGCCCATCACAATGAGCAGAGGGGAACTCTCATTAGGTTGATATATTGGGCACACAGAGTCACCGCTGTCCCCACAGCAGCATGGCAGAGCGCTACTTCAGGTGAGTAACATCCCAGTTCAGCCCCTGAACTGGTAACTGCTTTTGTTTCCAGCTTCGGTGGTGTAATTCATACCTGTTATTTTTAAGTGTAGTATATTTCAGTTTGAGTGGCAGACACTTTAATACGTCTCATGGTGCCACTTTCTCTCCTGTGGGAATAGGAGTAGTGGCGTGAGTTAGCAGGAGGTTAGATTTTACATCTGCTACAGTCTTCCTAAATGACCTTGGACAAGCCCTTTGATCTGTTTATGCCTCAGTGCATCTTGCTGTGAGAGAGGAAGGAAACCTCGCCTCAGAGGTGTTCCCTTGTGCAGAAATCAGCTTCTGCTGTGTTTAGACACAGTGAAGATCTTATCTCAGCAACCCTGAGGAGCAGCTTACTGTAAGTAATACTAATAACAACACTAACACTCTGTATACTTCGTAATATGCCTGCACGAGACAACATCTGTGTATGCTTAGATGAGCTGTATTTGTGCTTTGCACCAGCTGCTGTGATCACGGTGCAGCAGTCTGCTGGTTTGTGTGTGTGACAATAGGTGCAGGCGTGAACACTGCTCTGCGTGCATTGCCATCTCCGTATCCAGTGTCTGCTTTTGGCACTCTTGTCTGTTTAATTTATGAATGAGTGGGTGAGGGAGGAGAGGGCTGGGCTGGGCTGATTCCTTTGCCGTTGAACCGTACAGAGCACAGGAGCTGAAACGCAATCTCCTCCTCCTCCTTGCCCACGCTGCTTCAGGGACAGCCTCACTCACAGCTGGGAGGAGGACAGCCTCACTCACAGCTGGGAGGAGGACAGCCTCGCCAGCGACCTGAGCAGCAGCTGCAAAAAGGGAAGTTTTGTGCTGCTACCACTGCAGAGAAAACCCCTTTCCATAAACTCTGCTCACAGGTGAGTCTAATTTTTTATCAGTTCATTCTCAAAAGCAAGTTAATTTTCCGTCGTTGAGCCGGGTTACACAAGGTTATGACCCCTGGAAAGGTGAGAGGACAGATCTTTGGCTAGGTTGTCAAAGCAGAACAACCAGGCAGTCCAAGGACTCAACCAGAGCAACATGTCAAAAAAATTTCACAACTTCAAAATTAATTTCTTTGGCAAGTTCCCGTTAGTCAGAACTTTGAATGAAAGTTCTTCCAAAAAGACTTTCTGGGCTCCACTTAGGCGCAAAGAGATCTGAATGTTGAAGCTGCATTGATGAAAGGGAATTGTTAGGATAAACTGGGAAACTGTTTCATGTTTGCAGCAGGGAACCAGAGCAATAGCCAGTAGGTGAATTCCAGCAGTCATTTTCAGAAAACTTAGTAGGACTGTGTAAGTTGACTAGATATAGGCTACTTTAAATGACTAAGAAGTGATTTAAATACTTCATTCCCCTGGGAAGACAAGCCAAAAGTTACCCTACGTGTGTGCTCTGTGTACACATAGATTTGTCTTTGTATCTCAAAAATATGCCATTACTGTATTTTCCAAACAGTAAGCCACTTTCCTTGCTGCTCTTTAGAACCTGACTTGAGAAACTTGAAATGTGAAGGTTTGTTTAGTGAAATGAAATCCATTTGGTCAAAATGAATATATATATATATTTATTTTTTTTTAATAGGATTAAAAACCTTTGTTTATTATTGTAGGTTGCCTGTGTTACGAGTACATTTTTCTGGTTCTTGACAGTCTTTGTAAAGCAACAAGAAAAGTAAAACAGTGAATGATCAGCTTCATGTGTGCGGGGGGGGCTAAGAAATAGAGTTTAGAAGAATAAAACAACCTTGTTCTGTCCTTTTCTGTTCAGAACACATGCAGATATTTCTTCATAAATATTTAAGGAAACTTAACGCTGAGGCAGGGAAAATGGCTACATGTGGCTCATAAGACATGTCACTGTCATTGTGAATGTTAAGGGACTTTCTGAGCAATGTGTTAATCAGCTCCCTCTGTGACTTTTTCCACATTAGCACCCTATGCTCACACTGGCTGCAGAGGAGTATGGTGTCTGACCACTTCTTCTTTCAAGTTTGCTTCAGTCAAGAAGCCAGTAAAAGTGAGTCAGTCCTGTGTATTTAACATCCACTCCTCCACTCCTTTTTTGAGGAAATAAATCTTTTTGCTGTCCTCACCTTTATCCTTCCTGCCTCCCCATCATATTGCTAGTGTGTTGTTGTTCCCCCATGTCATACTGCTTCTACACATGGTAGTCATAAGGTCTTTCTGTTACATGAGGGAAGAGGCAGAAGGTAGCTGCTTCAGCTCATTTTATGCTTGGTGCTATACAGCAGTAATTTAGGTGATAACATAGACGGTACACATGCAAACTTTTAGGAGTCTTTCCAGGGTCTGGTGAGTACACCATGAGAAAATATCATTCTGTGACAGCAAGGCACAGTTCAGGGGGGTGACAATGCCTACTTCACAGCATTGTGATTTGAATATCACAGTTTTAAAGGAAGAAAGATGTGACAATTCCTATATCTCATTTAAAAAATCTCATCTCACTTGACATCTGCAGTGACATATATTTATCTCATTTTGTGGCTGGTGGAAAAAATTTGATTTTTTCTGTTCTAGGACCTGAGGAGTGTAAGCAATTCTAGACAACAGGAAAAGAGAGAAGGGAGATGTAGCAAAGGGGAGAGAAGGGAGGAAAGTGAATCCCAGCCAAACTAGGTGTACATAGGTGCCATCATACTAGATGTCATCAAATAGGGCGACCCTGGGGAACGGCTGGTTCCTGAGGTTGGACAGACTGGAAACTTCTTACCTGTGGCTGAGCACAGTTGCACAGGGCCAGGTGTACAAGGGTGTGGGCATCAATGTAAGTTTTCCTCCCCTAACCAGCCCCGTGGATGTTGTCACTCAGATTAACCAGCTGATCCTGTAACTGCAAATTTTCTTGACATCCCATTGAACAGCATGTGGAGCAGAAAATTTTTTCCCTGCCAGTTTTTCTAGACCTGGCCTGAGAGTGCATTTCTGTTGCCTTGGGGCTTCACTCCCACTTGACTCTTCTTGTGTCAGTGCGGTGACAACCAGAGAAAAAGTTATTTCAAACTTGGGAGGAATTTTACACAACTTGCTAATTATTTTTAAGTGAACTTTAAGAACTGTGGAGAGTGAACTCCGGATGTGGTGGCCTTGTGAGGCTCATTACCTTATAATTAGCTGCGTGTCTCCTCTAAGAGGTTTGTTTTTCCTGTAAAGCTTATTCTGAGTGGCTTTTAATGCTTGTTATGAATTACTCTGCCAGCTGAAGCATTTGCAGAGCTGCTGTCCCTGACAGCTGATAGCGGTTGGTTTCAAAAAAGCAAAGAACAGCTTTAATGTTTAGAAGAAACTGGCCAGTCATTTTAAGTAAGGGTATTAGTAATCAGCAGCAGCTAAGAACAAGATTGCAGTTTGTTCTCTGAAGGATGCATCCCCTGTAGTTCCTCACTAGAAACCACGCTCTGAACTGTTAATCTAGTGTGTAGTGAAAGGAGAACTGTTTAGGGACTTCATCCAGAAGCTGTAGCTAATCTGTCCAAAAAAGGAAAAGAAGACTAAAGAATAGGTTTGAAACACTGTTAGAGGGAGGTTGAGAAACAGGCTCACCTGAAGGTGTGCTCTGTTCCTCTCCATGGAGTCCCCTTGCCAGAAATTGTTTCTGTGGTGAACAAATTTGTTTTCAGCTGGGTTGTGTTGGAATTTGATCTGGAGTTGCTTAGGCTCAGATCTGTCACCATGCCAGAAGCAAACAGAAATGCAAAACTGATGTGGTCTACAGATAACGGAGAGGACACTCCGCTGCTGTTGCTGTTACATTTGCTCCGTGAGAGATGTTCTCCTGACATTGTCCACTCAAAAATTGCTAGGGACAGCAATTGCTGCTAGGATGAGCTGAGTCTCTCATTTCTCAACATTGTTGCTTTATTCCACAAGCTTTCAGTCTTCCTTTCTCTCACATCGTTTGCTATGAGTTGACAACAAAGATGCAGAGCTTTGAAGAGAGATTAGATAGATGACAGACGAAGGGGAGATCAAAAATGAATGCACTACAGAAGCAAACGCAAACAAACTATCAAACTTAAGTTACTTTAATGACACCTGAATAAAATTATTAAATGGGCAACATCAGTAGGGAAGAATGGAAATATTATTACAGAGATCTCTTGGTTTGACTTTTTTGTAACTCAATATTTTAGTAACAATTAGAATTTGATCTGGAAACATGGTGTCTTCCATCTGCCAAAGGAAGAAGGAGAATTTTTACTCTTTGATGGATAATGATGTAGCATCTACGCACGTATCTAATTAGAGGACGTATCTGTTTTATGCTCCATATTCAAGAAGCGATCGGACATAGATTTCAGAATAAGAATTGTCTTTTAAAATAGGAAGAGGATTAGACTGAGATCCCTTAACTTACCATGTCAAGATGTTATTATCTGGAATTTGGACTTGTGTCCAAATTTCAGAGATAATCTTACACCTCCACCCCAGAGGAGGACCTGGAATTCTGAACAGCTCTCAAGTTTGGAATCCCACATCTCCTGTGCCAGCTTTTACATCTTCCACCCAAGAGCTTGTCAGAACTCCCCTGTGATGTGTATTTGATTCTCTCCTTTTTCTCTAGTCAGATGCATGGTGGGAAGCGTGAACGGTTTACAGAAAGATTGTTGCTTCTGCTGTGAGTTGCTTCTCTGATACTATAAAAGGCTTTTTCATTTCTGTAAGGTCATGGTTCTTCAACTATGTTTTCAATTTTTGTGTTGAACCTTTTTTATCCAAATTAATACCATTATGGTGGTCTGGTTGCTCCTTCCAATTTTCTTTAAAAGAAATCTAGAGAAGGGCCAGTCAATTTTCAAGCATATGGATGGATGAGTTTGTGCCTCCAGGCAGGATACTGGGATTTGTCTCCCAGAAGAGAGGTGGCAAACCTGAAGGGGCTCTGACACAGGAGGGGCAGTCAGTCACTGGTGTGGATGCCAATGTCATCCAAGGGTGGGATGGACAGGGGCTGGAAAGAACATTTAGGCCCTTAGGCAGGACGCTGAAGTGCAGGAATTCAGCAGCACGGTGCTAAGGAAAGCGGCTCACAGCATATGCAAGGCCAGACAGAGGTACAGAGAGAGGCTGTTTCAAGGTATGGCAAAGGGTGGAGGGATGACAAGCTCACATACACTGGGAAATGAAGGGACTAGGAAGTAATGTAAGGCAAGACTTTGTTTAAATCTTAATGAAAGCAAGACACTAGTACTTAAAATCATGTGAATACTAAGAGAATTTTTTAAATTAACATTGAGGGAACCGAGGAAATTAAAATTCAGGAGATGAAAACGCAAGCAAGCCTGCAGATAGAGATGCTAGCACTTTGTTTGGAATGATATATCCATTGGCAACTTAGTTGTTGGAGTCCTGGATCCTCAAGGGAAAAGAAAAAGAACGGACCAAATTTTTAGTAGTCATCTAGGGAGTGAGAGCAACAACAAGGGAAAGAGCACAGAGGAAAACCTCCTTCAAGGCGTGCTACTTCTACACATTCATGAGAAGTCTGAGAAATAACATCAAAGAAAACACCTTCCATGTGAATATTGACTTAGATCTACAGGAAACTTGGTTCATCTCCAAAAGGGAAACTGAAAATTTGAAGGCACGCACAAATGAATGGGCACATCCCCCCCTCCAGTGCTGTTTCCAAGGAAGAAATACAGAATCACAGAACAGAGGCCAAAAAAAGACTCAACCAAGTCTGAAAGGAAATAAGCACAGCTAAACAGCAGCATGTGGAAGGGCAGGCAGTGTGCTAGACTAGACAGAGTTGGATCTAGAACAGAAACACGTTTGAAACACACAATAGGGATCAGTGTGAGCCAGCAACACAAACGTAGTACGAAGGCACAAAATAATACCTGTGTTAAATGGTGACAGTGCACACCATGTTTGGTACTGCATTTGAACAGGCTCTTATCCTATGACAAATTTTGTCTGTTTGATTAAAATAAATCCAAACAGAAAAAAAAGAATGAAGTCAAAGAAAAATGAGGCAAAGAAGGGAAAACTCTCCAAATATTGTAAACAGCTTTTCACTTTACCATGTCTTAAAATTTTTGCTGTATAAAATGAATCATGTACTGAATCATATGTACAGAAAATAGCATTTAAAAGAGGGATGACTTTATTGAGTGTATCATTATTTGCTGATGCATGCACTAATGAAAATCTTAACATTTTTCTTGAACAGGAGATGTGCTCAATCTTTTTAGACATGGCAGAGTTTCAACCACATTTCAGTTAGAGCTAGCAAGCAAAATTTTTCTCTCACACAGCCTTTGCTATTTGTCAGACGTTATTAGTCAAACGTTGATTACTGATGTCCCAAGATACTGCTTGCCAGCAGCACTGCAAAATCAGTTATATTCACTGAACTATCAGTGAAGGAGGAGGAAAAAATTGTACAGATGGATGTTAGGTTGCTTTCCAAACTAGTTTTGGTTAATGGGATAATTCTGTTTAGAGGGCATGATGTGCTGTACTTGAGTTTAATTATACCTTGTTGTGACTGGAGGCAGTGGCATTATAAAAGATGCAAGCAGAAAGAAGATTTGGTCCTTGCTTTGGTCTCCAACTTGTTAAGTTTTCGAACAAAAGTTTTCGCTTTTAACCAGGAGGTGATGCTGGGGAGGTTCAACAGAAGAGTCTGCCTTGCATGTTGGGGGCATCCCCTCCCCTTTCTGTGAGCGCAAATGAGTACAGAGCAAGTTACTCTCGATATTCACATCAGCTATGTCTGTATAGCGCCATAAGTACTGGGCGAAGATCCAGGCTAAGTCTTGGCTCACTCAGTCCGGCCTTGGCGTGTGCTGTGGTATGAGATGCCAGCGGTGTCTGAGCCCCACCTGCTGCAACTGGGTAGCCCATGCTCAGGGAGCTGAGATGTCTGTGGGGTGGCTCCCATGGGGCCACAGCTCCCTGTGGGCAGTCACTAGGTGGAGCACGGGCTGTATGGCTGTGCTGGGGGTAGAAGAGCATGCTGACAAACCAAGGAAGGCAAAAATCGTTGAAACATAGTATAGATGTGACCTAAACCTTAAGTCACTGATTTCTATGCAAGACATCTGGTGCTGCCTGGTTGAGCACAGTGCTGGTGTCAGAGCAGGCTGCAGCGTCAAAACAGGCAGTAATACAGAGTTTGGAAAAACGGATCAGAAGAGTGATTTTTCCCCAGGGCTGTAGATGATAAAATGAATCAGAACTCCTCTGGTTCAGAGGTTGATGTTCCTGTTTCTCAATCCTAGGCTACAACACAGTTGTTCCAGTCCTTGTTCCTTACTGGTAATATTGTATGTTGATCATGGCTTATGTGGCTTCTAATCAGTAATACCTGCGTAATCTTGGCTTTTCTTGTGTTGTCGCTTTAAATGAGGATCAGGAGATCGGGCATTACAAGCAGTTTTGTTGTCTATGATTGATTGTTACTTACTCACCTGCTTCTTGTGCAATAGAGACAGGAAAGTGTCTTGGCTTCTGTGCCAAGGGCAGTTGTGGGTGAGAGGCAAGTTCAGTTGGCTGAGGTTCTTTCTAGTTGAGGAAAAAGGTAAATTTGGAGTTGTTCTCTGAAGAACACAGAAATTTAAGTTTTCTGCAGAAAGTGGTGTGATGTGTTTTGCTCCACCCACTGTCCTGTACTCAAGCAAATCATTCACGAAGCCTCTGGGAGGTGTCCTCTGTGAGTAGGAGCTAGTCACAACAGCTCAGCACTGAAATACTTGGAGGGTCATGTTGTCCACCTGGCTGATCTTTAACAGCAGGAAGGAGGGGGCAGATGAGGCTCATTTTTAAAAGCTTTGAGGCAACAATGATGTGACTAATTCCTGTTATGTGATTCACCTCCGTGATGCCACTTGGACTGCTTGCCTGAAATTACACATTGTATGAACTTCTTATTACCATAAATAGGGATTTTCCAAAGTGTAGTTTCTTTTCAGCACTTCCCTGTGCTCAGCCAGTTGTTCAGATCTTGCATTTGATAAAAAGACCTCAATCCTAGATAAAGAATAAGATGTCTGAGATATTGGGCTAACTGTGCTTATTATCCTAGCTGCCTTCCTTACCCTTTATGTCAAGTTGTCGTTCATATATGTGCAAGCTTCACCCAAGAAGACCAAAGATGTAAAAAACATGAAATGGTGCAGAAGCAGAACATGGATTTTTTTGTAGTAGTTTTTGTTCATGTGAAGTCACAGATTTCATTTCCAGGAAAAACAAAACAACAACTTTCAAACTGAAAAACATTTCATAAAAAATTATTGGAAAATGGTGATTTCTTTTAAAAAGAATCCTTTACAGAAACTGTTTTATTTCGTGTCATATTTATACAATTTGTTTCCATGCTATTGCATGTCACTAAGAGGGATGAGTTGTGTCATGTCACCTGGCAGACAACAGTGGAGAATGGAATGGGAAGGTCCTGAGAGCTCTCCAAACATTTATTTGCCTTCAAGGAGCATTAACTAGACTGTTCTCAAGATGTTTGCCAGACTTCAAGACCTTCCATGATGACAGTCCAACATCTCATGCACCATCTGTCTCAGTGCTCCACTTGCCTTTGTTAGTGGAAAGCCTTAGGTGGTGTTTAACCCAGTTTCTCTTATCTTTGCAACAATCTTTAATATGTTTGAAGGTTGTTGCTGTGTTTGCCCTCCATCTGGGCTTCTTTAGACTAAACAAGCCCGACTCCCGCAGTCTTCAGCTTTACTAGATCTCTGACCTTTCCCCTGTGCTCCTCCTGACCAGTCAGTGGATGCCAGAGGATCTATGCACTTCTGGAAAACCTTACAGAGATGCACAGGATGGAGGGGTAGTACCTACAGCCAGCTGAGACATCCCAGTGTGATATGGGGGGGTCATTGTGTTCACAACAAAGTGTGTTGTTGACTCCAGAGTGTGACCCCTGGAACCTTCACATCCTTCCTGGCATTCTACTGTAAAATAAGATGTGGTTTATTACTGACTTCTCATATCATATGGAATACACAATATGTTGTATACAGCAGTTTGTACATCAGGTAAGAAAGAAGCTGGATACTTGGTGCTCTAATTAAACTGACAAGTGTGAGCCCAGGATAATAATCTCCTGGGTTATTCAGGACTTTTTGTTTGTTTGTTTATATTGACATTTTCCAGGAATGTAACGAATATAACTTTTGTGTTTCAACAAGTCCTCCCTGTGACTTCTCCCAGCATAGCCTACTGGTGTGTGGTACCTTAGCTACATTATGACCATTCAGAAGTGCCCAGCTGCTTGCTTTCTAGGTGGCTTCCTGCTTCATTGAGCGTGAGTTCGTTTGACTTACAAAATGAGTTGAATGTAGAACACACAGGTTTGAGATGGATACTGATTCAGCTGTTCCTTACAGAGCTTCATGATCTGTGGGTCAGGGCACTTGTAAGATTAAACTACATTAACATGTAATTGCTGATGGGAAAATGAGGATTTGAACTCCATGTAGAGGTCATGACGTTATTTTAATTAATTATGTGTCTAATATACGTGGGCTATCTTCATTGGCTTCTAGCTGCACTGCAATCATCAGCCAACACTGCTTATACTAGGCTGCACAGGTCAAATTTCTCAGCTTATGGTGATGTACAAACCAGTGCTTTCAACAGGCATTGAATCCACTACGAGGAAAAAAAAAGATTCATGATTCAAATATTTTAGTGTGAGCCTGCTACTCAAATCCAGACAGCGAATTCCTAATGACAAATTTACAAGTTGAAGGAATGAAACCCTCAACTACCCCACCGCTGTGGGGCCAGATGGCATGTGAAGTTTTAGTGATTAAATATTTAATGTAACTAGCTTACTTCAGACTTCAGAGAAATGTGGCAAGCAGAAATGAAGAAATTGGAACAAATTCCCAGGATATCAAAGCTGGAGCAAATGGAATGATTTACCCAATGCTGTGAATAATTGCATGTCTGTGTTAGGGAAAACTGGACGTTGGTGACTAATTAGTCTTTTGTTTATGTGGGTTCTGAAAAAATGTTGCTGGCTTCCTTCTTTGACAATAGGTTTATAAATGGAGTCATACAATAATGACAAAAGTGATTTGTAATCCACAGAATACTTTTATGGTTTCCTCCAACTGAAACAGATACATAGAGTAATAACTATTTTTGATAAAGTTTTGTGTAGAGAGGGCCACTTACAAGTTAATAAACACTGAACTGATTGTGTATAGACCTAAATTAACTTTAGAAGGGAATTCAATTTAAGGAAGGATGGAGTTTTTGCTCCCTTTTTTTTCCCATTTATGTAAGATTATTTCAGAGGTTTAAAAAGGTACAGCCCTTTTTTTGCTGCATGCCTCCAGTAAAACACTCTTGCAAAGATTAGGACATACAGAGTTTGTTCTTCTAATACAAAAAAGCAGAGAGAGAAAAAGAAAAGTGTAGCAGAGAGGCAGCCTTTCTGATTTACAAACAAAACCAGCAGAAGACAGAAAAAAACTCCTTGCAGCCAACTGCTGTTCACGGAGGGGTTAGACAAAAACGATATTTCTCTACAGTTGCTGTTGTGCTGTTTATACTCTTAGGGGCCAGGTATCTGTTTTTTAAAGTGGCATTTGTTTAGTTCCAGATTTACTGATAATGGCTTAGAAACTGATCCCATTAAAAAATACATGGTATGGTCAGTAGAGGAATTAATCCCATGCCCTGAAAAGAAACATTGATGGTGCACATAAAGTGAGCTGCACTAAGGAGAGGTGAGCATCTATGTGGAGTACACTGGGGTCAGGAATTAGAAATCTTAAGGTCTCTAGTACAATGTAATTTTTAGCCCACTTGCAGATTTAAACCAGGCTATAATCTTTAATGAATAGAATTATATTTCTGCTGTACTTTTGTCTCAATACAAGCCATGCCAACTCTGAGCTTAACAAAACCAGTGCCCTACTGAGATGTTTAAACCAAATCTGGGCACCTTTCTTGTAGAAACATAATGCAGGAGACTACAACTACCTTGGTTTTCTTCCTGCACCCCTTTTCTTTGATCTACCAGGCCAAGTATCACACCGCTGCAGCTTTGCTCTTTCTGGTCCTTGAAAACATGGTCAGTGCCAGCTTGAGTATATCTCCATGCTTTGTATTGCGCCCCTAGGAGTAGCTTTGTAATATGTTGCCTTATCCCAAGTGATGAACAAAGATAAAATATCTTATTCGCTAGAATTGTTTCCACCTCTAATAAATGTGCCTATTGTCCATTTGTGTTATCTGCAGCAGTCATTGGTGCAGGACATTGGAGTGCTTCAGGAGCACTGTCAACTTATCTCCAGGAAACTCCTCTCTGTAAGGGAACATGATTTTGAATTTCTGAAGACAGAAAAAATAGGGATTATGTAGTTTGGTTGCCAAAAGTATTTGTACTTTTTCTAATTTACCTGTGTCTCTCTTAGATTGCAAAATGTTCCAGAGAGGTTTTACCAGCGGTGAGTAGAGAGGATAGCTGAGTTTGTGCCCTTTAAGGACTGCATCCCATGGTAATTCTTCTTAGCAGTAAAAGCATGAACATAAGTACATTGTTATCCATCCTGCTGCATACCCAGATATTCCCCATTGCATACTGACAATCTGATTTTTTTTTTTCCAAGCACAGTAGTTCTGCATTTGCCCTCAACAGATTTTGGGTTGTTTTCAGACCAAGATTATCTTAAATCCCATTGGTTTTATATATTCCTTCTCAAGTCAGTATCATTTCCTGGTTTAGTAAGTACATTTCTATGCTATTCTGAATGGGACGGAAATTATGAAATTATGAATAGATGAAAATACTGACTAGCATCCTGGAAAGGGCAGGTTATTGCACAATCAACTGAGTTCATAATTCTAGATCAAGTGGGCTGCTTTTGAGCATGGTTGTGTAACACATCCCTACATAATGCCTTTACAATTTCCCAGGTGTTAATGAGAATGTACAATAGGATGTGTCAAAAGCCTTCATAAAACTAAGATGTGTTACACTTGTTGCTGCCTGTCTAGCTCTTCAGCCACATACATTATCAAAGATGGAAATGAGATTGGTCTGACCCTCTTGTTTTTTGTTGAATTGTGTGTCTCTTATTGCAGGAGCATCTCTAAAGCAGCTTTCCAGGCTGTTTGGCTGCAGTGCTGCTGCCCTTGCTGCCTCTGTGTCTTCTCTGTGTTCCTTCCTTGGCTTTCACAAGCCCTGAGATGCAGCTGCTGCCTCCCTTTCCCACTCAAGTTCCGCCTTCCCCCTGTGCATCAACAGCCCTGGTGTGTGAGGGCTCTGTGTGAGAAAAGAATTGTTTCAGTATCATGGGAGTGAAAGCTGTGGAGAAGGAGGCTGTCATGTCTGAAATCAGGCTGAAGAGGTTATGAGGACAGGGGTGGCACCGAGCTGTGGCAGGAAGCTTCTGGGAGCTGAGGCACTGATATGACTGGGATGATATTTGGGTGTGACGCTGTGTGGGGTGGGACTGACCATTGGTAGGGAGGGGAGGCGACAGGTTCATGGAGTAATCAGGGGAGATGAGACCAGCTTCCACTGGTGTTTTTTATCCCTTCCAACTCTCCTTTGCTTTCTGCTCACTGGAGCACCTACAGGATCTGCAGCTTGGTAAGGCTGCGTGTTGCAGGGAAAAGAGGGCCTATCTGTGCTTGCACTGGTCCTCCTACAGCAAGCAGGTAGGACTGAGGCCAGAGCTTCTCCCATCTGTCAAGGTTTAAGGCAAGGCAGCAATAAACTCTGGCAGACACTGTCTGTTACCCCCTCACTAAAAAAGAAAACCGGTCTCTTTTTTAACAAAACCAGAACACTCCACCCCTTACTCCATACCATTTGAGTCATACCCAAATCACTACTGCTTTCTGCCTGTCTTCAAACGTATACACACACACACACACACACACACACAAATGTGTAGGTCACTAGTTCATGATTGCAGGTCTCTATCACAGCAGCCTCTCTCTAAGTAGGAGAGATGATGCGTAATCTGGTGCAGTTCATGCTCAGGAATTGCAGGTCAGAGATGTCAGTCTCAGGAAAGTTACTGGACACCACTGATGAGGTTAGCTCACGATTCATCACCACCACTGCATCAACCTGAAAGACACTTATGGAACACTGTTAGTGTCATGCAGCAATTACCCTCATACAGTTTGAAATCAAGTATTTTCACCCAGAATCAAATCTCCTTGAGGTACACATCAGACTTCACCATCCTTCTGCGTCACCTACCAAGTACATCCAGGCCCTTGAGCAAAAACAGTCCCATGAATGGGTTTGCCTTTGCCCAAAGCAGGAATAACCCAGACAGCTTTTCCTAACATGTTCCTTCCATGCACCACAGGGGCTTTATCCCCTTCCACTGTATGTACAAGGTCTGACTGAGTACGGCCAGCTCAATTGATTGGTCCCCTGGTGTTAACTAACCAGGTGGCTTGTGCCAAATTCTTCTCCCAATTTTTAAAAGTTCCACCTCCTGTTGCCTTTAGGGCAATTTTTAGCAAGCCATTGTGTCACTCAGTCTTCCCAGAGGCTGGTGCATGATAGGGCATATGATATATCCATTCAATACCATGTTCTTTGGCCCAGTTGGTTATGAGACTATTTTTAAAATGTGTCCCATTGTCTGACTCAATTATTTCTGGAGTACCATGTCATCACAGGACTTGCTTTTCAAGGCCCAAAATAGAGTTCTGGGCAGTGGCATGAGACACAGGATATGTTTCTAGCCATCCCGTGGTTGCTTCCACCATTGTAAGCACATAGCGCTTGCCTTGGCGTGTTCTAGGGAGTATAATATAGTCAATCTGCCAGGCCTCCCCATATTTATATTCCAACCGCCACCCCCCATACCACACAGGCTTTAACCTTTTGGCTTGCTTGATTGCAGCGCGTTTCACAATCATGGATAACCTGCAAAATAATGTCCATGGTTAAGTCCACCCCTTGGTCCTGAGCCCATTTATATGTTGCAGTTGGTGGTCCAAAGCATCATGGGCCCACTGAGCTAGAAAAATTTCACCTTTATGCTGCCAGTCTGAGTCCACTTTAGCTACTTTAATCTTAGCAGCCTGATTCGCTTGCTGGTTGTTCTGATGTTCCTCAGTGGCTCGACTTTTAGGCACGTGGGCATCCGCATGCCATACTTTTACAGTCAGGTTCTCCAGCCGAGCAGCAATGTCCTGCCACAACGGGGCAGCCCAAACAGGCTTGCCTCTGTGCTGCCAGTTGTTTTGCTTCCCCTTCTTTAACCACCCCCACAGGGCATTTGCCACCATCCATGAGTCAGTGTAGAGATGAAGTACTGGCCACTTTTCTCTTTCAGGGCTTTCCAATGCCAGTTTATGGCTTTTACCTCTGCAAACTGGCTTGATTCACCTCGTCCCTCATCAGTCTCTGTGACTTGTCATGTAGGACCCAATACAGCAGATTTCCACTTTCGATGTTTTCCTATACCATGACAGGATCCATCAGTGAACAGAGCATACTGCTTTTCAGCCTTTGGTAATTCATTATAAGGTGGGGCTTCCTCAGCACGCATCACCTCCTCTTCTTCAGGTGATACTCCAAAATCTTTGCCTACTGGATAGTCTGTGATAATTTCTAAGATCCCCAGGTGATTAGGTTTCCCTATTCGAGCCCACTGCCTGATTAATACAATCCACTTACTCCATGTAGCATCAGTTGCACGACGCATGGAAGAAGCCTTACCCTTGAACATCCAGCCTAGTACTGGTAATCAGGGTGCCAGGAGGAGCTGCGCTTCAGTACCAACCACTTCCGAAGCAGCTCGAACTCCTTNCCAGCGCAGTCTGGATCAGTCCGTGGCAGATAGCAGGGCTGTGTTTCCACTCCTGGGGCAGTCCATTCCAGGTGTACTGGATACCCCTTCAGGTAAAGGCAAACTGTGGCCTTCATTCTGCTGCTAAAGGAATAGAGAAAAAAGCATTAGCAATGTCAATTGTGGCATACTGCCTGGCTACCTTTGACTCTAGTTGATATTGCTGTGCTAATATGTCCGGCACAGCAGCACTTAATGGTGGCGTAACTTCATTTAGGCCACAATAATCTACAGTCAGTTTCCATTCTCCATTAGGCTTTGGCACAGGCCATATAGGACTGTTGAAAGGTGAGCGAATCTTACTGACCACTTCTTGACTCTCTAGTTGTCAGATCAGTTTATGAAGGTGGATCGGGGAATCTCGGTTGGTGCGATATTGTCGTCTGTGCACTGTCGTGGTAGCAATCGGCACCTGTTTGTCTTCAACCTTAAGCAGTCCTATAGCAGAAAGGTCATCAGAAAGACCAGGCTTTGTCTTTCTTTACCCTTCCTTTTCGTGTGTGTGTGTGTGTGTGTGTGTGTGTGTGTGTTAATAGAATAATCCTTCATTGCCTTCTACTTGTAACCTTTTTAGAATTCATAGAATCATATAATAGTTTGGGTTGAAAGTGGCCTTCAAAGATCACCTAGTCCAACCCCCCTGCAATGAGCTGGGACATCTTCAACTAGATTAGGTTGCTCAGAGCCCCATCCAGCCTTGACTTGAATGGTTCCAGGAATGGGGCATCTACCACCCCTCTGGGCAACCTGTGCCAGTGTTTCACTATCCTCATTGTAAAGAATGTCTTCCTTACATCTAGTCTCTTTTAGTCTGAAACTGTTACCCCTTGCCCTGTTGCAACAGGCCCTACCAAGAAGTCCATCCTCGTCTTTCTTGTAAGGCCCATTTAAGCACTGAAAGGCCACCATAAGGTCTCCATGGAGCCTTCTCTTCTCCAGGCTCAACAACCCCAATTCTCTCAGCCTGTCCTCATAGGAGAGGTGTTCCGTTCCTCTGACCATTTTTGTGGCCCTCCTCTGGACCTGCTTCAACAATTTCTGCTTTTGAATCATAATTCTTCCAACTGAATCCAAACATAATTGTCCCATTCCCTTGTACTCAGTCACACAGCCCAACTTCCACTTTCTTCTACTTAAACCAACCAAACAAAAGTAAACAAACACCAAAAACAAAAGCAAAAAACCACAACCAACAACCTCTCAAAAAACTTGCTCTAAGGATATTAGCCAGTTTCTGCCTATTTTATACTGTTTGACTGGTCCCCAGTCTGTGCTGCTGATCATCGCTTCCCAGCCTCTTTACCTGACTTATTTTTCCAGGCTTTGTGAATCAAAATCAAACCAAGCTGACAAACCCTTGAATATTTGGGGAAGTTTAGTGTGTGAATTTAAGGGCTGGTGTTTGTGTAGGTAATGATCTGAACCAAATCCTAAATTGAAACAACCCCAGGTTTCTGGTTCCAAGATATGCAGCCCAGTCCAAGTCCTGCTATGACAGCCAAGTGACTTAGGCCTGTCTGTGGTGTGTGACAGATTAAACAGCAAGAGAGTTACTGTCCCATAGTGGTGCACAACCATGTTTTGCTCCCTGTTCATGGAAGTGAGTGCTTTGCAGATGAGACAAGCTGCGTGCACAACTTTTGCAAAGGCCTACAAGGGAGTCCTTTGGCATAGTCCCATTTGTCTCTGCTAAAAATGCATGGGTCTAATTGCAGACAGATTTCTTATGAGGAAAATTGTAGCAGTGTTCACTGAAGCTAAAAAAACACCCATGGTCTGTGCCAGTACTTGGTTGGAGCTGAAGAAGCTGAAGGGGTTGTAAGTGGCTCTGAGCTATTTCCTGTGCTGACAGCAGCAGACAGCACTTAGCACCTGAGTTGCTCCATGGTTCATGGTGTGAGGGGGGCATCATGTTTTTGTCAGTGTTTGAGACACAAAGAAGTTTGGAAAGAAAGAACCTGTTGTTGAACTGTCCAGTGAATAATGAAAATTGGCTCATTTAAACCAAGAAAAAAATGAAGCACTCTGAACCTCTGGGATTCTTGGCTTCATTTTTCATCCAGGGACGAGAGAATTGTTTAGAGCTTGTGTAGATGGCAAGAGTCTTCTAGTTTGTTTCCAAGACTTTGGCTTAGAAGGGTAGAATCTAAAAGATGTGGGCATATATGAGAAAGAAATACTGTCTGGAAATATCTGCTGGCTTGTGATACTGAAGGTGTTAGATAAACTATGCTCTAAAAAATTACACAGCTGCACTACTTCCATATTAGAGCTGTCTACAAGGAATGCCTGTGTGCTGCCATTCGTAACTGCTTTCAACTTTATGATTATCTGCACCCCAGATGTTTTTCATACAGCATTTTTTTTCATTTTTCTCCTCTTCCTATGCAGACAAGGTCAGTAAGCAGTGGGGGAGCTATTTGTCTTTTCTCTCTTGTACTCTGCATCACCTTTCCTTCAGCTTCCACTTTTCCAAACAGCTTGTAAGTTGTCGAGTATTATGTTCTTAATAACAGGGTGGGCTCTTCTGCACCCATCTGTTTAACACTGCCATTGCAATACTTTGATTCCAGATCTGTTGAAAAAACAGTTTCCCTTCCTGGCTGGTGCAGAACTATGTTTAGTTCTACTTGGTGCTGAGGGAAGGTGAACTTTGGCTCCCGAGCCTGTCACTAGCTGGGCACAAGGGCTCAGAGGCACAAAGTTGTCCCAGAGCCCGTGTGCTGAGGAGACTGCAACGAGGGAAGGAGTTCCTGGCTCACGGCTGCTGCTGAGCAGAAGAGCAGTGTAAGACAACTACTGCACAAGCAAGACTCTGGATCTTTGTTTTTCATCCCATCTTTGAAATTGGGGAGGGTTTGTTAGCACAAGGCCAAGACACCCCTAACAGCCAGCCTTTTCTTCCTGCCCCCTGAAACAGCCCACTCCAGACCTTCCTTCAGGAGCAGGAAATGTTGCTGTAACTATAAGTGTATATTGTATTAGCATAATGTCATATCAATAAGAGTTTTGCTGTTCTGGCAAGACTTTTATGCTAAACAGAAATTATTTTTACAATAATGTTTTCCATGACATAAACATAATTTAATAAAACCATTTTAGTTCTTAGAGGAAAAGAAACATTTTCTAAATCCAGGGCAACTGTAGGGTACATCTGTTTTTTCTCATACTGTGATCCATATTGACTCACCAGCTAACACTGAACAAAACTTAGTGCTATTGAACAATGCTAGACATATAAAGACAGTTCTGACTTCTCAAAACTGTCTTCAGCTTTCACATTACTATTTGGCCTCATCAACAGGAGCTGGACACTGACTGGACACTTTTAGTTGGTAGATTAGATGATAGATCCTAGAGTTTTAGCCATTTGAGGCTATAACTAGGGGTACCAATCATCCTGAGCGGGCAAACTCTTATACGTAAAAGTCAACAAATTATTATACAAAAATGAAATGGTGCCAAATACAAACTCAAATACAATTGTACTTGGCCTGTATCTCTGGATTGGAAAAAGTGGGGTGGAGTAAGTAGGTTATCAACCCTGCCTCAGCAAATATTCTGTGCACAGTCCTTGTGGGTGTGGAGACAGGTGTCCTATAGAAAGAAAAGCTGTGTGATGGTTCTGAAGCCACTGAGAAATGCAGAGTGCACTGGGTGCTGTCACAGGAGAGCTAATGGCCCCTAAGTAATAGTCCTTTGGGAAGTTAGTACATAACTTCAGCGAATAATTTCTTCTGTACACGTCTGCACTGCTGACATTATCACCATTACTCTGTGGGAAGGTTACTGCAGTCTCTTGGTGCAAAACTGAACCATTGGTATCTGTGACAAGGTCCCTGTGCAGCATTTCTCCTGCTGTGCTTGATTTATCTGTAATAACTGTTGTGCCACCCACAGTGGGAGGGGTGAGTCTCTCAACCCCTAAAGGAGCTGCGAGAGGAGGAGAGCAGAGCTAGCGCTGTCCTAGACCTGACCACTCTTGCACACAAGTTGTGTTGGACAGTGAAGTTAGAAGATTTGCCAGAGATGAGTTTACGTTCACCTGTTGTTTCATGACTGACTGTCTCTGAGATTCTCAATAACGCTTTCCCCAAAACTGAGGCTGATGTTTGTTCTGTCTGTTGACGAGAAAAAGAGAAAAAGCAAAGGAATGAAAAATATGTTCTAATTTTAAAATATTTACATGCGTCTTTAAGTTTGAACTAAAAGTCTTTGCAAGTTCGGTCACTTATTTCAGCCAGGCAATTATTTTCTGGCACAAAGGAAGTTGGTTTTCTTTTCAATTTCTATAGGAGTAGAACCCACCACTGTTTAAACAAACAAACAAACGAAAAGGTGACAGTAACATCCTCAAGTCCTGCAGCTGACAGTAATTTTACTGTAGTGTTGTTGTGTTTTCATGAGGATTGCCTTGGAAAAATTTGTATGCTCCTAGACAGGACAGAAGATTATGACAAAAATACAGATTAGGATAGTAAACAGGAAAAAGCAACAAGGCCTCATCTTTGTCCCTGGATGGTGCTGTCTCCTTATATTCATATTCAGTGAAGATGAAAAGGAAAGATAAAAATATATAGATAGTAACAGTAAATGAGTGGTTTTGAGAGTCAATGGTAAATAAGGAACCTGTGATAGCATGACCTGCAGAACTCAGACCACATGGATACCCTGTACCTGATTTTTATAGTCTCCTTCTGATAGAGAAAGACAGCTGGCCTTCAGGGTGGTGTTTACAAGTAACTGTAAGAGACACTGCTAAAAATTCCATTTTTTTCATCCTGATGAGTTGTGCTGCATATTCCATGGGATCTTGTATCTAAAGGGAAATTTAAGAAATTGAAATTAAATACCAACGGTTTTGTGTCCCCATCATCTTCTAAGGAAGTCTGAGTGGGTTACTGATTCGCCAGAGACATTTTTTCTATCACAGGTAAATCAAATTACTGCTTTTGTGCCTGATCTGTGAAACAGAAATGATATTTCTTCACCTTTTAGATACTTGCAAAGCTAAGTAATGACTGTTTGTAATTTGTTTTGAGGTTTTTGAACACAACATTTTCTGGTACTTTTCTGGTAAGTACTAGGACTTATTCATATGAATCATGATTTCCCAGACAGGCTTTACTTCTATGGAAGACTATAAGAAAATTTAGTGCTAGGAAAAGGCAGCTTAATGCAAACTGTACTATATATTTGACAATCATATTCCTTCTGAAGATCTCCTGTGTTTTACCTTCAGGTTATTAACATCCTGCAGCAAGTCATCACTTCAACCTGAAGGGCTGTGGAAGAAATAAGCAATGCATGAAACTGGATGAAATTAAATTTTATATCTGTTCATTCGGGACCCTGATGAGTGATACACAGGGAAAGGGAGAAGATGGTGAATTTCACAGAGAATGCAACTGAGAAGTGCAATATTAATCATGAAATCCACCAGACATTATCCCCTGTGATATACATATTTGTATTTATATTAGGCTTGCCAGCTAACTGCCTGTCACTGTACTATGGGTATTTACAGATCAAAGCTAAAAATGAATTGGGTATCTACCTTTGCAATTTGACTGTAGCAGACCTGCTCTACATATTTTCTTTGCCTTTTTGGCTTCAGTATGTTTTACAGCATGACAATTGGACCTACGATGAGCTGCTGTGCAAAATTTGTGGCATCCTCTTGTATGAAAACATCTATATCAGCGTGGGTTTCCTCTGCTGCATCTCCATTGACCGCTATCTCGCAGTAGTGCACCCTTTCCGGTTCCAACGGTTTCGGACTATGAAGGCTGCTGTGATTGTGAGCATCGTTATCTGGACCAAAGAAATAATTACATGCTGCTTTGTTTTCACACGTGCGGAGGTCAGTATGGATGCTGACAGCCATGTGGTGTGTTTTGAGCATTACCCCATCAAAGAATGGGAGCACAATGTCAATTACTACCGCTTCTCTGCTGGCTTCCTTTTCCCCTTCTTTCTGCTGGCCTTTTCTTACTGTGGGATTTTACGAGTTGTCCACAAGAGTCACGGAACTCAAAAGAAGAAGAAAATCCAAATCAAACGACTGGTTTCAAGCACTGTTTTCATCTTTTTAGTTTGCTTTGGACCATACCACATCCTACTTGTGATTCGCAGCTTGTTGGAGAACAGCTGTTCATTTGCTGAGAAAATATTTAATATTTATCATGTTTCTCTCCTGCTGACTACTTTTAACTGTGTTGCTGATCCAGTATTGTACTGTTTTTCCAGTGAAAGCACTTACCAGAACTTTGCCAAGATGCGAGACTCTTGTTTAAGTTGTTTAGGTTGTCTGAGGACTGAGATGAAGGAATCCTATCCGCTGAACCCTCCGGAAAGCCCCAACAGGCCACGGCACGAGCAACAACCAAGGTTATTACAAATATCACATGATAGTACTGAAATGAAAGACTCCTGGACAGGTAACATGGGCAGCCTATAGCATTTATCAAAAAAGGATGTGGCTGTGTTTGTGTATCTGTCTGATTTGTCCATGTATTACAACAGTGTTACTTTCCAAAGGCTTATTAGCAATGCGGTGCTGTGAGGTCATTTCTAGAGGTGTTTAGACGTTGGCAATAGTGAGGAGAACACAGGCTAAGTCAGCTCAGTACAATCACATGCCTGTTGTCAGCGTGGTACCACTCAAAACCTGCTATCTTGATGACTGCGTTGACTGGAATAAGAACGGTTCCAACATACTCATGGTGTGTGGTTCTGCTGAATTTGTCTTTAACTGCTTTCCGTTTGCGTCTGTAGCACCTCAAGAAAATAATTCTCTACAAGCTGTCATCAGCTGTTAAAAAGGTTGGAGACAAAACAAATTAAATGTCCCCATATGTACATTTAAAAAGGAAAAAAAAAAAAATTAAAAGCATTTCTGTAACATTCCTGTAACTCTTGGAAATAACTGCTCCTTCAGCCAGTTTGGAGGCCTGCAGAAACTGTGCCAGAACCAACCTTCCAAAACAACCAATCTAATAACGTGAGATGTTCCGGGAAAACATGCACAAGGAATGCAGCATCTGCTGAGACCTCCAGTCTGTTGATTGAGTGTTGAATCTCGGACTGCTGAACCTCATCATAAAGCTCCTATTGACTTCCGGAGGTAGGAGATCACTTGGCTTTGATGCAGATAAATAATTTGATCTGTTGACTTGGTAAAGAACTGGAGGTTGTCAGTACGTGAGGCATTTTGAACCCCCGAACTTCTTACTAAGGTTTGGATTGTGTCCTTCGCAACTTTTGTGTGTGGCACAGCATGGACCATACAGGCAACTGAATGCTAAATGGATTTAGTTAAATAAATAAATAAATGGAACTGTTAAATGGATTCTGTTTAAAGTCTGTTTTTCTCCCACAGATACTATAGCTGAGGGTTTGGTCACTGCTTAGTAAATACAGTATCAGAAATATGATGTATGAATGATTTGTTTCCTGTTCAGATAAAAACCAAAATAGAGAAATAAGTGGAGGTAATGGCAGTTAAACATGTGGAAGTTGTGCTCTATCGTATTGTTTCTACCACTTTTTCCTCTCTCGTTTTTTTTTTTTTTCTTTATTATACTAATGAATCCTGTATGATTCTTCTTTGTGACCTGCTCATCGTACCTTCTTGTATCTGTTACTGTTACACCATGAATAGTGCCTTGTCCTTTCACTTCTCTGGTTCCAAACCTTTCTTGAAATACTTCTCTCTCTGCAACCTGGAGCTGAAAACTTCCAACAGTATAATCAGGTTTGTTTCTTCTTTCTTTTTCCTTCTTTCTTTTTTCCTTTTTTTTCTCTTCTTTGTTTTTTTCTTAAATGTCAAAAGGTTCTCTAGACAGATGGTCTGCTCCTGGTATCCAAAGTATGTCACTGTAACACAGCTTTGCTTGTCATCAGTTTCTAAAAGACAATATATTCTAACAGTTTTTCTGGAAAGCACCTTGAGAGTGCAGAACTTTAAAAAATGTGTTTATTAAATAATGTTTTTATTGTTTTCTTCATATATTTGTTCACTCTGTGTTTGAAATAACTCTCTTATGGTCAGATATGGTTAGGCAGACTACAGATGCTCTCCTTCTTCCTCTTGCAGAAAGAATTCATGTCCCCACTCCCAGGAAGGGATTAGGTTTGTTTAGCTTAATGTTTGGTTTGTTTAATCATTTTACATTTCTTTATGCTTAGACCACTCACCAAGCTGGATTAATTACTTCATACGTGTACTTTTTCTTCTGACTATTAGTGCTGTTTAGCTTTACTTTCTCTTTATCTTTAATCTCTTGCCTGTACCAAGGAGGTGGTGAGGCAGTGATGCTGCCAGAATGCTTGTGTGTTGTCAAGGACTGAGCCAACTACTTGGCCTCCCATGACCTTGGCAGGCTGTAGGACACACACGTGGTTTGTTCTAAGACGAAATATTTGTTGTCCTGTTTATGCTTTACTACTTTACAGTTACCCACGTTGTTTAAATTAGACAGCTGGAATGCAGAGCGTGCCATATTACAGCAAATGGTCATCTGAGGGATTAAGGCGTATTTGAGTTGGTGCTTTGAAGTGGTCAGCTCTTGGTCAGCTGCTGCGGAGTGACATCAGACGGAAAGTTGTGTCACAGAGCCCAGCATTCTGCTGCAGTTCTCAACAGTTACCCTGCTGACCGGCAAGAGAAGGGAGAGGTATTTCTTTTTTTGTTTCTTTTTTTTTTCCTTTCTGTGTTGTAACTGTTAGACTCAGGCTGCAGAACTGTAACCAACATGGGAGGAAGGCAACTCTCACCCAGAGCTTTTCTTCCTGTCTCAGCCAGAACATAGTCACTCAAGGGTCCTACTGAGGCTGCTAGAGATACCCTACACATTGCTATCAGATTAAATACAGCACTTGGGACTGCATAGGAAAAGGGATTTTAAAAACACATCAGGGAAAAAGACAAATAAATTATTACATTTTCTATTTCTTAATTAAATCTGACTGTTAAAACTTGTATTTTGAGGGAAAAGAAACAAAAGCGTACTAAATTAAGGGTTTTTTTGAAAAAATTTAGTGTTTGGAAAGAATAATATACATTGCACGTATTAATGTAATGCGCCAGTAAGCTACTGAGCACATGGTGTGCAGAGAAGGAAATCAGCTGCCTCTTCCCCCAAACAGACATTTTTAAATGATGCCAACTTCATTTGTGGGCTCTGTGCAGCAGTGAACATACACTGTGCTGCAGGGTTACGGGTGCTGGCAAAAACCTCAAGCATTCACATATTTTACTTAATAGTTGTAGTCTGGAGACTTCTAAAGGAGCTATTTTCTAATTGTGAAGTTCAAAGATAGTTTAACTGCAATGTCCTTCAAGAAGGCTTCAAATAAAACCAATCTAAAAAAAATGACTGATCCATAAAATAAACATTGGGAGCTTTGGTGAATTCGAATGTTTCACAGCAAGTCTGCCATTAAGATTTCTTTCATATGAGTTTGACTGTTTTAAGTATGTGTATCCTCAACAACTTCAGAAGATTACTGTTCAAAGTATGCTGATGTTTGTAGTACAAACTGATTTTTCCCATTGTCAAAAAGTTATGTGTTTGTTTTGCATAGAGGAAGGAAAATAAAAGTTACCTGCCAGAAAGAAAAGCAGGTACAAGGTGTTGCTGGCTGATGGAAGTCCACTGTCCTTTGCAAAAAGCAGTGGCTAAACTGCCATTCTCATCCTTTTAAAGCATGATGGTTTGGTGCTCGCCTTACGTACCGTCATTATTTTATGACACGTAAAGCACCAGTTCCTGAGAGATGCAGTGTCACAAGTACCCTGACCTCCCTGCTGCCAGGGCTGATAACCAACAGAACTTCAGCCCTTGCACTCATCTGAAGTAAAACCACAGCTTTAAACGACAGAACTCAGGCACAATTCACAACCAGTTGTCATGTACCCGTTCAGCATTAGAAGGCCTTTGAGATATAGCTGAATTGTGATTCACTTAGTCTCATCAGGAGCTGAATTTCTGTAACTGGAATTCATCTAAATGTTCATTTCCATAATTTTATTCCATATTGAATGCAAATTATTTTTAATTTCTAATGCTTTAATTTCTAAGCATGAATCTTTAATCACTATTTACGTATTTAATTCATTTATTCTTAACAACAGGATACTCTGAAATGTCTACTTTTTCTGTATTACCCAGAAAAGGACAAAATATTTAAATGGCAAACTACTATTAGGAAGGTGGCAACTGGTACAGCCCGCCCTTTACACGGGAGGTCTGCAATGCTGCCCTGCATTTCATGAGCTCAGTCAAAGTTCTCCCCTTATCCCCTCACGCTTCCACAAACTCTCCACCACCATCAGACGGCAGCGTTGGAGGGGCTCCAGGACGCGTGCATGGGAGCTGTATTCAACAACTTTCACTGCTGTAACACTGGGGGAGTTTGTTTGGAACCTCCCCCCTCCACTGCAGCTGCTTTCCCCACCACAAGGTATTTTTAAATCTGAGTTGCTGCAAGAGTTACTTCCTGTTGCAGTTACGAGGTTGGTAAAACAGGAACAGTAGTGCGATAATATTTCCTTTTAGTGACAAGCTTTCTTTGTAAAAGCCAGATCACCTCTTAATATATAATATCATTTAATATCCATTATCCATTATAAAATTACAGAAAAGAAAGGCAGGCCAAATCAGCACAATGATACCCCCTCTCACTTCAGAGATCTTGTCAGGGTAACAATGAAAGGTCGTGTGCAGCCAAGACACCAGAGATGAAAAGTCACCTTTTTCTGATCTTTCAGACCTTGTGAGAGCCCAGGGAATAACAAAATTCAACGGGAGCAACTCTTGATACAGAAATCATGGGCACAGTCACTGCCGCACTTCCTGCAGGAGCTTTTCAATCAGAAGCGAGTGGGTGGTATAGAAGGGCAGCCCATCCACTTCCATTTCTAGACTGGCAGTTTTTCCACTGCGGACCCCATGCTGCACAAGTGTTTTCAGAAGCTTTTCTTCCTTAAAAACACAAGAAATAGAATATAATTAAAATCCCAAGTCAGGCAAGAGCATTCATCAAGATCTTTATTTTAATTCTAGGGGAGACTGACCACATCCTTTGTATTTATTTTGACAGCAATTTGCTAATACCCTTCTGTTTTCCTGTCCCAAAGGATGTGTGTAGCAGCTGGAACATAGGTGGTATCAAAAGGCTTGTATTCTTGGCTACTGCTTAATTACTGAATGATATTATTGTCCTCCACGCTCCCTCAAACAGCACATTAGTGTCAACTCAGAAACATGAATGCTCTTTTGCCTGGTTTCAAGTTTCTATATTGCACAAATCAGAATCAGAGTGAACCTCCACCCAAAGCATCTCAAGAACCTACCTGTTGTTTCCCCAGTGTAGCAGCTGGTTGCAGATGCATTTTTAAAGAAAAAGAACAGAAGAGAAAGAGGGTGCATCAGGAAAAAAGGTAACAGCGGGCACCTGAATGGGCTGCACAATCACTTTCCTTTTCTATATCTTCTGTGAGCTCTGCCTGCCTTTTGCTCCCTGTCCTCTTTCTTTCTATTAATTTTATGAGCTTTCTGATTGGTTGGGAAAGGGACGGAGGGGAAAAAGAAAACCCTAAAATTGTGCTTCCTTGGGATTCTCTGAAATAAGGTATACTTTGTTTAGAACTGCAACTCAATTTCACGTTTATAACAGTTATTTTCTTGCATAACAGTAACTCAAGCAGATAAAAAAGCATGTTCCATGCTGGGCTGTTAGAGTGCACAGAGGGAACAAACCCTTCAGTTGTGAACTATGGGCCAGTTACCTTTGTGGGATGAAAAGACAGGATAAATCAGCTGTGAAAAAAACACCAGGTCTACGAGCAGTGAAATTAGAAGACCTGGTTTCAAATGGATGTATGTCTAGTATAAACTGCTTTGCTTTTCATTTGACACGAAATGTACACAGTAGAACTCTTTCTATTGTTCTAGCACTTACTACAAAGATAATTTCTCTAATTCTGTTAATAAAAATCTAAGAAAAATCAAAAGCCTAGTCACATCTTGGCTTCCCCCTGCCCCAAACCTGTGGTAACTTACATAAGACCTGGAAACATTAATATACTTTTTTTTTTTTTTTTTCTTCCTTTTCTCTGCTAGGAATGCCTTCCCTGGTCCTTGATCTACTGTTCTCTTTCCATTTGTGTGAGACCTGTTTTGACTGAAACTACTGCTAAAACAGCACTACCGGTGTCCTCGACAAACAGTTTTTTAGGTTTAAATACTTCTTGTTTGATATTGCCATACAATAATATCTAGCAAAGTCCTTTATCTCCCGAACACAAATGAATGATGAAAAAATTATCAAGTTAAAATGACTAACATTGCCTTATGAAATGTTAGTTGTGGCGTTGTTTGTTTTTTTGGTTGGTTGGTTTTTTTGGGGGGGAGGGGGGGGAATATTTCTAAACCGTAAAGGTACAATAGCTTTAGATCTGAATTTAGACACAATATGGTTGTATTTTACATAATACAGTATATGCCCCAAATATAAAGATTTCTGAAAGAATTAAAGCATACTTTGCATAGTCACTTAGCATAGACTTTAGTATGATTTCGTAACTTGCTTTCTGAATGCCCTGTATAAAGAAATGTTTTCTATTTCCCGGTAAAACATCCCAGTTCGTAGCTGCAACAAAGTTAAATGAGGCACTGGTGTTCTATTAAAGGAAAAATATGCATAGTTACATAGTGTCAGTCCTGACATCATGTAACAATACAGCAATGATACAGCTATTTACAGAAATTATCTGGCTACACCGGTAGCATAAAAAGTGCTACTTTGTAGTCTATAGAATATACACGAGTTTATATCACCTGAATGAACATATCTATGAATGCCAATATAAGTACCTGGTCTTTCTGCATGAGAGAGGTTTTTCTTAGCACTGAGTATTTGTATGCAAAGTGGCAAATTAGATCTCCTGTGTCACAGAAGTGACACCTGAACTGGATACATAAAATGTAATTTCTATTTGATTTGTTTCTCCTGCATTGTTTACATTAGAGCTCTCTGATCCGCTTACCTGGGGAAAAAAGACTTGCTGGCTTAATACTATATAACTGTGCCTGATAAATTGATAAATTGAATTCTGTCATCAAATGCTGTTGTTTTCGTTTGTAAGGAACATACAAAATATACAGTACACTTCCTTAGCTGTAAAGTAATGCAATTTGCTCACAGTTCTCCCTTTAGTAAATAATTATGTTGGGAGTGGGGTAACCGTAAAAAAAATCAAGTTAATAGAAAACCAGCTTGTTAATTGGCACTTTCTTAAAGAAAAAAACCTCAGTTATGGATGACAATGCTGATAGAGAATACTAGAACAAATGTCACATCTCTATATATTGCTCATTTATAAAGTAATTCACTTACCATTAATAAAGAGTTCAGTAAAGGAACAACTGCCTGATACATTAAATTGGTTCTGAGATGCAAGGAAATGCAGACTTGACAGTAAGCATTAGCTCTGTTTGGATATGTATGAATTAATATATTTCCCTACAGTCACTTCAGTATAAAAGTACCACAAACATCTGAAAAACGCAACCAATATTATATTAACCCACATAATTACGATTCAATTCCACAACTGAAAAGTAAGTAAAGATTGTTTAGATCAAATTGTTTCTTGCTGATCACATTCTCAACAAGGAACAAGTACTTTGCAGCATCTCTTATTAAAATTTATGTCTAGGCTAATCCATGCATGCAGAACAATCCTGGTGCTCAGCCAGTGGGAATGGGGAGCTCCACAGCTCCGTGCTCTGCTGCGGTCCCATCCTGACCCAGCCTCAGCACGAGGCTGCACAGAAAGAACCTTTGTGTTCCAGGGGAAAACCTTCATTTAGTAACTATGACCTATGGAAGGAATGCCATTTTTGGAAGAAAAATAAAACACATTACAAGAAAGCTGTTTGGTACTTAGGCACTCCTTCAGATGCCTTCTTTCCAACTACAAACATCAATTTGAATATGTGTGGTACTGCTCTTCATCTTTCTAGGGTAATTATTATAGCACTACAAGAGGCTGGATTGGGCAGAAAGTAGTCATACAAACGGAAATGGCCTGAATTTTTTTTTTATACTAATGGAGTATGTGAACACTAAAGTGTTCAATCTTCTGCACTGTTTAGTGCTGTGTGATTTGTAATTAAAGATATCGTATTCTCTTGACAGACATCTTGTAATTTTCTCTCCTCCACAAAATTCTTTCCATTAATTCTACCTCAGCAGATGTTAGTATTGCACTTTCACCAGCCCATTACCGGGTCATTATCCATATTCCCAGCTGTATAGCTTAGTAAAACAAAAACAAGAAGGATTTCCTGTACACAACATCACATTTAATTACAGTGTCTGACTACCAGGAATTTTGATCATAGTAGTTTTTAGGATATATTAATTTAAAGGGCAAAACCACTAGATATAACTGGAAAAAAAAACATTGAAAAGTGATTAATCTATTTTTGGCAAAGATTGCACTGAAAGGTGCCATATGCTCTGGTAAGTCAAAGGATAAGTGGCTATACGGCTATGCTAAACCTTGAGATCGGTTTCAGTTTTATGACCTTTAGACAAAAAATCAAAATAGCAAGAATTTAAAAAGTAAGACCTACTCTAAAATACTTAAGAGGTGATTTGTTGGAAATCCATGCAGAACATACTGTCATCTCAGGAGAAATACTCCACTGTTACGGGCAGTATCTGTGGTAGATGGATTACATTTTCCTTGGTGTTCTTGGAGGTCACAAAATCACCAGTTTTGTCCAGGTCTTTATAGAGCTTACTCTGCTAATAAAACTGAAGTTTGAAGTTCCTAAGTTACTACAGATATGGTGGAACAAACCTTACTTGATCGTTGAGTGTGCTTTTATTTTTAAGAAATCTGACATTAAAAATAGAGCCATGTGCTTAGCAGGATGAGCACAGATCACAGTCATTTCTCACCCCTCTCAGTTATTTTACTTTTTCTCAGTCTGAAACCTTTGCATTCCCAGAATATCACACTGCTCAGGGTTGCATTAGTGAAAACACCTTTAAAAATATTCATCTGCAGTCTTTCTCCAACTTTAGTCTAGAAACATTGAAAAGTAATTATGGAAAGGATCTAACATGACTAGAAAAGGTAGAAAGATCAGAAGTAAGGTGCAAAGATCAGAGGTATGGAGTGGCTTCTGTATCAGGATTGTGACTTTTGATTTCGGAAGACAGACATCTCAAGGTGGATGTAACAGATTTATAAAATAATGAACAATGCTAAGGAAGTGAACAGGGCATTTTAATCACTGATTTGCAATATAAGGATTTCTTGCACTGCCCATAAAACTGTATCACTGTCTTGTGCCTGAAGTCACATCTCACGAGTACAATCATTTTTGAGGATTTTTATGTTCAACCTGTCTTGAATCCTTTGCGGAATATTCTAAGTACAGTGTTTCTGCTCATTCACCACTGATTCCCAGAAGTCACCAAAAGACCACGCAAAGGTAAAACCATTGAACTGCACTTGGCAGGATTTAGTGGCTGGTGGCTGGTTCCATCTACATGTCATGAGTAAGTCACAACTCCTTGGCCCTACAGAAATCACCTTGGTCACCGACGGAAGCGCTGACAGCCAGGCCGTCCTCTTCGATAACTGTGGGAACCCAACAGCTTTCCTCAGATAGCGGTCGTGTATTTCACAAGTGCTGAGAATATACAGAGCACAAGCAATGGCGTAGCCTCCCCAGTTAGAGACCCCTGCAAAAGTGTGACACCAGGAAACAAAACTGTGAAAAAAACAATAGTTATCGCAAAAACACCCAACCTGCTTAAGTCACTAGGCACATACAGCTGAGTTCCATGTCACAACAGCAAAATGGACCATGGATATGAATTAAACATTGATATGACTTTGAAATGCTTGTTTCAGAAATACACAACTGCTTAACATATTAAAATGTTTTCAGTAGTATTTCGGATTGCATTTCTGCAAGTTTCTGTTTAGTTTGTGGTTTGTCTTCCCAACAAAGCAAAAATTCAGATGGGCATGGTCTACAACACAATTCCACTTGCCTTAATATGAAGTCCACGAACTGTGAGGAGCTGTGCTACAGCTCGGTACCTTTTGCTTTCAACCACACAGAGTTGGAAGATTTTCATAAAGTATCCTAAACCAGGTAAATTTTGACTCGTGTCAGGTTTTAAAGCAGAATGCTGTACTATTACAGAGAATCCCTTCTTGGTCACAAATAATGACTGATAAAAAAGTTCAGCTATTTTATAAGATATAAAGCCATGGTGAAACTGTTTGTGTCTTCATGATGCGTGCTTGGTGCCAGTATTACATACAAAAAGATATTCTAACATAATTAATATCCATACGTTTTCTGTATGCTGTTATCAAATCAGTCCACCCAGTCTTGTTTGACAGCTTCTTTGTCAAGAGCGTATTGCATTAGATTTGAAACTTGCTTTGAGAAGTTATCTCTGCTGCGTATTACTTTTTCCAGAGACGCAGAACAGCAAAATTTTCAAAAAGCGTACAAGTTCTTCTAGTGTATGGAGTTTTCTACATTAAAACACGTCCATACCTCCACCTCACTTCCCTTTGCAGGGTGTGACAGTTATTACTTAAGGTGTGATTTTTCAAGAATATTCATGATTTACCCAATTATTGACAATTAAATGCACTTTCTTAATGGCACATCCTCAACTTTCAGTCATTCCTGCTGGAACTGTAGTTGTTTAACCATTTAGAAATTAGACATAATACAGAGACAGATTTGTTTGCTAATGATGACTTGGTCATACAAAAAAAAGGGCCAATACAAATTAGTTGGAAAGACACGTGTTGTTTTCCTGTCAATTCCATTCTTAAACATCAACACCTTCCCCACCCTCCAAAAATCCCTTACCAGCTACAATAGTAAAATCAGCTTCAACATCACAAGCTATAACATCTCCATTTTTTATGTGCTTCTTTACAGCATCTTTTACTTTGCCCATTCCTAATTCATTTCCTCCGTCTCCAACACCTTAATTAAAAGAGAAAAAGACCAAATGAGTATGAGCACAGCATATGACTACCAATCCATTTAGAAAGCAGCCGATGTCTTCCCCAGAGTCTCTGTGACAGCTGATGGCTCCATACAAGATGATTTATCCTTTTTAATCAAAAGTGTCTAAAACCAGAAGACTGAGGCTGAAAGCGTCACCTGTAAGTGTATCTATGCAATAGATGCTGTATTGGTGCAGGCAAAAGAAATAAAAATTCTCAAGTGGTCATGAACTGCAGACAGAATTAAGATAGCTAACTTACGGAAGGCCTTAAATGAGTTTTTGATATAACGCATTCTCATAAGTACATTAGTACCAGCAGAGAAAGGAGACAGAAAACAAATCCAAAATACACCTGAGAAATTAGTCTATGATTCTACAATAAAGCAAGCATAGAAAACTTTGGTGTGTTAAAAGCTTTAATTAAAGATACTAAAAGTAGCAATTATTGCAGAACGATAAGCAAAAATAAATGTAAGGACTCTGGCAGAAGTAGGACTTACTGCACTGCCTATCTGTTTTATACATATCGCTGTCATCGTGCCACAGTGTACAAAGACCCCAAGCCTGTGTACTATTATTGTTTTCATTTTTTCTAGTAATCTATGAAAAAACAGCTAGTTGTGCTTTTTGCTTTGTTCATCCATTCAGGATGTGGGCCTGGATTTTTGATGGTCAAGGAAACAAAGGTCTCAGTGATTTCAGTAAAATCAATGGGACTTATTTCAGGAAAACTCTAGGCAACCCTGTGTTTGGGACATAAAATTGTCAGATGTCATCTAGAGATCTGGAGATGAGGATAAGATATAAACTAGCAGCTTTCATGAAATCCGGATAGTACCTTTAGTCTCTTATCAATGTATAAAAAAACCCCAAACAAACGACAACAACAAAAACCAAACAAAAACCACAAAAGCAAAAACCACACACACACAGAAAAAAAATCCATCTATTGAAATGGAAATTAACATTTCTCTTTCACCTATTAGTCTAAATGGCATCTTCTCAATTTTGAAGATTTTATAGAAAAAAACTAGTTAATGTCTGGGAAATAGAACAGTTAAGAGCTCCAAGTCCTCATTGCGGTGTACCATCTTTGAATTCGAAATGTGACCATGCTCTAATACATAGAATGTGTTACAGGAGAGAAACTACAGGATTTATAATTTATATTTCAAGCCCTGAAAATGGATAAATTAACACTTCTGGTAACTGCATAAATCTCTCACATAAGTCTGTAGCAAATTTCTTCTTGAAATGAAATGAAAATTTATTTCTCAGCAGCAATTTTTTATATAACTCCTCAAGTCTAAATAGTCCAGGGGAGCATATATTTGCCATGAAACAGCTACTCTCTTATTTGCTTTGATAATCTGTTCACATTTATTTTGGTGTTGGGATTTAACGGTGCTTTCTAAAATCTGTATGTTGACAGTACTTTTCAAATAGGTGATGACATAATCATGGTGCCTCTATCATCATGTAAATATGATAGCTACTACTGTTTTGTAAGAATCCACACAACATTTTGATTATTCAAAATCCAAAATTTTGCTCTTAATATTATTTTAAAAGGCTAAAATGAATTCCCGTCCTTTGAAGATCATCAACAGTTGCTTTAACTGAATGATACTAATCCATTGCTTTGGGTGTTCTGTATCAGCCTTGCTTTGCTGTTTCTTGTCGTTGTGGAAGTCCTGTCCCCAGGGCAGTTATGCAGCCAGTAGATCTCCTGCTGTGGATGGATCCCATCAGCACTGCACTGGGGGGAAAAGAACACCACACCGAAAATTTTCCCGCACCTTCTCTTTTTTTAATTCCTCCACACATGGGCAGAGCCCTGCGTTTTACTGTTCATTTCCAGAGCGAGCTTCACCTGACAAAACGCAGCCATCTACCCACGGTCCAGTCAGCTGGACTTCTTTGAAAGTCAGCAGAGAGGAACAGACCCTTCAAACACTCCATTCACCTCACCCGAGGCAGACGTCTCAAATATAGATGTTTGAAAATAGACAAGATGAATAGCTTCTCCTAAAGAGCTGAGCGCTTTCCAGGCAGGGGAAAAAATAGTTCTGTTGGATCTTCCACACAAATTTTCACTGACTACATTGTTTTCTGAAACTACATTCACGAAAAATGCAGGAAACATCAGTCTTCTGTGCTAAAAAGTCATTTATATGAAAGAGAAACAAGTGTGACCACATTTTTTCACGCAGTACTTTGGAAAGCTTTTCATTAGCTCCTCTATAAATAGCATACAACCATGTCATTGTATGACAGCTGAAAAAAATAGCACGTGGTTTCAGTAACATCTCTTCATCTTTCATTTCAATCTTTCGTGGAAAATGAGTCCTTCCAACTTCACTCTTTCCTGTCTTCTTATTTTATATATTCCTGAAGGTTGCTGCTTACTCCATGACTTTTTATAGTATTGGTACCCATACAATTATAGGCATTCTTCATTATTTTCTGCGGTCAGACTCCTAGATCAGTTTGGTTTGTTGGTTTTTTTTGTTGGTGGTGCTTTGGGTTTGGGTTTTTTGGTTTGGTTTGGTTTTGTTTTTTAAACACAGCTCCTGTTTTAAATGCAAAACTTGGCATCAATTAATCAGCACGTAACAAATGTTCTAATATTTTCGCTCTCCACCTAAGTGACACAGCACTTGTTGCAACAGAGCACACTACATAAAGGCGTCTGTAAGGCTGAAAACTTGATCTTTCTAGTTTATAATGTTATCCGAGTAGCCATCCTAAATGTGTGCTGTACAATATTTGCATTTTATTTTGGAACTAGACTTATGCCTCCAAATTCCAACTGACCATGAAGAAAACCAAAGATAGAACTACTGGAAAAATCTATCATAATCAGTAGTAATAAATTATCACCAGTAGAGAGACAAGACGCAAAGGCCACAGCCCAGATTTGTGCCTTGTTAAGCTAGGCTTTGCAGAAATACCTGGAAAAATCCAACAGCCATCCCAAGAAATTGTAATCAAAGTAAAGAAATAGACACAAAAAGTTAGTGCAATAAGCAAAATAAGAAATGTTAACTATGTAACAGACAATGTAAGGAAAAATTACGTTGTTTTTCTCCAGACACTCAATTAATTCTCCAGTTCAGAATATCCACATACTCAAATTCCACACGAGATCAGAGCAGACACCTTCAGTGTTTTTTGAAGTCTACGACTTGCTAAATCATGTTCTATGCAGACATCTCTTTAGAGCAGTGGGACAAAGTGAATCTGGATCACTGGTTCTTTCCTTCTCATTTACAAGCTCGTGGTATTTTTAATTAATGACGTTTCATAGTATGTTTGAACATTTAGAGAAAGTTTAGATCAAACTAAATTCTGCTGAACAGATTCAAATTCCCAGTGTGCAGAACACTCAACTCCACCAAATCAATAATATACTTTGAGCTGCTCTGGGAGATATTTTAAGAGATTAGGGTATTTTATTAAAGGAATCAGGATGTGATATTACCTAAGTGGCTGGAGAGGCCAAGTCCTTGTATTAACAGTCTAAAATTAGAGATAAAATAATTGAAATTAACTGCAGCAGGTAAAGCTCTGAGGCATTTTTCTAAACATCTTTATGAAAGAGAGTTTTCCTATCCTTATTCAGACAATCTTTGGCTTCTCTGCTGAGATTGCCAACAGAGTGCCATCTAGAGTGCTGCTTTTTGAATGTTGAAACTTACTCCTTAGCAATAGGACAAAAATTTGAATTAAATCTAAGTAAAATGTACTGCAAGTTTTAATATAAACAAAAAATGCCAGTGAACTCTTCTGCTATACAGCTTTTAAATGATTCCAATACAGTGAAATCAGATTACACATTATTTCTGCAGGAAGTCTTGAAATTCTGTGGAAACATTTGAAAACCATCGCTACTGAAAAGTAGAAGTTCTAGTGCTTTTGGTAATACTTAGGAGTGAGTCCACAGCACTACAAGGAGAAAATAAGCCAGATCAGCAGACATGTTCTGATGTGACTGAAATCAGACCGGGCACTTATTTCTAATTTTGTTTCTCATATTTATATAGATTATGTATCTCCTAACTCTGCTTTGGGCCACACAGTGTAGCACAGACCATTTGATTGAACAAGGATGTTGCACAACACTTTATAGATATACATATATATATATATATGGGAATCCTTGATCTATAGCATATTCTTTTGAAACCAGATACAAGTCAATTTTCAGGAGAAAAAGGACTATCAACAAAAGAGAGGAGCACTGCGTTGATAACAGCACTCTTATTAGACGTATTAAGTCAATGTTAATGTAGGCTTGGCAGGAAGGACAACGTACTCCTTTAAAGATTATAATTGTATATGTCTATTTTGCTAGAGAAGGCACCATTATGTGGAAATTTGCAATCCCTGCTCAAGAGAATGTACTGCTGAAAGTCAATATAAACCAAGATTCTGTCCATACTGCTGTTTCAACAAAGGTTTAACAATCATAGAAATAACTCTAATATTTTAATGCATAATGTTTCCATTTAGTTGTCATTTGCTGTCTGTGATGCTTTTCATACGCAGAATACAGAATAAAATCAGTATCAAAAACTACACTTAGAGAAACATGTACACACACTGATATATAAAAAATACAAAAATCTGGGCTTACTTTTTTGTCCTTAAATACATTTGAAATCAACTCCTTCATTTTTCTGGTTGTGAAAACCCTTCAAAAGAAACCTTTATATTTTCTCTAGCAACAGTCTCTAAATTCAACCACAACGAGCAGCTGTAGCCCATACACGGCTATTCAGCACCTGCCTCCTGCTCCACTTCGCTTCCACAGTAAGAGTTCTTGGTTTATGCTTCTCTTGCTTCTGAGAACATAACACAAACTCACACATACCTGTTGTTCTGACTCCTGGAATGGTTTGTGCAGCTAAAAATAGCTCATCAATGGGATCCACCAGATGTTTAATGTTAACTTTCCTGGCATTGTAATAATTGCCATCAGCAGCCATCCCAGCACGCTCAATTGCTATCAGGTGATCAAATCTGGTTAGAGACAAGTGAAAAAACAGTCAAAGCTGTGATCCTGACACAGCAAACTCTTCTGTTGGCTGTTGCTTCTGTTGTGCTGCGTTCTGCTTTTTTGACCATCTGGGATTCAAGGTAAAACATGGATACTGTTTCATTATTTTTGATCGTAGTTCCCTACAGTTTATTTTCAAAGGCTAGTCTAGTTTCCTTATAGCTTTAATGCAACTGCCTCAAGCCACATTTGCCACCAAGAAATTGAGAAGTTCCTGAAACCCTTCTAACCAGCAATCCTTTGGTTCAGCTATCTGGCCTTGCTCTGTTTCATATTAAAATACACAATATCTTGTAAGACTAGTATGTCTCTGTGTTTTCAAAGAAAACAAAAATGCAGCAAGTTAATGAACATCCAAATCCTTGTTAATGTAAATATGTAAATATTAATGTAAATATAGTAAATATATACTTAAAGTACATGGCTTGGCAAATGTTCATTTGTTTCCAGGTAGGGAGTTTTTTTGTTTAGGTCTTCAGATTTGGGGGATTTTTCTTTAAGTCTATGGCTATTTTGCTATTTATGAAAGTAGACAGATGTACTGCAGATGCCCTACATTTTGAGCAGAATTTTAGCACTCGGTTCTGCCACTGTATGTTAGAATTAAGTTATTTTGCTTCTGTTTCTCCAGTTTTGCTGTCAAGAGGTTACTAATTCTGCTGAATTGCTTTGTGTTTTTGTGGGTGGGTATCTACAGTAACTGCAGAGATCTTAAGCAGGTTAGTCTACTTCAAACACTTCAGCTTTTTGGAACTGTGGGATCAATTGAAACAGAAACTGGCTGTAATTATATTATGCATAGCTATAAACCACACTTCTAAAGCAATACATAAAAATGAAGATAGTATCATGCACATAAATATAGCACACACTAACTTGTGGAAAGAAACGAGAATTGAATAAGTTGATGAAGCAAATACCAGAGTGAAATATCTTTTCATTAGAGAACAAACTGAAAGCAATGACACTTAAATGCTTTACAAGGAAGATCAATAAAAATGAGCAATGTATGCCTAATTAAAGGAAATGTAAGCTGCCTGTTAAGTAATGAAATGTGTGTACATCTACTTAGCAAATTCTCCAGTGCATTAAGCCTAATCACACGCTTTGTATAAATCTGAATTTTTGGCCAATGTTGTATACTCAACATTGAATATACATGCATACACTTGTAATTTTGGCTTTGGCTGCCTAAAGACAATAGGATGTTCACTTCCGCACTATTACAAACACATGACATTTCATCAAATCAGATCAGATTCCCCAGTTGCCAGACTTGAGCCAAAGCTCTAGAAAGTGAACACCATACACAGCTCGTTTCTTAGCTTTTTCATTGACTCTGACATAATAGTTCTCCTTTCTGATTTTCTCACTGATTTAAAATCTGGTAAAATAATAAATTGTGTGTGTGTGTGTATACCTACATCTATGGAATAACAGCTGAAAAGTTCTTAGAAATTTTTCAGAGGAAACCAGCTATTGATTTACGAAGTACTGTTTCTTTTTTTGTACTCCAGAAATGCATAATTGCAGAACATGGAATTCTGTACTGTGTGCTCCAATACCAATGTTTTGCTTTGAAGCTTGTTCTGTTCATTCCAAGTCTCAAGCATTTACTTGTAGCCATTACACCTTATTAGATCATGGTCATTATTTTTATTATGACTTCACATAGTAGAGTTGTGACCTGTTCTCAAAAATTGAATACACATGCCTAGGTTTTCCAGGATTTCCATTCTCACACAAAAACATTAAAGCTGAATCAGCAGTTTCCTTTTGATAACTCAATAGAGGGACGGGTCTCTTCAGGACTCCTACAGGAAAACAAAACAAAATACATTTCAGATGCTATGTACTTTTTTTTTTTTTTTTGAGATGTGTTTGAGTAACATTTTTTTAAGGAAAAAAACAGAAAGCAAAACAGTTGGGATAGTAAGGACTCAATGTTTTTACACTGGTCTTCATAAGGTTGCTGCATCCTTAAATTAAACTTGTTTGGTTGCTAGTAAATGGGACCTTGAGATAGAAAACAGGCCTACCAGAATAAGAACAGACATCCAGAATTAATCACAAACAGCTAATCCAGAATCAGTACCCAGACATGTGAGCATTAACTTGATGACAGCTAGGTTTAACAGAATGTCATCATAGCAACACTGATCAGAGCTTAAAAGATGAACTCTGGTTCATTCTCTGGAGAAAAAAAAAATAAATCCTGTACTAAGTGACAGTGAGATTAACTGAAGCAAACCTTGTCTCAAATTGGCAAGATAAAAACTGAACAAACATGTGTCTTACCTAGTTGAACAGCCTCTTCAATAATCTTTTTATTCAGATTCATGGCTCTCTGATCTGTTACTATGGCAACCTCTTTCTCCAAGGCCTGCAGCATAGCTGCAACAGCGAGGGCTCCTGGGGGCCCATCGTTCTCTTCTGGTGGATCATAAGTGAAGTGGGTAGGAAATCCAGTTGTTATCAGCACTGACCGAGCATGGGAGAGGGACAGGGAAGCCTTCAGCAGCTCGTCTGGGCGCTGTAGATGGATTATACCCCGGTCTCCTAAAAAAGTGTTTTTAAAGAAAGCCATACACTTCAATATATCGTTCTCCTTTCAAAGATTCTGTGCGGATAAACCTGCATACTTTAGTGACATAAAATGGGTTTTAAAAAAAAAAAAAGTGAAAGAAAAACCTCTGGTCAAGGCAGGAATTGGGGCAATTTCCTCAGGAAGCCTAGGAAGGCATAGGATATGAGTAATGAAGATAATGGGCTGTGCTTCCAGGTTAAGAATTTCAGCTAACTGGCTTTTGAAAATTACTACATCTAGCATTTCTAGGTATTAGTGTAAATAGCTTTTTCTTTTTCTGTGTGATCATTGATTACTGTTTCCTTTCCTTTGGCCCTTTGCTCTCCTCTCATTTGTGGTGACAGGCATGCTAGACCACGTTTAGCCACTGAAGCTAGATTGCAACTTGAGCATCCCAGATCTAAGAAGTTTTGATGCAGATTTCAGATTTAACTCTATCCCTTTAGGGAAGTGCTGCTTCCCAAATAAATTCCACTTAATGAAATGATTAACCACAGAAGTGAGGTTTCAGAGACATTGTAAGTTACCAGGGGACTTTAAAAACTCAATACAGTGGCACCCAGGTGTTTGCTGAAAGATCTTGTAACACTTCATGTAGTAGAGAACCATGTTACCTAATGGTGAATATTAATAGATGTCTCTTCTTGTGGGTTAGTTCCTGAAGAGGCAATGCTCTGTTATCAGTGTATGTCTGTCATTGTTCAAATGCTTCCTATCCCCTTGCCCTTCCCTGGCACCCAGAAACACAAGCTGACAGTGCAGGAATGTACATGGGATGATAGGGAAAGGTAAGTCCTCACTATTGTTTTCTAGCCTCCTCGTATTTTCATCTTTCTCACCTTCCCCCTGCCCTTTTCTCTTTTTGTCTTCAATTTCCCCTTTGCCATTTCTTCGTCTGTTCCCCCTACATAACATTCAGGCAATATACAGACAGTGGACACAGGAAAAAAAAAAGCTCTGAACAGAACTAACAGAAGCATGCAATATCAGTCTCTGAGAACTGTACTCTGCTTTAGCAATAAAATGAGCTAACTCTTAGGTCCTATGTTTTGCAGAGCACGGCATTGTGCCAAGCTGTACTCCAGGGAGTGGGAAAAGGAGAGGCCTTGTGAGTAAAAATAAACAGACCCAAACACACGCACACAGCCCAAACCCGGAGCTTGGGGAGCTGGGCGTAAGCTGTTTTCCACTACTGCCTACAGAGGATTTCAGAACATTTATGGGAAACTGAGATCAGAATTTACAGCAGAGAGAGGGGACTAATCCCGTGTGTATTTTAGTAATGGTTGTGCTATTCATTTTGCCTTTATTTCCCTTCTGTCTTCCTTGTGCACACATGCAGCCCTACTTCAGCCTCCTGTGGTGATCAGGTTGCTTTGGTCCAACACACACCACCTCAGTGATGAATATGTTAGTAGAGCGTGATGTAATTCCACCCATCAGAGAGGAGTGTTTGAAAAGCACATGCAACTACTAGAATTTTCTGGTAGGAGCATATGTAAAGAAATGTGCTATTTCCTCAACAATGAATACCTGTGTAGCTGTTACCAGCATGCTGAGTTGTCCCGTACTTTACATACCAATTTCAGTTTTATTCAGTAACAGTTTTTATTGCTTTTAGTCTCTCCAGTCTGCTATAAACTTTGATGCTTCTGTGTACTTTGTGAGTATCCAGTCATCAAGATCCCATGTTTCATTATCCACAAGGTCGAGTGGTTTTGGTCAGATTCTGACATTAAGTACAGTAACAGAAAAATTAAGACCTAGTTATATTAATTCACTGTATTCCACAAAGAAATTTTAAAATCTTCAAATTGCCTTTAGATTCTTGCTGTGTTCTTGGACTTCATCAGTATCTAGAACTAAGCAGGATAGATCATATCTACCTCATAACAAAACCACTAAAGGAAGAGAGATTTTGGTTTTACCTGGATCTGTTCCAATTAGGGTCTCCAGTGTCTTTATCTTTTGGGCTGCTTCTGCTGACACCATGCTATAATGCAGAGGATGTTGAGAAATACAGTGGACTTGTGGGATTTCTCTTGAGGATCTGACTGTGACATTGTTGTTCTTTATGTCGGTAATGAACATGTGGCCAGGAGAATGAGTAAATGCTAATGGAGCTCCTAAAATGGGTGAAAAAACTTCAATTAAACACATTATTGCAATATATTGAAATATCAGAATGATAAAATTACAAAAAGCCATTAAATTTAACAACACAGAGTCCTTGCCTGATGACACTTAAAATATCACCTGTTTTTATGATGTAAGTTACACTGCAGCAATTAATACACTTTGAGAAAGAAATTTATGCATACACATCCGAAAATGTTTTCGCTTTTGAAAAGCTCACGTGGATATTTGAGATCAGGTTTTTCTACAATATCCTCTTTGGTATAAACTTGAGGCAACTTAGGAACTGAACTCTGGTACCCTCCAAGGAAGCCTGTTGGGAATTGGCAAGTCTGAAAATTGCATTTGACGTGCATAAAGAAAACTAGTGCATTGACATAAGAACAAGTTAATCCTTAAGTTTGCACAGTGTGCTGGAGATATTGTTTCTGTAAGAATAAATTAACTTTCTAGGTTTTAGAGTGCTGGTGGAATCTACAGCGTCTCTCTTGTACCTTTGAATATTCTTGTGATATGATAGAACAAAACTATGTCAACTACTGCCTGCCAGCTAGGAGTAGCCCTTTATCAGATTAAGAAAATGGGGAATAACATCTCTGCACAGTGTCTTGCTGACCTAGCTAGGAGACCTATACAAGGAATAATGACAAAAAGTGACCAGTAAGCCTTAGCAAAGGGAAACTGAGTAGCATCTAAATCCCTGTTGGACAATAAGCTTATCTAGACCTGACAGTATAGTAGCTCCCTAAGCTGAAAATATTTGCTTGTCTTGATCTGGATTATACTTGATTTGGAAAAAATTGGTATGTTGTTGGGTAAATCCCAACTGGTACAAGCGAAATCTTACTTTGTTAGGATGGTGAAAAGGAAGGAGATATTTCTTTAAAAAGCACATATGTGTTTGATCGGTGCTAGATCTGTTGGGAGTCTATGTCTAGCTAATCTAAAAGTAGCTGGGGAACATGGTTGCTGAGGTTTAATATACCCCACCAAACCATGTGAACAGACTTTTTTTTTTGTGAGAAGCTAGCAGATTCATCTAAAATATGGGTAATGTAGGTATGGCAGAATTTTAACTACCTAAATGAGAAATGAGCACAGGAAAGTACACACTGCCAAAAAAATCCTGGAATGCATTAATGACAACTGGTTTTAATACAGAAAATGGAGATACAAACAAAAGTAAAAGCCAGTTCCAGGCAAAGGCAGGACAGACAGCTGCTTCGGGCAGCAGATTGTAGAGAGGCTTCTCTCCTTTTCCTGCAACCAGGATGCATGAGAAAGATGAATACAACTGCTGGAGAATACATGGAAGAGTGGGATTTTCAGTTTGGATTTGGGACTGGAGAAAAGGGATTGTATGTAAGAAAGAAAAAGAAGTCTGCTCCTAGCGCTGAACATAGTCACAGCAGGTGTTGAGAGCAGTTTAGATAAACATCTGTAAGAAACCACAAGGATGCAGCAGATCCTGCAAGCAGGACGAAGCAGATGATCTTCCAAGGCTCTCCCAGTTACGCTGCCTATGGTTATTAAGCTTCCTTTTTAGTAAGAACTACTATAAAATACAAGATTTCATTTCACACTAGTGATTTAGAGTGTTACCTAATACTGTCACTATATTTTAGTTGCATTTTCTTGCCCTTTGTGCTCATGCTTATTACAAATGACTGGATACAGTGCAGGACAGCTCTGTGCAGAGGACAAAGCTTCATTTCTGTAGTGTGTCACACTTCATCTTAGAACAAAACCTAAAAGCTCAAAATTCTTTTCCAGGTCAATCCATTTCCACCTTGGACAGATTTCTGGCTCCCTTTTTTGGCTTTTTTTTTTTTCTTTCTTTCCTTTTCCCCTTTATTATTGTTTTACTGCAGTGTAAAAAAAAAAATACATATATATATATAAAAAATATTTTTAAAGGATAACCTTAAAAAAGAATGCCTTTAACATTTTAGTTTTTAATAAGGCTTTGAAAGGACATTTTGATGTTGCTAAAGCTTTAGGTTTCTGCTTTTAAAATACTCAAATAAAAATGATATTATTTCACTAGTAACTTCCTTGAAGGCTGACCTGCATTTCACAACGGAAAACAGCCCTGACAAAGGTGTGAGGGTTTTTTATTTTTGTGGGGTCATTTTTAGCTCACCCTAAAAATCAAGCCTGCTAATCGGCCAACTTGTTTAGCCCATGTTTTTTTGGTTTTTTTTTTTTTTTTAAAAAGGTGAAAAAGAAATTGAAGGATAATTTAAAAAGAGTCTCCAAGTACAGCACATACTGCAGTTGATGACGGCTTCTACTCCTGTTGCTCCACAGGCCCAGAACACTGGAATATCACCAGGGTGAAGGTGAACTGAATCTCCATAATCTGGTTTGGAAAGATCTTGTATTCCCAGCAGACCTGGAATTGATCAAAAATAAATTATGAGAGATTCCAATTAAGCAGTTTTAGTGCAACGCTGGGGGGTGGACCCCAAACATCATTCAATAACACTAAGCTGGAATTGCAACAGTAGTAAGTCCCACTAAAGTGGCATATTTAGTTGGCCTTTGAGTGCATGCCCCCAGAACCTGACCTGACTTGTTTTCTCTTTTTGTACTTGATGACATCAGTAAAAATGTATTCAGTTTATTTCTGCAACAAAACCCAAGCTAGGCATGCATGCTGAGTTTCCAAGATATTATAAATCTTCTCTATCAACAGAAGAATGATATTCATAACACTTACAAACAAGAATAAATGACTGCAATGCAAAACGGGTTCTTTCTATAACATGTTTTCTACAGCCTTAGCTTCCTACAGTCTTTAGCTACAGAAATAAGCAACCACTCTTTTACCTCTCTGGGTTAGATAACTACACCTCACTCTTACCCAGCTTTCATTAAATTGTCTTCTGCTTTAGTCTGACAAGTACTTGTAATATTCTGGGTCATTCTGAGCACTTGCTCTCTTCCCTTGGTTTTAAATTCTTCAGACATTTATATACCAGTGTCTTTTCTGGAATTAATTTATATAATCTGTATATATAATAATTTACTCTTTTCTCTTAAAATTAAATAGCAGAGACTCTCTCTTGCCCAATCACCTCTGTTCAAAGCGAGGACTTTTTACTAGTTCCTCAGCTTTAAGCACTCAGACCAAATATATTACTGGGGTGCACTGTTACCGATGACCTCTCCTTCCATGCTCTGCAATGTGACCCTTCTGCATACGCAGCTCATGAGCCTACTGGCTGACAAATTTCTGTCAGGAGAGGGTTGTTTGTTTAGTTTTTTTTACTGTGACCCATCTTCATCTTACAGATGTTTAGTTCAGGTTGGTTGGTTGGGTTTTTTTAAACAACCTCCTGTTTTATCTTCCCCGCCTCCCTTGCAAAGAATAGGCTTATACTTGTTTGAGCTGGATTTTTAAAAAAAATATATTCTTGTCGTATTTCTATTTGTTCTGTCTTAAGTGTTGTGCTCAATGTACCCTATTTCAGTATTTTTAAAAATAATGCAGTATTTACTTTCACAGTTATCTGCTAAGATACAAAATGCATCCACACATACTTCTCCCCATGCTGTCAGTCATTTCTACCCTGTCACTTAAATCTCTGACAGCAAGAAAGTATTCACATAAAAATGAAAATGCATGCATTTTAGAAAAAACATGATGACACTTTTTTAACAAAACCACCACACCATATAACTTATCTACATCAGACAGCTATCCTTTATGCAAGAAATCTGAGTTCAGCTCATTCACAACCTACTTTTTTTCTTTCACTTTGTTTTTTTCCCCATTTCGGGTGAACCATTAGAAAGGATTAAAACAGAATACATTGACTGGTGTAGGTATTTCAGTCCTAACACTTCCTATGGTTCCATCCTTCATCTTTATACACAGTAAAGTCCATGCAGAGTGAAACACGAAAAGCACTGACCAGGGTCACCCATGTGAATTGGTGCTCCATGGGCTTCTTTTAATCCAGATGCTGCTTGAACGGCCGCTTCCAACTTGCTTTCCGGAACAGGTCTCATTGTGACTACTAAGTTGCAGCTAAAAGTGGAAACGCTGTAGCAAGGCACAGTTGTCTGGCAGTTCAAAAGAATCCACGGTGTTAGCAGGAATATTGAATAATACTTCCGAAGTATTAGAAGAAATAAGTCTAAAACTTTGTGCTGGGCTTGAGTTTAGAAAGGCTGCATTCTAACATTCATTTTAAATTCTTGAAAAAAAACACCTTAGCTTGCTTTTTTTTTTTTTTNGCAGTACAGGAGTGAAACACTCCATTCTTGAGCTTCTTTGAAGAGATCACTACCATTTTCAACATTATGCATTTCTTGCTCTCGCCCATGCAGCATACAGTGTGGTGAGCTCAGTATTTTCTGAATATTGTCAGAAAACAACAGTGTGCTCTCTACAGAGAAAGGGGAAAAGCTTGTAAAAAGTATCACAGAGCAACAAATCTACCTGGTGTGAGTCTACCCTGTGTATGTGAATCCAGAGGAGCTGTCGTGCTCTGTAATACACAAGGGTCAGGAACTTCTGCTGCCGGCAGTACCCACTTCTACAGAACTGGCATGCCAGTTCCACACAATCTTTTGTGCCTCTAGAAGGGTTCCATGGAATCCATCATCCTCGCTAACTGGGATGCTAAAGCATCTTTTCTATTTAGAAATAAAGCAGTCTGTTTTTTTAGAACAAATGTCTGATATCTGGGTTACATTTGAGCATAAACAAGATATGCAGACAGAGCTGTATAGAAAACATTCATTAACAATTGTTGTAACAAAAATCATACCTGTCACTGAGAAAACATACTGTACAGTTCTTCACTGTATTGGTGTGCTATAATCTATGAAATAAATATTCTCAATTCGGAAATGGTAAAAGGAGATACATACTTGTATTTTGTTTCTTTAAGCTTGCTAGAAGGATTCATGCACGAGATGCTTTTGCACCTCCATTTTGACCAGGAGTATAGAAAAAAGTGTGAAACAATAACACTGAAAACAATAACCTTTCTCTCATAGAACAGCATCCAAACTATATGGAAAAGGCATGCAGACGCGTACTGAATACTAAATACTTAATACTAAAGGGCCTGCCTACTGGAGCCAGAATTACTCTAGGACTTCCGCTGACACTAAAATCTGCACTATATGAACTTTCTGAGCACAGTTACGATTTTCATTGCTATTGTAGATACCTCAAGTCTCTGGGAATATCTTCTGTCCCAGGTCTGGTTTCATAGCAAATACGCAGTTTAGAGGCTCTACTCTCACAGGCAAAAGTGGCTGTCATATGTGCAGAAGAAACTGCTATGTAATGGCTCATAACAGGAATATTCCTACTGCAAGCCAGAGCTGGTATGGAGAGCAGGACATGTATAAAGACATTGTCAGAATAGTGCATGGGTCATCTGCTGACACATTGAATAAAAAGAAGGCTGGCCTTGCAGGAAGTTGAGAAAAGCACTGAACTGAGGCTGAGCATGTTTTACTCTGTATTTTTATGCCCTCAGCACTGGTACATGCCTGAAGTTACTATGCAGGCAGGAAAAGAAGTTGTGATTTTCAGCAATAGGTATACGCACATAATGTGAATATGGACAAATACTCAAAGGCAAAGTTATGACAAAGACTGTGTGTGTATACTTACCTTATACATGCTTACGTTACATTTTTGCTCAACATATCTCATGGGAATGCCAACACTTTGGACTGCTTTCTGAAAGGAGAAGCTGCAGTCTAAATAAAAAGTGACCATGTCCTTAAGTTGTTCAGAATACTCCTTTAGGCTATTCAGTGATCCAGTGCAAGCTCCATGCTCATATATTCTGTACTGTAGGCAGTCAGTTCTAGTGAAATAAGAAGTTATCACAGCTTTATTGTATTTTTTGAAAACAAGATCTTTTTATTTACATTAATCCAGCATCAAACCACAAGGTACAGCTTACTTTATCCATTTATTTTCTGAGTAACAACGAAACAAACACATGCAAATCCCCCAAACACCTTACTCTGCACAAAAACAAGCCGGTAAACAGAACATGTGAGAGTCTTGTGTTTTACAGGTAAATGTCCCTTATACGTATCTTGTCTCAGGGCTTCAAAAATTAGGGAGTTGTTTTAAGTCTTGTTTTAAGCATTTACTACAGGAGTACATCTTTTATATTTCAGAGGCCCTACAAGTATCAAGTGGTCACCATGCCTGCGTTACTGCTCGATAAAACAAAAGTAAAACCTTATTATTTAATTCTGTTGGCTCAGACTGCAAAATACTTAGAAATTACACAATTTTACGTTTGTATTAGAGAAATACTGGTAACAGTCAAAATTACTATGTTTCTCAAGAACAAGAGGATTAGGCTGTTACGCACAGTTTTCATTCAAAGCTATAACTCCGAGAAAATAAGCTTGTTCAAAATGTACAACAGTGTGAGCAGACTGTTCCCTAAGACCCTCCTAATCACCACCAGCGTTCACTGCAGAACTTTGAGAAGCAGAGTTGGTCCGTAGTTACCTGGTATCAGAATCACTGCTCAGAGAAGGACATTTCCAATCACCAGGTTTGCTTCGGTACAGCAGCGGCAGGGCTGCATCATTTGCCTGGCAAAACTTCTCGAAGTCATCAGCCAGGGACTTGTGCAAAATCACGACACTGGCCTGTTTATAGCCTGAAATTGCAGAAAGTAGGAAAGACTGGTTATTAATTCAGGGGTTTTTTTGTGAAATAGTAACCTTTATGTATAGATTTCTTTAGATGGTCTATAAAAATTACCTAGAGGAAATTTTTGGTTCTGAACTCCATAATTAAATTAAACAGCTTTCAAAAATGTTTTGAAAATCATAGCTAGATGTAGTCTGTATGTGAAGTTGTTCACAGCTAATAAAATAGTTGGCAGACATGGGCAATACTAGAATATGAAGACAGCATAATTACTCTAATATATACTTCTATTAACTTATACATAAATGTAATTTATTACCTAACCTGGGAAATTAGTATTCTATAGGAAAATGCTTTACTTTGCAAATGTTAGTACAGAGCCAAAGAAAAGCTTCCAAATATCAAGCTGTAAATCATGGCCAGTCCAACAGTTAACTCCTGGTACCTTGATGTTATGTAGCCCATTCTTTAGAAGTTTGTTGGCTACAGAATTTTACTGTGGGCTGCAATTTAACAGACATGATTACAGCCTGGGAATAAACTCTTGCCTGTCACACTGCATCTCAGTTGTTTCTACCATTTCTGTTTAAAAAACCTAAATTGAACAGAACTGCTACACTTCCTTCACTTGGAATCAACTTTCATTAAAGGGTTTTTGACTACTACCATGCAATAGCTTCTAAAGACAGGAACATTTTTGCAATGAGTATCAATGAAGAAAGCCCACACCATTCATTTAGCAAAAATGTATTGTATAAAGAGTTGTAGTTAATACCAATGCCATTTTTATTTTCCTGCATGTAAACACCAGCTGTTCAAACACAGAGTGCAAATGTGGAGTACAACTGGTCTGCAGTGTATAAAACTGCCTATTAACAGTCCCTAACTCCCATAGTGATACTGTCTTGAAAAGTTATTACTGTGTCTGGTATCAGGCAGACGAGTAAGAGGCTGCATAGCAGTTCTCACTTTCTTAAATACTGCAGTAGTCTGTCATCCAAGAGGGAATCATTTAGTTGAAACGAATGATCTGCCTTAAAAGGCTGTAGAAAAATCAGTCTAATCTTACTCTTGACCAAAGCCAACAAAGAAACCAAACATAAAATTATATTCCTTCTGGAAAAATGCAAAGGCTGAAGTAAGTATGAATTTGCATACTGAATGTGCCCACAAACCGCTCTCTTGGGAGAACACAGCACAAAAATTCATTTTATTACTAGCAAAAGTTACTAAATACAGAAACAGTTTCTTGCTAAATACAGAAATAAATTTTTGTTAAATAAACGTACTAAATGTACAGCTGAATAAAATACCACATTCAGTTACCCCTCAGCTTCACTCCTCATCATCCATGTGAAATCCGCAGGCACTTTTTACTTCATTGGTGATATTCAAGAATTCTTAAAAAAATTGTTTTAGTCAGTGCATTCAACTCGGACAACACTGGATTTAAAATACTAGTTGCATCTGACAGACTGAATCTGCAGGTAGCTTTCAGGTATTCTATATACTCAGGAAGCTTTGCTATAACTCTTTGACATCTTTATTGCTCCTCCTGATAACTATCCTTACCTTCTTTAGAGATGAAAAGATATTTTTTCCCTTCCCATATCAGCTTATGCGTATACTTGCATTATGTATCCATCATTATGCATAGATTGATGAGTGACGTTAGTGAAGCTGGACATGCTGATCAACCCATGCATTGATTCATCATGCTCATGTCCCAACTCAGAGAAGTTGAGAAAGAGTGTTTAATTTCTTTGGTGAATGACAGCGAGGGCAGTAAGAAATTATTTTAGTAGTATATCACCCAGTAACATAAAACAAGGATTCTCAGAAACTCCAGTTACCCTAGGTTTTTTAGCCTTTGCATAATGGACCTGTGTGCTCATGGCTAGAATTCTGAACTTTTTTTTAATGTAAACAGTACTTTTTTTCAAACGTTAAAACTAACACATTTAAAACTACTGCAGCAATACAAGCACTTAAAAATACAGTTGGGGCAAACTGCAGACTATTAACATTATAACACGTTTTTCATTCGTATTTTTCAACTTATGTATTGATGGAAAAGAAAACCATAATTTCAAGACTCACTATGCTTCTATAAAGTGACCCTTAATGTTCTTATGTTATACTAATTTTAGTCCATACAGATTTGTTGATTAATTACTTGCTGCAGTATTTTAATTGTTACATTTCAAAGTTGGTCAGAACAATGACACGGCCTTCTCTGCTCCTGTAAAAGTGCAGCTATGAGAGGCAAGACAGGAATCAGTTTTCCAGAATGTATTCAGATATATGAGCATAAAACTACTTTTTCCCTCCCCCTTATTCCTGTCTTGCTGAATCATTAACTTCCAACTTCTGCAACAAATGAAGCAGAAAATCACTTCTGTAACTATACATCTCTAATTTTTCCCCAAAGTGTATCCAATACACTAAGTAAAGCAAGGTCTCTGTGAAGAACATAGTATGTCGCCCTACAAATGTGACAATAACATATTCAGGAAAAGCAAGATTTGGTTACAGATTTTTTCAGATATTTTCTGTGCTCATAATTTCTAAATGACATAACTGGGAGCTGAGGATGCACTTACATTGAAAACAAAGTCCATGTACTTTACGCAGGTAGGATTATATATTTTATCTGACTTACCTTTGTGATTTAACAGCACAGTGTCAGGTGCTTACAATGTGATTTCAAAAACACCCAAGTGACTACAGAACATAAGTCAACATTTTCTTCTGTTTTACTTCAGTATTTTCGTTATTCCTACATTTCTTCACAAACAAAGAACAAAACCACGTAGCTATGCATCTAAAATGGATTCACTTTAATGCTTAGATCTCTTAGGTTTACTTACCCTCCGCCATCCCAGAAACATTACTGAGTCTGCTGCATTGAATTATTCTTCTTAGTACATGGGGAAAGAAAGATTTCAAGCCTCCTGTCAAAATCATTTCTTCTGCCTGAACAGAAAGATAATTATAAATTTAAACACAAAGCACCTTTATGTTTTTGACATTTTAAATTCTGATTTTCTGGAGAACTTAGCTTAAGTTTCCTCCTTATGCTCCACCAAAGTTATTATCACTGAGAAATTCTAAGTTATAAACCAAAAGGCAGATCAAAGTCAAAAGGTTATTTCACTGACATTTTATGACTAAATGCAAACTGTATCTTTCAATAAATAAGCCAGAGACATGCACTTTAACATTCAGGATAATATGCAGAGTTTTGCTGGCCTATAATGTAAGAAACGGATTTCTTTCCTCCCTGATACATATTAATTTCCTAGAGTATTCACTTTTCCAACATTAATTGTAACTTCGAAATTGCAAAAGCACAAATTGATTAACCCACCAAGCTATAATCTGTAATATTAAGCCTCTGTTAAAAATGCTTTTAGACAATTAGCAGTGCAACCTTACAGTAAAGAGATAACTACATTCAGAAAATGTCATTTTAATACGTTCCATGCATATTATACTTTTCAAATACTAATTATATAGAAGTTAATACACCTGTGGCTGTTCTTGTGCTGGGAAAACAGACATAGAGTTGTTTCAGTCACTTGTCATACAATCCGGAGTGGGTACAGAGATAAGTACCCTAATTACAATCAGTGTCTGACTCTCCTTTTACATCTTTTGGAGATATAAGGTATCTTTTTTTCTGCAATCTACTTAAAGTTCACACAAAGCTTTTCCCTCAACCTAAGCTACCTAGTAACTAAAAAGGATTTATTACATGACTACTAGGAAAAAATAAAAGAGAGCCCAGAGTACAAAAATAATTTGTCTGCTTATGATTTTAACCTTCATCACTTTAAAGAAACTGAACTATTCTCCAAGTAATCAAACTATCAGCCTCCAGGTTTTGCTTTAAATCAGAAGAATGGCATCCCTTGATGTCATTCACAAGAAGTAATAAATATGATAGAAACTGTGCTGCTTTTTTAAAAAGATACCAGAAAATTAATGTACAGTGAGATGTTACAGCCTTCTAGCAAAAGTTAACTTTTCTGTTAAAGTTTCACTGTTTTTGTACTCTAACTATGATAGTACAAAATTTCACTCTCACAATGGAGTGGGATATAAGTGAAACACTTTATCGTGAAAATTTATACCTCTGAGCAACTAATTCCTTAATTAACTTGAAGTAAGAGTAGTGATATGTTTTGACTGAAATTACACTCTCATCATAGGTTATCTGTCTAAAATGTTTCCCAAAGCTTGCAGAATTCTGAGAGGTTGAGTGCACTGAAATTTAGAGTAACCTTTGTATCTATTTTTAGATTTGAAATCTTTATATAACGTTGTCAGCTAAAAGAAATCAGTCGGGATTTTTTTTCAGAACTCTAACTTACTACTTTCTAACTCTTCTTATCTTTTCTGCTTTTACATTATCACTCCGTATGCTGCACAAAAAATAGCCTTCATCACAAAATCACGAACAATTCCAAATACGAACTTTAAAGATAACAAGAAATTGGATTTAGAAATGTAGCTGAGCTCTAATCCCGGCCTGTAAGTGTCAATTTAAGACACATTCTTCTTACTGCAAAACTAATTCCTAACACTAGTCTGGAATTATTAATTCAAGTGGTTTCAAATTAAATACAGTGACCCTAATAGTAATTTGCAGGTGTGTCTATTAGATTCTGTCAGATTGTTTTTCTTTATTTCTGAGCATCTTTGAAACCATCTATATCATCTATAGGATTGATGTCCTGAAGACCTACTAGCTTACTTGGATCTGAAAGACAGTCTGAAGTTCAGGAAAATAGTTTGGGACAAAAGCTGTTTTCAGCTGGGTATTTTATCACAAATGCCCTGGTGTGATGTTGGGCAAGCCTGATTCTCCCCTCATGAAGTGTGTGCCCAGTAGCAGAAATCTAAGTACTTATGGGATTTTATCAGCAAACCTTTAGGGCCCTAAAAGTTTTAGGTTCATACGGCAGCAAGTGGCTAATGAGCTACGGGAGTGTGAATATCAGTAGTGCCGAAATGCTGCCTGCGAGTACCTTACAGAAACACTTGGGCTTTAGTTCCTGTCTGTGCACCTAGCCCCTGGCTGCAAAACGACACATACTGTTGATGACTGGTTAGGAAGTGAATAATTTAAACATTAGCTTTGTATAAAAGTAGACTGATTCATCTCTTTCAGATGAGAGATAAAACTTGCCTTATAACCATTTGCCATCATTAAAGTTCTGAGTTATAACTTTAGACCACTGTGCTTGCTATACAATATGAGTAATAGATTATGCTGCTGTTTTTCTTTATTAGTTGCTAAATTTAGACAGATGATAGAAAATGTTAGATGCTCACAGTAAATCCCGTCTTTTGCTATTTGATTTCCTCAGGCATGGCTAGTTTCTATGCAGTATGTTACTTCCCTATGCTAGGGGGGCATTGTCAGGTTTAGATTCCCCAGTCATTTCTAGGGCCTTCTGGAAAATTGTTGGAGCCATGATGAACACAGCCTGTGTGGAATGACAGGAGAGAAGCACCAAGATAGCTCAAGTCTTCCAGCATATTCTCTGCTCTGTCCCATCAGGATGCCTAACGTAGTGTACAGACTGGCTGCACAGGCCTCTCAAGCAAAACTAAGCAGTCTGGTACAGCTGTGAATCAGTTATCAGGATCTGTTCCCTGGCAGAGGCTTTTCAGCTCCTTTCATTTTGTTCTGAGATACTTACTGTTATCTGAAACTTTCAGTTATTTCATGGGGGTATGTTTATCACGATACAGATAAGACAGGGTGCAGGGAGAGTGTTAAAAAGCCCTTAAGAGAAGATGCTGACAGAGCTTACGAGATGGCCTGAGGGCATCCTATGTGGTGTCCCCTCATGAAGGGACCTTAAGACCTGGCTTTCCAGTCTGGGTTGCCTTTAATGGAATGAATCTCTAAAGCAGAATAGATACAGTCCTGGGTAACCAGCATTTGAAAACCAGGTAATTTACTGGCTGCGTCATGACAAACTTCATATTTAAAGGTCCTAGTCTGGAAAAAAACTTCTTCTAAGCCATGTTGTTCACATCACACTCCTTGATGTACAATACCAACAACCAATATTGGAAAGCTTTGTAGCACTCATGTGTCAAGATCACTCTTGAAGAACATTTTCTTAAGCATTTGGTTCCACATTCAAGAATAATAAACATTTTTCTTTTTAGAAGTTTACATGAAGATTCAATGTATTTCATGTGTATTTTGAGTTCTACATACTGAAATGAAAGGAATAAATATTAAAATATATTGCTGTGGCACTTACCCACTACCGATTTGTGGCCACTGCTATATCTTGAGCTGCACTTCCAGATCTCGACAAGGATGATGGAAGTTCAAAGCTGGAAAGAGATTATAACTTACAAGAATGATCTATAAGAATTACCTAAGGAGCTGTGATCAGACAATGATGTTCGTATGGTATATGCCATATCAGTAGTTCAGAATAATAAATCAACTTGTCAAAAACAATATTGCATTGAAATGACATCATACTAAATATATATATATACACTCAGGAAAAAATATTTACTTCCACCCAAGTGGCTGTCAGGCAGTACAGATATGTACCAGCTTCGCTAAAAGTTCTAAACATATCTTGGGTCTGATTTTAATAAGTCACATGAAATGGTTAGGTGACGTCTTCATTTAGTATATAACTGTGTCGCACCACTCAAGTAGAGCTAAGCAGACACACATTACCTGATTAATTTGGCCCAACTGATTTGCAAAATATCCCATTACCTGGGCAACAGCAATGTTCAGGAAGGCCAGATTTGGAGGGTGAATATTTTTATTTTATAATATTTATTTTATTGATTATTTTAATTTTATTTATCAATTGTTGCGATGTGAAGCTGTAAGTCATTAACCATTTCTACATGCTGTCCTCAGTGCAGTAGTTGAGTGGATGACTGTGTGCAATGGCCTTTGCTGGGGTGATTGGAATGGGACTCGTTCTAAGCCTCATCTTTATCACTGATTGTAAAGAATATGCTCTATTTCCCCTGAATCCCACAACTCATGCTAGGAAAAACACATGTTGAGAGGAATGTTACTTTATCAAAATCCTGCTGCTCTCAAGAGATACACCCCTACCTGTCATATCACTTAGAGATTTGCTAGTTTCTGTCTTTAAGCCTTGTCTGGTAAAAAAGTTATTTACTGTATATCAAGGTAAGAGTTAAATATTCAACAGCAATGCCTGGAAAAAGTGACCAATACCATCCACCTTTGCCAGATAATCTTCAACCCAACAGTAAGCAAGAAAAATGCAGTTCCAGACAAGATTTAATAAAGAGGTTGCCTCATCTTTCAGATGACTTGTATGACGGGCAGAGTAGTCTCTTTGCACCTCCCTATTGTTTGCATGTCCCAGGCTATTTCTTGCTTCCCCCCTTCCTCTTTCTTTTGTCTCCAATGTGCCTCTGTCCCTGCCTTTGTCCTCCCCAAGTTCAGACCCCATCTCCACAACTCCAAGCTGGACTGACCTTTGTAGGGTTTGCGTCCTTGGTCTGTCTGACTGCACACCATGGCAATATGGGACTCTGGATGCCTTCTCTCCTCTCACTAACTCTTTTTAACTTATGTACTTGCCATATCTCTCCATTGTACCATAAATTTTCCCTCAATTTTCAACCTTAAATGAGATTTTCCTGTTCTCAGTCTGAGCCAAAAGAAGCTAACTTCAGAAATCATTCAGACTCCTCCGAACCTCAATATCTACATCTACATAGAGAGAGATATACCCCCGTTTTAATATTACAGATAGTCCTGTATTAAGCATCGCTTTTCTAATTATTTTCTCCTTAATTTTTGAGAGCAGAACCACAAAGTAGCCTTGCAAAGTTATGTATTTTTACATGAAATTGTTGATTGAGCTATAGTTTCTGAAGCATTTTTACATCTGCAGAGCATAATCTCTTCAGAAAAAAAGAAGGAAGTGCACTAAGTGCGACATCTTGTTATTACCTTAGAGCTTTCAAAATGAAAAACTGAAATTGTAAATTTCACAGATATTTAAATATGAGCAAAGATTCTTTCCAGGTCCACATTGTAAATCATTCATCACCCAAGAAAATGGGAAGATGTCATGTAAGTGCCAGAAAGATTGCACTTTGAGATGCACTGGGTGTGTCCATACCACTGCGCTAAACCACACCAGATAAAAATGAATAAAAAGTTTATATAATAACACAAGAGGACTAAAACATCCTTCAGCAGTGTCAGTGTGACAGCTTTGCCTTTACTTGTGTCAAGTAAATTCATGAAATAAAACTAAAACCACGTAGTATTTCTGTGGTTTTAAACATGGCTCACCTGAGAATAAACAGCCTGTAAAAAGTACTGCTGATAAGAATAACAAGCAAGTCAGCTTGGAGACTGCAAAGCAGTTAATACCAGTTCCTGACATCACACGTTACAGGTCTGTTTCTCCAGCGTTACTGATACACTAATAATGACATAGTTTAACGCAGTGTAATCTAGAGATTGCACTTGCTTGCAAGGAGCCCAAAGACTCTTATGAAATACAATCTTGTGTTGCTTATATCACTTCTGTCCTATTTTCAGTTTAAAGTTTGATAAGAATAGTGGGTGGTGGTATGTACAGGTTCACTGGCCAAAAAAGAGCAGGGGTCATTACTTAACACTGCTGGGCAGGTTTTTTTAGATATTGTCACGCAGACAGTTTACCCAAAGCTAACAGGAACAGCAGGGTAACTTGAAACATGAGCCAGCCCATGGGCTGCCTTTACTGATACATAATGGAAAGTAATCTAAACTAATTATAATCTAACAAACCCTTTGTGTAATGTGCCTTGCCCTAGTATGAATATGGTTACAGAGGTTTGTTAATGTAAACATGGTTTAAAATTACCTGCTGCTTAATCATCAAGCTGATTGCAAATTCTGGCAAGAGACTTTTGTGAAAAGAACAAACTTCTCTGAAGACTTACTCCATTTGATTTTCCAGCCATGTCCCTCAGTTATACTTAGTGATGCTTTATTTGAATCCATTAATGATCCTTTTTCTCCCCATCTGCTATGAATCATTTCAAAGCACAGAAGTGCTTTGTGTATCATTCCAAAGAGGAAGTGCTTTGTATATTTTCAGACAGTGGCTCATCCAGTAAATTAAGATTTAACTTCACATTTGAAATACAGGGTATTTGTCTTTGAAGTTTACGCACCTTTATATGAGGGCTGCAAATAGAAATTTAAATTAGTTTCCATTAGTGTTCTCTCTGTGGCTTAAAGCAGCTAGCCTGTACTTGAGATCCTGAAGACTGTGTCAGGATGAGAAACTGATGATAGAATCACTGTATCTTTGATGCAATCTTGTTTACTTGCAAAAAAAGACACACAACATTTAGTTTCTCTCAGTATAGTAAGAACAAATAACAGAAAGCAACTGCCAGTTCCAAAGCAGCCATTTCAGACAGTGTTAAGTGTGATATGTCTTGCACAGGCTCCCTGAACTTCCACCACTACATTTGTATTGTTCTACACTCAGCTTCTGCTCTGGGACAAAAGAAATAGTTTGTCAGGTGGAGAAATATGGGCAGAGACTAGAGAACAGTTCACACCAGGGCCCTGCCCTTGCATGGGCACAATCTATGCAAGATCTCAGTTCAACTTTTTCATCCTGCAAATGATGAGGCCTCCTGACTTCATGCACCCTTCCAGCCCCTTGGGTCATATCCTAATACCTGCATGCCCTGCCCCATCACCTTACAAAAACACATGACCAACAAGCTCTGGGACGGCCATCTCATTTATGTGCACCCTTGGCAGGATACAGTACACACATAAGAGGAGGAGACAGGACCTTTATCAAGATTTAAAACCACCACTTTCATGCCTTTGACTTTGCTGACAGGAACACTCACCAGCTGCAGTAAGAAGAGACGGCAAATGGTCTACTAGAAGTTGTTTCTGTGTAAGACAACAAGAAGGGCATAATTTAACTTCAAGATATTGAAAAAAAATGTGAGAGTGGTATTTAAATATAGATTCTGAACCTGTGTTAAGCTATGTTAAGATCTTTAGAAGTGCTCCACAATTCTCTGGGCTGGGTCCAGCCACCAGTTCTCTATCTTGGGCTCTTTTGGCACCAAAACAGCTGAAGGATGCAGGAGGACCTTGCCTGCAGGCCACCAATGCCAGCCTCTCCCCTGCCCCCTGAATCCACACTGGCCAGCTGGCAGAGTACCACACACTGGGGCCAAGGGGATGAGTACTGGCTGGATAAAAATTCCTAATGTGTGGAAAATTTTTCTTCCCAGTCTTACTCATGCAGAATGAAAGTGGAAGGCCATAGTACAGCAACTTGTACTGCTTTGTTTGCAAGGCAGGAGCCACAGGTGCTTATTTTGATAAGAAGGTATGACACCGCCTAGGTTACACCCAGTCACGTCATGCATGGTCACAGTGCTGACAGGGCACTTGTTCCTCCCAAGAAATTCCAGTCGGAGGTAAGCAGGTGAGTGATGCTCTGCTCCTTACATACTGTAAAAGTAGCACCGTAGCACCATGCTCACCAAAAGATGTGCCAGGCTCCTGCTGTCAGGTCATTCGGGCTACTCCCAAGATCATGCCATTTCTTTTGGGCTGACATGTCTGCCAGCAGGTACTCAGTCACTGCATCCATTGCTTCTCACCAAGCAATTCTCAGATATACTTACTAAAGGAATGATTGCTACCTATGTATTTACACAGAGATGGTGTCCTTGAAATTTGGGTGTCTCTTCAGGCTGTGGGGAACCTCCAGTGAATTGTACTTCTCCAAACACTACCAAGATCAAACATCCTTGCCTCCACAAATACCTTTGATGGAGAGAGATTGACTTTTGTTGTTCCAATCCTTCCTTCAGCTCTTAGACCAAGAAGCACTGTGAACAGCTCAAAAGGACTGAGCATCATCTCCCTGATGGAACTATCTAGACAACCAGTGAATCAGTGGCAGGGTCTGTAAGAATACCTCACTGCAACTTCCAGAAGTGCAGATAAAATGCTGTTAGCAACTGTGCTATGTGATGGCAAATAGTGTGCACTTGGACTGGTATTTTACCTTGGAGCATCCACACTGCCCATATATTAAAAGTTAATCTGCACCAAGGATGCCTGGACTGCTTTGTTCTGCAGCATATTTTCCAGCTGGAAAGCCTCCATAAAGTTTCATCAAGTTATGGCTTCATGACTAGGTTTTCATTATTGCATACCTGATAACCACAGTACTATGTGGCAACTATAGTTGTTGTGACGATCTGGAACCTGCCCTTGATGGTCTGTTTGGTGCAGCCAGGCACCTGCAGACACATTTGCACTCTACCTGCGAGACCGCAGGGCCTGACTGACCAACAGTGAGTAGAGCAGCATGATGAAAAGGAATAGTGATAAGCAATAATATCAATAAACAGACATATACCCTGACAATAATCACAATCCCTGTGGAGAAGAAAGTGCTGCTTTGTCTCTAATGAAGATGCCCAAGCTCTAGAAACCACAGATGTTACACACTTATTTGGCTGACTGTATCACAGAGCTCATAAATAATCAATGATAATGTTCACCCTCCTTGAACTTGTAAATAAGAACTTGCAGAATTAGTGAGTTACAATCCTGAACAGTCAAAGCCCCTTGTGGTGGGACCCAAATGAAGATCCCTGCATCATTCATAGCTCTTCTTCACCTGCCTAGACAGAGACAACATGAGACTCTGCCACATGAACCTTTGAAGACCTCAGCTTGGCAGTAACATGGGGGATAGAAGACCTGGATGATGTGGCTGTTCAACCAGACAAACAAGAGTGTTGCTACACTGACCAGAGTGTCCAGTCATCTCCAAGAATAGGAATGAACTAGTTTTATAGACAAATGGCAATCAGACTGACCATGGGAAGAGAGGTTCTGGTGTGTTGGTGCTGCAGAGTACCAACAGTGCCTTCACTTGCCTTCTCCATTTCTTCAAGACCAGCATATGATGTGATCCCACTTGGCAACTGTCCTCATCCACCAGAGTACTCTTTGACGAAGTGGAGAATGAATTACTCTATAGCCACAGGCTGCAATGGTACCTACTATCTAGCAGAAAGATGGGTTCGAACTGAAGCATTGTGTTCTGAAAAGGAAATCCCCAATTACTTCACACAGCCTGACGCCACAGTGAGTGGATGGTTTGACGCAGTCAGTCTGCCAGGGGATCCTCAGAGCGCCACCGTTGGTGGCAGCAGCACCATGGCTGTGCAGCAAGTGCAAGGGTGAAGTTCAGGAGCTCTGCTAGGCACGAGTCCTAACACGGGTCATGCCACGAACTTCCCACATAAGTTTCTGGTTACGGACTAGATCGGGTATTGGATGACTAAATGCTGTCACTCTGTTAGCTGTTCCATGGCTCATACACTATGCTACTGTGTTCAACACAGTTACAGCTGACAGCGAATATCTCAAACCGCTGCCTTCAAGTGCAGTTTCAGCAGAGGACTCAAGACATTGAAAAAACACACAGTTCAGCTTTCTAGCTCATAGAATTAATCCTGAACTTCTACTGCTTTTCCCTGTGTTCCATGGGTACACAGAGTAAGGCCTGTAGGCCTATCACACTCATACCTTTTATCACCATTAAAGTATTTTTTTTTAAAGAAGCAGTTCAGTGCTAAAGAGATGACTCATAATGCTGCAGTATCAGTTAGCTGACTTGAAAGAGATGTTAATGTCATAATTTTGATTTTCATTACCAGACAATAAAAAGGTAAGGGCTGAAAATGTCTTATACATCTATCACCTCATTTTATATTTTTAAAATATAAACAAGTTAGAGACGTTGGTTTATCTTGCTGTGCTTTACTTCCAAAATTCCACTGTTATACAGATTTGAGCCCGTATTTTGTATAGAAGCAACATAGAACAAAAAATTAAGCTACTACTATTTTTTGGCTTTTTTTATTTATTTAGAGTTTTGTTCCCAGATAGAGTTGAGGTGATATGGATGAAACATTGTCTCAGAGCTTACAGTTTAAGGACTCAAATCTACAGTGCTTCTATGAATGTAAGTAACAGAGACAAGTAGTCCTATCGAGTCCAAGGACAGATGAAGTGCCTACATATTTGCTGTATTGTACTTCATCTGCATACGTGTTTGCATACAAGCCATATACTATACACAGATCTAAGGAAAGCAAGATGTGACAGAAAAGTTAGTTTAAAGACAGAAAAATATATAAGCAATACACATACTTTTTATAAACGTGTGTATGGAACAAGTTAACATCTTTGACATAAAATAAGTTATAATTAGTATCGATGAACCTTACAGTTCGGAAATACGCTTTAGCTCTTTTTTTTGGTCTGCTTCACAACTATTGATGCTTTTTTCTGTTTTCTGTATACATGCCAGACAGGCAATTACAATAATGTACCTTAAAATTCTATAGCTGCTATTTAGGAGGTGCTTTAAGATATTAAGTTTTCAATAATCATTTTTGTTCTTGGTTTTCTTTTCACATAACTTGTTATATATCCTAAGTATGGAGAATGTGATAGTTTTGTTTTATTTTGCTTTCAAATGGGAAAAGACTCTTGGCTTGTTTGAGCATTAGGTTTTAATTTGGCTGAATTTTCCTCCTTGTCTGAAATGGATTTTTACTTTCCATTACATCACAGTGCCGTAAGAGTTTAATGGTGTGGATTAATGCATGAATAAAGTCCAAATAATTCAAAATAGTATTACAACAGTATTATTCAGAAGATAGCATTAAAGCTACAACAAGCCTAGTATCCTGACTTTGATAGTAGCCAATAATGCATACCTAAAGAAGAGTTTAAAATCAGAGCAAATGTTGACAAAACTTAGCTGGTATATCTTTCTAGCATTCTATGATCTGTGGTTCAGGAACTTCGGAGCTAAGGGTGATTTCTTTATTTGTAGAGGTTAATGTAAAAACTGATAGTGAAGTGGACTTTATCCCATATAACTGCAGTCTGCAGCATATCATAATGGATTCTAGTGGCTGCCTCCTAAACTAATTTGCTTGGGGAACCGTCCAGAAGCAAAAGCCAAGAATTTTGCATGGATCGTTTTATTAGGATTCCAGTTCCAAAGCTAATATATTTAAAAGTAAATGAACTATATTTATATTAGAATGCAATCTATAAACACAGACATTCCTTTAATCCTAATTCCATAAATATATATTCTCTTGAGACCAGAATCTTAGAAGAGTGTTCCAAATACAATTAATTAGCTAGTACCGGCAATATCTTCTCCCAAAGAAGAGTCAGACTACAAAGTGTATGCAGTGAAAAAAGACAAGACAAATTAAAAGCACTCAGCAGCTTGTAATAACGGACTCCAAGTCTAAAGGTACAGTTGAAATAGAGGACTCACATTTGCAAGAACTGAGCTGCGAAATTCTGTCTCCAAAAGATCAATCAAATATGTGGGGTTTTGATTGTGTGGGAAAGGAAGAAGTGAGTTTGGTTCAAACCTCGGCCTATTTAGCTAGCTTCTCATTTAACACAATTAATATGAACACATATTTTTGGGACCACTTGGAATTTCGAAAATGAAGTGAGTATTTTGGATCAGCATTTCTGGACAGAGAAAGATACATCTACAAAACAGATAATTGCTCAGCTACTTGGAAAGAAAAACAAACAAAGAAAAACCACATAGAGTAGGGTATATTTTATGACATATTGCTGTATCATACCTATCAGAGAGTATTTTTAATAATATGCAAAGATGGAAGAACACTGTCATTTGAATATAGGCCGAAGGTGTGTCTCTCAACAGAGAGAGAGGATTTCAATCAGCTAAAAGGAAGATGAACATGCATTAGTTACTAGAACCTGCTATGATTTCCAGTCAGACTGATGGAGCCATAGAAGACTGCTATTACAAAAACCAGTTACTACTAAAACATTTGAAAAGATGATGGTAGCTAATGACTCTGAAACTCCATTCTCTATTGATAGATTTCCCTAATGGAAATAGCTTTATTTGTTCTCATAGTACTTGTCTTTGTAAATTAACCAACTCTGACATAGGAATCTTGGTATACAAGGCTAATTTTGAATCTATTAAGCACTTCTCAAACTGCAGTTATATGAGATATACAATTATTGTGTCTAGGGGAAAATTGTCAGAAATAATGTAAGTTTGCTGAAGCATGAAAATATAAGACTGGAAAGAAGTGAGACTTTCTTGCTTGACATGGAAAATATAGTTTACCAGAAGGCATATAAAAGAATATGAAACCATATATAAAAAATAGCAAATCTGTGTCCTCTTGATCACACAATAAACATGCATTTTTTTCCCCATTTACTGGAAAGTTTTAAAACTAAGCATTCTGAGTAGATCCAGCTTCCGTTTGGAAAATATTACATAATATTTTCCACTCCTTTTGAAGAAGGAAACTATTGCCATCAGTACTTGGTTTCAAACTCCAGGAAAAAAAAAGTGTGTGCATATATATAATATCTATGCATTCATTCCATGGTCGATCACATAAAACAAACTGTTCTCAATTAGAGAGAGTTATTTCAAGACTGCATAAATTTAACAGAATAAAAGACAGTCCAAAATGAATACCTTCTAGTTCAAAGAATAAAATGATCTGTATGAGACTTTTCCATGGTTACTAAGTATACAAAAGAAAATATGCAAACTGAAGTGTATCAAGCAGGCATTGTTTAGGATATAATCGATGTATATAAAAAATACCTAAGAATATTAACAGAAATGCATCTAACTTAGTGACCTTGGGGTCATGAGTTCTGCAGAAGTCGCTTATCTCAAATATCTTTCTTAAAATTAAACAGGAATAGAGAGGATACCATGCTTGTAGATATCCCATTTTGTTCCCAATAGACATGTATTTTTGATGAACAACCAGTTTCTGACCTTTATAGTAATTATCAGCTTAAGTGAAAAAGTCAATATTTTCCCAGTTCTCAGTTGTGCTAGAAGTGTTTTCATTCATAGCGCATTAACGAGGAATTTGGGGGGAGCACCTTTTTTGTACTGGCTCGGTATACTGCTCAGCCCAGAGGAGTGCCAATCTGTAGCAAGGGCTCCTCAGCATCCCTGCAGTGTGATGTAATCTCTTACCTGCACTGAACGCTTGTCCTGTGACAAAAACCATTAAGCATATGTTTTCAATTACAGATTAAAACTTGTGCTGAAAACAACCTCAATACCACCTATAAAGTAACATTTAGAATTAATTAGATCTTTTTGTAGTTAATCAGAGTATACTTGTGGCTTCTTTGAAAGAGGATACAGATATTTTAAGTAACTTGCCTGCTTGGATATTTGCTGCATGAATATTTGGACTTTAAAGGCAGATACATGACAAGCAAATAACCAGGAAAGATAAGAGATAAGCCTCTCTGAAGTAAACAGCTAAAGATTAACAATGGACATTCTATAAAAAGGGGATAGTAAGATAAATAATAAGATGAATAGGCAGGCTTTCTTTAAATGTTTTAGTTTTGTTTTTATTCTAGACAAGGCTCTGTCATAATAAGTCTATATGGTTTTTATATTTGTCACTTTAAAGAATCTCAGCAGGAATAAAGTTTCCAAAAGCAAACACAACAACCAAATCAATAGGTCCAAAATAGACTGAACTGTAGCCCAAAGCTTCAACTATATAAGAGGATGTGCTGTGAAGCTTCAACTCAGAGAGGTAAAAGCATTAAATGGAAGAGACGAGTGATGGTGTGCGGATGCACAGCATCACCTGCAAGTCTGACAATAACGTCCTTGGCTCTGTAGTTGAAGACAAATGAATGTTGCTGGTGCTGCAGCAGAGGCAGCGAGTGGGGGGGAGGCTGCTCTCCTGGGGCGTGTGGGTGGGCTGAGAAGGCATTTACCTCTGCAGAGAAAGAGAGGCACTGGGAAGATGAGGCGACTGTTGCCTTAGAGAAGGAATCATTACTTTTTCACGGGATATCTGAAGTCAGAAAGGGTACATAAAAGGCTACAGAAAGCACAGTCCTGGTCTGGCTTGAAACACAATATAAAATAAGGAATTAACACTCACTCTGTGTTTGTCAAAAGCAGGGAGAGATGCATGATTTTTCCAGAAATCTCCTTCATCTCCCCCCTATATATCCATCAAAGGATAGTGCTCCAGGACTGCAGTGGGTTCATGTCCAACACCAAACGATTTAAAATTCTGTGGCTTTGGCATTTGCTATCCAAAAGCAATTATTTTTGTCTTTTGTATAAACCAAACCAGTACCTCATGTCTGCCCACTGTTTTCAGTCACATAGCTTTCTAAACAAAATTATTGTCACACAGTGGAACAGTTCAGCCAGTTTATTAGCTAAAGATTTGGGAAAATAAAGGAAAGCATCTCACAACAACTCACTACCACCCAAATCCAAACACTTCGGTGGGAAGACATTGTAAGGAAACATTGCAGATACATGTTGCTTGAAGAATGAGTGATTAAGTTGCAGTCATGCCCTACCTTTTCTGCATATTACCAGTAATTCTAAGAATGGGGTTTGCTTCATTTGGCTTCCCATTTTGAAGATGCATCTCAGTAGAGCTGTAAGAAGGCAACATTAAGTCCAATGGGAGGCAAACCATGCACTATAGAACGAGATGGTGGATTTGGTGTAACAAAATCTGGTTGAATAGGAATGTGTTATTTTGGAGCTGGAGAGAGATGTGGTATTAGTGTAAATTTTCATTAAATCCCAGAAAATGCTGGGGAATGAGGGGCTGAAGGAGCTCAGAGTTAATGGAGTTATTTACAATGTCAATAATGCGCACTGCTGTAATGTTCCACATCAATATATTAACAAGCAGTCACAGCAGAAAAGTAACTTTGAATGTGACATCTTGTAAGGAGGATGCCAAACCTCACTCTTAGCCAGACTTAATAAATGACAGCCAAAGGAAAATTGCCTAGTGGAACATTTCTTTGCATAGAAATATAACACTTCGGAGAAATGCAAATCCTGAGGAATTTACAAAAGGAGTGTAAAATGCTTTCTGATCAACTGGGGTTTTGATATCCTCTTGAAAAACTGTCACAGCAAACACTTTACAACAGAAGTGTATTGAAACTGAAGGCTGTAACATCTAAACAACCTAGGTTTCCCCCATAAGCCCTTTACCTAGGAAAAATGAAAGAAACGAGGCTGTGCATGGATTGCTGAAAGCTCAAAGAACTACTACTGCCCACTGCGTAACCTGGACATACAGCAAATATTTTACATAGTGAGGTGGGGGGTACTAGTGCTGCACATACAGGGTTTGCCTGTGAAATACGGGCAGATCCAACAAAAGCATGGAGGAGATTAAAGGTAACAATTCTTCACTCTCTTTTTCAACTAAATCATTATGAGTCACCAGATGAAAGCGCAAACAGCAGAGTCAAAGCAAAGAAATGGAGGAGGTCTTCATTCATAGACTGCATAGTTAAACCTTAGAAGCTTCTCACCACTGTTTGCTGTAACACTACTCAGCTGCTACGGCCACTGCTGGAGATCAGCTGCTGAGACATACCCACCCTAGTTTGTATCCTGCATCTCACTCAATCAGTATGAGACGAGAAATTTAAGAAAAACAGTAATGAAACTATAGAATTGCTAAGTACCAGTTAGCAGTTAGCTCTAGTCTCAAGTCATACAGCTTACAGTACCAGTGTAAATTAAGCAACCTCAGTTAAAAATCCCCGTTTTAGACATATTGAAAATTTTTAATTCATTATTACATATACTGGTTTCACTACCTGACTTTTCACAGTTGTATTTTATATCTGGGGTGTGTGGGGGTGGGTGTGTGTGTGTGTTTATGGAATCATGTTTATCTACTGTTTTTATAATCCATTTGATTTTTCTTCCATTCTTTAAAACTAAGGGTAACCTTTCAAATCTTTCATCAAAACATTTTCCTGGTCCTTTTAAAGAAGTTTTAAGTTGTACTGCTGCTTATATGAAATAATATGTAATGTAATATAATATAATATAATATAAGCCCTCCAGTCTGATACAGTACTTGAAACTAATGGAGTTTTCATATTTTTTCTGAGGAGGTTCAAGTTCTTTCCAAACTCCAAGAGACATATCACCTGAGTCTGGAGTATATTTCTCTTAATTTATCCATCTGTTTCAGGACTTTCTCTTCTGTTAGCTCAATTCATGGGAGCATATTATACTTTTAAATTTGAAACAGTAAGTTCAAAATCAATAATCACACAACTTTTCTCAGGGTAAAGGAAAAAGGAAAAAAGGAATCTCAGCAATATTGTTCCCTTCATTAAATCTCTCTTTTTTGCTCTACGGTAATTTAACAGATGAACTATCTTTAAATATGTTAGTAGGAAAAAAATTCTGGAAAATAACTTATTAGTTTTAATTTATACTTTTCAAAAACTGCCTTTCTCCTTTTATTTGATGCGGTACTTCTTTGTGCCTCCTTTTCACTGGGCTCTCTTTAAGAACTACAATGCATACCTTTAAGCTCTGCCATTTAATCACTTTTCCCTCATGTTTTTCCTTCCTTCTTTAGGGGTGGAAAGCAGATGTATGGCTTCTGCAGCGATCAGGAGGTACTCATGTTCTCCACACTGAGTTAAAAGTTTTAATTTCCTCATCTCTAGCTTTCAGATCATCTCGATTAGCTTCTCCTGTCTAAAGTCCCCTTCTTCAAAGTTTACAGTCAATTTTCAAAACAGTGAGAATTCACATGAGTCTTCTGAAAAGGATTTTGAGTTTAATTACACTGTAGTTGGTATTACTCAGAGGTTTAATGACACCATTATGTAGAACAGCCCTCTCTGTTTCTTCCAGCAAATCTGAAAATAATTTCAAATTATTGTGAGTGAGGATTAGGACCCAAGTCAGTTCCTTGTACTAACTAGAAGCTTCATCTCTGCCTAAGTTCAGCATTTTAGTAGATCAGAAACTGAAATAAACTCCTATTTCTGTTTTAGTAGATAGTGCTGCTTCCTTTCCCCTCTTGATAGTGTTCATTCATTTTCCTTTTCCTCATCAGAAACGAAGTAACATAACAAATATTTTTATTGTTTCTCTTTTATGACTACGTGGATTTTTAACAATTAAACTTCTGAAGGAGTTGCCTGGAATAGTAATTGTAACTGTACTGTGACTGAATAAAAAATGAACAAATGAATTTTCAGTGAAGAAATGAATACTAACCGAAACATGACTTCAGTTTAATCAAAGATGTAACCATAGAATCAGTAACGCATCTTCACTTAGACGCACTCTTTCAAGAAACGATCCATTTCCTGACAGAGTTGTACCGCTTCCGTTAAGAGAATTATTAGGCTTGGATGCTTAGCATAACTTCTCCTTTCATGGTAAGACATTAAGTGGTTTTAGAGAGAGAAAACTGTTGGCCAGAGCAGTTTCATACAAAAATGCTTTAAACAGCAAATTTACCCACCCAATCTACTTTTCTGACAGTTATCAAGCACAAAACATTCAACTGCAGATTAAAAAAAAAAAAAAAAAAAAAANAAAAAAAAAAAAAAAATCACAGAATATATAAAAACTAGAAACTAGAACTAATACTGTACTAAAATCTCACACAAAAGTTGTTTTATGTCATGACTTTCTTCCATGGGGAGTCCTTCCCTAAATTAAATTCTTGGTTACCGAAATTTGATCCTCTTTTTCTCTTGCTGTGCAAATGTTCTCTGTGGAGTGATTGAGGGGAACATTTCGGCTTTTCAACATTTGTACTTTGAAAATAACACCTATTTCTGTAACAATCCGATGACCATAAGAAAGCGCCAAACGCCTCCAACTTTAGCTCTGTAGAAACTACATTTTTCATATGCAGCTCCCTTTCAGAAAGCAAGTAAATCAAGTAGCTCAGAACTGTAAAGCAGTGAAACCCTGGAAGTACACAGCTACAGCACTCGTTTTCTTCTTTCTCTCTCTCTCTCGTTTCCTCTCAGAAGTCTGCACACTGAGCATTTCAGTTTCACCTCAGCCCCCGAACCAGCTTGGCACACCACCTCTTTTAGAACCCAAAGGGAGATGTTGTGACACTTTTTCTTAAATGAAGTTCCATTAATATCTTTCCATGTGAGTATTTCCCCCAACATTTTTTTCCTCCCTCTCCTCACAATTAGGAACGGCAAGTAAATACACGCACTTTTGAACAGTTGTGTTGTGGGGTAGAGAAGGGACATCTATCTTTAGAACTCTGTTACTTCATGTTCCCAAACTTGCAGCACAAGCTCAGCCCAAACACTGAACTAACTGTTGGTTGATTGACCTGTCAGGTTGCTCTTACTGTACACACAAATACGAAAGTGATACTTCAAAAAATACCTTTACACTATGAAGGGAGAGTGGCTCTGCATCACCCCATAGTTTTTAATCATTTTTACATCAAATATTTTTCCTTTTAACATTGGAGAGATAATCTATGGAACACACATCATATAAATAGTATTTTTTTGTTCAGTGTCATAGCACACACATAAATGAGTGTTTAAAATGCAAATAACATTTTCAGTCAGTTACATTGCACTCAGAGCTGCACTTCTAAAAGCAGAGTTTACATAGCAAGGGTGGCTTTACTTCTGCAAACTACAAAGGAATCTCTGACAGACCACCCTGCACTCCCTGTGGGTCCATAGCCCATCATTGTTTCTGTACTTTCACATGCCCGATTTGGCTGCAGGCTCGAGCCAAATTTCCTCTCTCATCTGACTCTGTGACTGTTGGTGATTTAAATGGGACAAAGGCAGAATCTGAGCACTGGCACATGACTACCCACACTTCTGACTGCCAGCATGCTTTTGGGAATGCTTGGGCCTCTGAGTAGCAGCCTCCGAGGCAATGTTCTCATACAAGCTGGGGGCTAGCATAGCTCAGGAATGGTTTGCAATCTGTGTAAATCCAGTAGGCAGCACAAAAAAGGCCACCCTGTTTTGAAGGGGAAAGAATTCAGCTGTGTGCATGCAAGTCATGCCACGCTGTGCCATGCCACTTGCCCTGACACCTAAAGAATAAGTCCTAATCTACTTTATTTTCTGTTACAGATGTAGCCTGTATGTTTTCACCTACCTGTGAATCCTATCTACCCTGCGTCCTTTTACAAACAACCACAAAACCATGTGATACTGCTTCAAAGACAAAGATGATGGAGGTAATGAAACCAGCCCACTATGCCTGGACCATTCCACTGAAGGTAGGTCCACTCTTGAAACAAACACACGACCAACTTTAATCCTCCACTGCTCCCAGAAGTTCAGTTGAAATGAAAAGTTGAGCATAGTCTTGTACTCACAGACTACTAATGGGAGGTTTAGGATTTCAGGGCAAGTATAGCTCTTTTGTTTGTCAACAGGTGGGATTCTCGCCAAGCACTCAGTAGAGCTGCTGTGTTGTTTCTGGATACGACAAGAGAACCCCACTGCAAAAGTATTTTAACACTAGAGAGATTGTTATGTAAAAAAAGTGTTTCTGTTTTTTTTTTTTTTCAATAAAATGACCATGCTGCTCAGTTACTTTTTCCGAGGTGCAAGTAAATCAGCAGGTCCCTCAGTGATAAGAATGAACTTTCAGTTCATGCAGTAGTACTTTCCAAGCCCAGCCAGCCACAGCTTAAACCTAAATATACAGGGTAATCACTGTGTCTTCCTACAGGCATAGTCATACCACAATGGATCACTAACCTGGAGTTGATGTTTTAGGGTTATCGCATCATTCTTTAAAGCTGCTTTAGCTGAAATTTAAAAGGAGAAAAGAGAAGGTTTCAGCCTGAGGCAGATAAAGCCCATCAAGTTATGAACATCTGAAACCAAGACTATTAGCAACAACTGGGTTCCTTGCCAGCTCCACTCACACTGAGTGCTAGCAAGGAACACAGTGGAGCCAGACTTCAGTTTCTCTCTTTGGAGGCTGCCAGGGACAGCTAGTCCAAAGTGTGGAGCCACTGGATGAAATATAGTACTTAGTGTCTTTAAAATGTAACATCTGGGACACAGAACAATCAGAAGTGGTTGTTACTCCTTGTAAAGAAGAAGTAAAACTGACACTTCCCACCAGTTGTACAAAGGAGCCATCAGTTACAAAGATGCAAAAATATAACAACGAGCTTTATCAGTTTATTTTGTATTTTCATTATTTTTCCTTTTGTAGTTGAATATGCTGATGTAACATTTATTGTCTCTGCAATAGAGAGGCTTCTAAAATCAAGTGACAAAAGTTAGTGAGTCAATTATTTTTCAGTTTGTAAACATCTTCTGTGATCAGATTTTCTACATCTATAGTCAATATAATACCGTTGGAAAGGCAGTAACTGGAAGGACATTTTCAGTAAAGTTATGTGTGTACCATGTGCCACAGGGAGACGCCTCAAGAGAACACCTGCAATGCTTTGTGGAAAACACCTTCAAAAGTTTTACTAGGAATACTATGAAACCTTTAGCTAGTATTTTTAATTTCTGGGAAGAAAATTAATCCCAAAAGCACCCTAAAAACAAGGTTTGGTACTTAATAATTCTCTAGTAGAGAGTTCTTATCAACTTTAAATAGTTCAACTCAATCTCTCAACAGGAAAATGTAGAAATGTGTGTATGTATATATGTACATGCATTTATATATATGTGTACAAACACACACACAAATATGTAATACTGGAATGTGAACAAAGTATTAACAGAACACATTTTATTTCACTGATGTTTGATGTACCAGAATCAGACTCTGAGTGAACACATCTGTTGTACGTGACATGGCATTGCAAATCAGCATCTTGTTATCCAATGTCAGTGGACAGGGAAGCAGCAGCATTCAAAAGGAACAAGTCAGAAATTACTGTGAGAAACGGAGAGAAAAGTGATTTGTGTGATCTGTCTCAGGAAACGTGGAGTGCTTTAGACGTATCAGACTGCTTCCAAAACATAACACACTGAGGGGCTTAAGTGAGATGAACAGCTCTAACGCGATTCAAAACACATCTTCCTTAAAAGCGAACCCAAGCCCCGTTGCCAGGACAGCGCGTACCGCCGGGGACGGGACCGAACGCGCCGGCCCGGGCAGGGCGCTGTGACCGGGACACAGCGCAGCACGGAACGCGACCCCCGGACAGGCACGTCCTGCGCCGGCATGGCCAACCCAGCTCCTCTCGGCTCTGTGACCTTGCAGCCATCACAAAAGCTCTTCTATCTTCTAGTAAATTCAGCCTCTGCAACCTCCCAAGACGACAGCTCCGCTCGCTGCCCTGCGGCCGGACCGCGAACACCGCCTGCTCCCCCAGCCTGGGTCCCCCGGCCCGGCTAAGGCCGCTTCAGCCGCGGCCCGGGGCGCCTCTCCCCCTGCAGCCCTCTCACCCGCCGCCCCCATTTTGCTGGGCCTGGAGCCTGCGTGACCGGAGCGCGTACCGCGCGGCCGCGGCGCTGTCCCTCGGCGCTGCGCGCTGTCCCGCAGGCGGACGTACCGACGTGCGGCGCTCACGGCGGCAGCTCTTCAGCTGCCCCAGCCCAAGGAGGTGAACGACCCCGGCCCGGCCGCGCCGCACGGACTGGCCGCCGCTGTGGGCCCGCACACACAGCCCGCGCCGTGGGGGAGAGGCGGCGACTCAGCGGGCGGTCAGGGCGCTGCGAGAACCCGCCCGCCCATCCTCCCCGTCCCGTGGCGAGGAGCTGCTCGGGTCCCCCCGCGGGACTCTGGAGCTCTGCTCAGCTCCCACCCGCAACCACAGCTAGCAAGAAAATCCTCAACTTCACCCTCCCCTCAAGTACGATGGAACCGGCCTATAAGCCGAGGGAAGGGCGCCATCGCCGCGCCCTCAAATGATTGCCAGCCCCACTGGTCAATCAACGCCTTCTCTTTTCTCTCGGCAACCCAGCGCCCGCCCCCAAGCGGGGGGGGTTAGTGGGAGAGGCGGGCGGGAATGTTTACAAACAAGATCAGGGAGTAGAGGGATTGGGGGGAAACTAGGGGGGCGGAGCCCGCGATTGGCGCAGCCGCTGATCCAATGAGGGAGCGCGCCGCTCGGCGGAAGGAGGCACGCAGGGCGTTCTCTGCCCAACAGCCGCTGGGGTTCGCGGGCGCGCGCGCCCAATTAGCGCTCGGCGGGGGGAGGGAAGGGGCGCGAGCGCCTGAGTAGGAGCCGCTCCTTACGGCGCCCCTTCCTCCGCCCCCCTCAGCCTATCCCGGCTGGGCCGCGCCGGGCTCGGCTCCGCTCCGCTCCCTGCTGCTGGGCGGGGAGGGCGGCCGGAGCAAGGGGGAGGGGAGCCGCAAGGACATGGGCTGGCTCTGAGGGCCGGGGGAGGGAAGCCGACGTGCGTGTGCCTCCCTATATTTTAATAACCGTTTGTTGTTGGGTGGTGGTTTTATTTTGTTTGTTTGGGGGTTTTTTTTGTTTGTTTGTTTTTGTGGGGTTTTTTTTCCGTTTTCCCCAAGGCGAAGGGGAGAGCAGCCGCCCCCCGCCCTCAGCGCGCCTGCATGGCTCCTCTCCCCCGGAGCGCCCCTGGAAAATAAAATCCGCCTCAGGCCAGGTGACGTCCCCCCGCCTCCGCGCTCACACACACGGGGAGCGGCAGGGGCGGGGGAGCACCCGCCTCTGCGAACATGGAGGGACCCTCGGGCCCGGCGGAGGAAGGGGAGCTGCCGCTCCTCACCGTCAAGCACGAGCTGAGGAACGGTGAGCGCCGGGGGGCCGGAGAGGTCATGGCGGGGGTGCCGGCGGGGGGCGCCGAGGGCAGCCCAGGGCAGCCCTGCTGCCCGGGAGCAGCGCGGGGGGTGGCGGAGTGGGGCCTGGCTGCCGGGAGTTGGGGAAGAAGTGCTGAGGAGGGAGGTTCAAGAGAGTTGATCGGGACCGGTAGGGAAATCTCGGTGAGGAAAAAAAAAGATGAGCTGAAAGACATGGGCAGGAGCGTGGGAGATGGGGGCGGGGGGGGGGGCTTCTTTTATTTCTGAAAAAAAGTATTTCAGGTGGACTTCTGTTGTAAATTTGGTTCCCCTGTCCCACTTCCCCAGTGGTATTTCATGCTTTTAAAGGAGATAAGGCTTAGATATAGATATATATATTTTTATTTTTTTTTAAAGTTGTATGTTTGACTTTTATGGCTATGTCACTATTGGGGGGGAGGGAGGCTATTTGTTGCAGTCCTAAATGATGTCGTTTTGTGTGACAGCTTTTCTCTGACCTCGGTGAAATGCCGGAATTGTAGGGAGGGGAATGTGCCAACATGTAACCGCAGTTATTTGGCGCTTCAGTCTGTGAATCTTGTTGCTCAGTAGTTACTTGAAGACCCTCTGGAGAAGTAGTTCAACACATGAAACATGTATGACCTTTCAAGATACAGCAGAATGTTCTGCCGTAGGTTGTTGTGTTCGGGAAGATCTTTATATATTTTTAATAGGAACTCTGTGCTTCTCAGAAGTTTCCAGGCAACTTGAATACTGCAGTAAATCTAGATTTTAGTGTTAATTTAGAAGTGTGTGTAAAACATAATCAGGATGTATATTCTCTGTATTTATTAGCAATGGAGGTGCTCTTAACCTGTGACCCTCATTCCTTTTCTCTCATCTTCTTTTTTTTCTCCATGATGAAATAGAAGTAAGTATATGATGCTGTTTGTTGCAAAAGTTTGAGAGAACCGCCCCCTGAGTTAATGTATTTGACATTCTCTAATAGGCTGATGGGGAAGGCAAGTGGTGGTGCTGGGTCTCTTCGGTCACGTTCAGCCTTCTGTCCCCTTGTCACTGAGGTCTAGGGGCTCAGTGGAGGTGCCCCAGTGGAACGTGGCTATCACTGCAGCTTAAAAAAAAAAAAAAAAAGGTGCTCTTCCTGATGGCTACGCAGAAACCAAAAGGCCTGTAGTTTCCTTCTTTCAAGAAGAAGCAAAAGAACTGGGGGAAAATATACTTGTCTCATTGGGTGTTACTACATTTCACTGTGCAGGAAAAAAGGGTGTAAAGGGAAGGCAAGTGAAATGCATTTATTCTATGTATTTACCTCGCTATGTCGAGATTTCTTTTGTAAAAGTTGAGACAACACATATCCTTATGGGATAGTTATCTAAAGATAGTTTGAGGAATAAACACTTTCATATAAGCTAGACGAAGACCTGTCTGATACAATGTAATAAGCAATTCTTATTTCAATCTTGATATTAAAGCTTGAAGGATTCAGTAAGTACTGATACTTGCTTTTAATTTTAAAATTCTCAGCCTCGTTTGTGTATCTTTAAGCTTCTGAAATTCAGCTTAATAGGAGTCACTTGCTTCTTCCCTGCTCATTCTCTTCTCCTTATTAAGTATTTAGAAAACTGCATTCTGAAAAATGCTTTCTAGCAATGGCTTGTCTATTTCTGGAGCATTAGGGTGGAGGAGGGAGCTGCTCTGTCAGGTACTCCTGGGAGACTCCTACTCCTGAAGGTGTCAATAGTGTCATCACTATGCAAGACATATCAAGGTACTGTTTCAGAACTTTACTCAATGCACAGAGATATGATAATTTGAGGAGAAAAATTGCAGTCAGCTTCTGTTGATATAGAAATATGTAAATAATCTCTAGGATACTTCAGGTATTAGTTTTTTGTACTGGGTCTGGCTGCAGGGGTGCCTAGCTGCTGGCTAGGATCAGCCCAGCGCAGTTTTAAAGCGTGCAGCAGGATTATTTACTTTTGCTTCATTTTGATAAAGAGGGTGAGGTGACGTGCAAGATCTAGAATCAGAGACAGAGAATCTTTGTTGTTCTTAAATACTGAGGTTGTATACCATGAATATACTTTTAATGTGCAATTTGTTTAGAGTCTAGTGTTCCCCTCTTCTCTATGTTCTTTCTTTGATCTTGTTAGCTCTGGAAGTAATTGAATGATTTAGAATTACATATTGAAAGTAGCTGTCAGTTGGCAGATGAAAAAGTGGTCACCATTTACAGTGCTTTGAAATAATGTGCTATTGTGGTAGCAATAATAGCTTCTTTGAGAAGGGAGTGTCTCATTTTCATATTATGGAAGTTATTGTGTGAACCTCTTGATAACAAACTCAAAGTACAAAGAATTATGTATTCCAATCAACTAAATGGAGGTGAATCTACAGTTATACTTTGCATTCACAATTACTTGGGTCTTGAAATTGCTCTAAGAATACTATAAAATACTATAAAACTGGAATTTAAGATGCAGTGAGTATCTTCAAGAATGAAACAGATGATTGTTCTTACCTTCAAGCAAGTATTGCAGCATATGAAAATGCACAGTTAGAGCATATGCAGTGCTATTTCTACACAGCTCCCAGTTGATTGTTAACCCATTAATACCATGGTTGGATTTCTTTTAAATTTTGACTTTGAAATTACTGTGCTGGCTTTGATATGTAGGGTCAGCCTTAATTTAGGCTCTATATTCCATGTTCTTAGGGCCCTAAAACTCCTCTGTTGCGTGACCAAAAAGCAAGTGCTGAAAAAAACATCACTTCATAGGCATGTAGATTGGGTCTGTGATAGGGAAGGAACTGTGGTGCATAACACTTGAGTGCCTCTGTGAGATGCCATGTGATTTGCTGTATTGCAAATACTAGGCGCTTCTCTGTGTATATATATCTTATTTTAATGATGCAAAGAATCAGAATGTCCCCCTACTGGGGAAATTGTAAGCATGCCTGTCCTTCAATTATTGTTCCTTCAGTTGGTTATCTTGCAGATTAGAAACAACAGTGACTTTTAGGCCACATTTCAGTTAATAATTATTTTCTTTCAATAGATTTAGCCTTTTTTTTTTTTTTTTC
>VWYH01004637.1:1657998-1740815 GCA_013399365.1 Pampusana beccarii
CTTTATTTTCCTTTTCCTGACAAACAAACCATTTCTTCCTCAATAGAAAACTCACACGTTCAGCCACTTCAGGATAGTCACCATCTTTCTTTTCTCACTTTGGGAAGGAAATGAGTTTTTGGGGAAAGTGAAATTGCCTTTTCAGCAAGTAGAAGGAAAAAATATGCCAAAGATCAAATGATAGGAAGGGGTGACTGTCTCTGATTTCTCACTGAAGCTCTTCAGTGAAAATAATAAGAAAAATAAATTTTCTGCAGCATCTGTTTCTGGAATCTTGAAAAGGTTTTATTTTTTGGAAGGCTAATCTCAGAGTGAGTACAACTTCTGATCTTTTTGGAGATCTAAGAAGTTGTGTATTATTTACAATGAAAAAAAAAATATTGTTGCCTCTTCACATTTTCTGTTTCCTGGTTGTGCTGTGGAACTGAACAGTGGCAAATGTAAAGCCTACTAGAGAAAAATTTTTGTGTGATGAGGAGTTATATGCACAGAGAAGGAAAGACTTGTGATGTAGGAAAGTAAGAAGGAAATAGAGCTGTTAACAGTGAGATTTCCCCCCGTGCGCCGCCCCCTCCCCCCCCCCACTTCCCCTCCTGTTTGCTTCTGTCATAGCCCTTGTTTTTTGGAAAAAAAAAAAATAAGGATCAAAGGATCCTGAGCCTTCAGTGTGTGTGGCTAGTAGGTAGGAGGTTGCCCATCTTGTAGGGTGTGTGTGCGCTCCCTGCTTTGCCCAGTGAGAGGCAGAGTTTAGCAAAACTGGGATCTTGAAGTGGACTTGGGAGACTTTCCATGAGTGTTTGGGCAATAGGCTGTATATATATTGTTTATTTCTCTTTAAGATGTTGTTATTTTCCTTTTGCCAAGTCCATTTTGGAAGGATACTGGATTCATTTTAATGCTGTCACAAACTTTGGGCTCAAGAACTTGCTTCAGTTTGTAGATTGTCTGACTGCAACACGCAACATGTGAAAAGGCACATACGGACTGGAGGTCATTGTAGCAATGGGCCGCAGGCCTCCAGAGGCAGAATTTGAAACTTCCACTTGAGTCAAATAGTCTTAATTTATAATCCAGTATGAAACTATAAAAGGCTTCAGACAATATATACAAGGAGCATTTGAAAGGTTTCATGTTGCAAATTCTTAGTTACCCCTTCCTGAATGAGAACTTAGATGAAGAATAGATTTATTTGTAAACTGTAAGTAAGGTTCATGTTACACTGTAAGGCATTGTGAAAATTCCTATAGCTAAAAAACGTGATAAGTCATGTATTAGAGTATTCAGTCCTTGCTATGGGGCTGCACCTGGCACCTCTACAGTATTATATTTTTTATTTTTAGAAGGAAATATTCTTATGGAAGTTTAAAGATGCTACTAATATATTTTCTGTAAGACACAGATTTTTTTTTTTAAATTTGAATTTATGTACTAATTCTGTATATTGTTTAGAGATCGGGAGATAGTAGTAGTTGAATATTTTGAAGATTGGATTGCTTTTACTTCTACTTTTCTCTGGTGAGCATGAAAATATATATATTCTCGTATCACTGTGGGAAGTATAAAGAGTGTTTTAAGAGAGTAAGTTTGTGAGTCATCCTTGATACAACTTAAATCTCTGGGTTTTATTCTTTATAGAATCAATACTTAAAAAATCTTCTGTATTCTAGGAATTAATTGTTACTTCTGGTAACTGTGATTATGATAAGCTTTGATAATGAAGGAGGAGAATGACTATTGATCATTTATTTATTTATTTTCCCTCAGGCTTTGGAATCTAACAAACCTGGTCAAAATGATCTGTAAAACGGTCTGGTGCCATTGCTCATTTTGCTCTTGTTGCTTCAGTGATATTCTGTAAAATGTCTAATATAAATGAAGACTATTAGTCACAATATTCGTTGTCATCCTGTTGTTTAACTTTGTTCCAGTGTATTCAAATGCGATTGTTTAAAAGCTCATGATTCCACAAAAGAGTTAGAAGACTTATATACCACTTCAGTGCACTTTAGGATGTTATTCAGGAGGCAATTCAGAAAACACTTGCCAGAAATGCTTACATGTATGAGAAAGCCAGGGTATCTGAGGGTGTAATTTGCAGCTGTATTCTTCGTGTAAATATTTCCCTTGGATCCCTTTTGTTGCTTGGCATCACTTGATATCTTATGGTAAACATTCTTTCATTCTTTCTCTTCTTTTTTATTTTTCTTTTAGCCGTTATACAGTCCTAATGATGAGATGCAGGCTCTGCTAGGATTTCTTTGGTTCTGACTCATTCTGTAGATAGGCAGATGACCTGGTTTATGAAGGACTCGTGTTACACACAGTCACTTCATTTGTTTTTGTGTTTTGTTCTGGGCTCTATTGTGACTGTTTCCTCTTTCCATTTTTTTGTTGATGTCTGTAAATATTTTATGCTGGCTTGGACAGATGGTTATAAAAGCTTTACCTGAGAGAGGATAGTTCTGAAGGTAATTCTTGTTTCCTGGTTAATGTCTGCATAAACTAATATGTGAATACCTTCCGTCAACATTTAAATTGTCAGTACCTCTTCTTTTGTTGATTAAATTTATCTACATTCTGTTACTTTTAACACTGTGTCCAAAGTGCTTGTGATTGAATAAAGTATATTTTTTAAGTGCTATACTGATTTCTGATGATAGAGAAGACCCAAGTTGATTTATATCATGTACTTAGGTATACTTTCTTTTTTGAAAAGGTATGCACAGTCTGTTATTTTAGTCTGTTTCAACTCCGTTCAGCATTAAATTATCTATAGCAGCTTCATTCATTAGCATCTTGCTAATTTTGGTTTTTTGCCTATTATGTGATGTGTAGTGTTACTGCATATTAAGTTTCTAGCTAACCATGGAGGTGTTTCTAGACTGAGTCTTGGTGACCTCAGAGTGATTAATCTGACACTACTGACAAACCTCATAGCAAAATCACCTCTGTAATAGGAAAAGGGTTATTGCTGATGAATGCAAATGGATCTTAACATCGAGCATTTTCCAATTCAGACTATTGCGAGTCTGGATCGTTAATCTCAGATGTCTGTGCTTTTATCTTTATTTGAGCTTCTGATGTGCAAATGATAACTTTGGTGGGATAGTCTTCTGCAGCTTCAGTCTGTTTTCCTAATGGTAATGATAATTTCCTGTCATGTTTCCCACAGCATTTCATGCTTCTGAATTTCCACTTACTGTATTCTACTCAGCTAGTACTTCAGAGGTCTGTCATCTTTTTTGGCTTCCAGGCCTTCTGGAATGGGATCAGCAGCTTTGTGAGATCTTGAATATTTTTCCATTTCAGATGGTCTTCTCCTTAAGCATCCGATTTAGAGAATGAGCAGTTGTCACCCCACTTATCTTAGTTGTGATCCTGGAGTTCAGAGTAACGTAAATTGCATTTGCTTTTCTTTGATATGAGTTCAGAACTGTCTACATGTTTTATTTTTGCTCTAAATTTAAGTAAATATGGAACTAAGTGGATAGTGCAAAAATACAGCTTTTGTTGAAACAAGTACATAATAGTTCAAAGTAGGTGTCACTCAGCTTTTTATTGTGTAACTTCATGGAAGTGGGAACGGTCTTACTAATGTTACTGAATGTGGAACAGAAGTTAAATTGAGTTTATGGTACATTGTGGATTAATAGATTGAGTTTAGGACTTGATCTCTTTTTAGGACTATAGGCAGCATTACAAATCTTCACCGTGTTACTGGAGATGCAGTGTTTTTCTGTATTCCACTCTCTCAACCTGCCTATTCAGTTCCAAGAGCATGGCAGAATTAAATGACCGTTTTGCTTTCTAGAAGGATGTTTAATTGAGAAGATGTCTGTTGACAGCTCTTAAAGGATGTGAGATGGTAAAACCTTTCTGGAGTACTCCATAATGGAAGATCCAAATCACTGGATTTCTCAGTGAGAAATTTCTTCCCACTCTGAATTCAGCACTCAGCTGATATACAGAGAAGTTCCATGTCCTGAATATCTTCAGTGATATCCACTGCTTCATTAAAACTGTGGGCACTCTAGCCCTGGTCTATTTAAGATGGTCCCTGACTCCTGCTGTCCCTGGCAGGGAAGACACTGTTTTGAAGCTGTGTACATTGAGTACCGTTCTCAGTACTTGTTAAGAAGAGCAATATGTAATATTAAGTTGCTTCAAGACAGACTGTTTTCTGACTGTGACATGACATGTTCTAATTATAGAATCGTAAAATCACAGAATAGTTTGGGTTGGAAGGGACCTTCAAAGGTCACCTAGTCAAACCCCTCTGCAATGAGCAGGGACGTCTTCAACTAGATCAGGTTGCTCAGCACCTTGTCCAGCCTGGCTTTGAATATCTCCAGGGGTGGGGCATCTACCGCTTCTCTGGGCAACCTGTTCCAGTGTTTTGCCACCCTCATTGTAAAAAAATTTCTTCCTCAAATCTAGCCTGAATCTCCCTTCCTTTAGTTTAAAACCATTACCCCTTGTCCTGTTGTAACAGACCCTGCTAGAAAGTCTGTTCTCGTAGACCCTTTTTAAGTACTGAAAGGTTGCAATAAGGCTTTCCTGGAGCCTTGTCCAGGCTGAACAACCCCAGCTCTCTCAGCCTGTCCTCACAGCAGAGCTGTTACAGCCCTCTGATCATTTCTGTGGCTTCCTCTGGCCACTCTCCAACAGGTCCATGTCTTTCCTGTGCTGAGGGCTCCAGAGCTGGACGCAGGACTCCAGGTGGGGTTTCACCAGAGCAGAGCAGAGGGGCAGAATCGCCTCCCTCGACCTGCTGGCCATGCTGCTTTTGATGCAGCCCAAGATACGATTGACCTTCTGGGCTGCAAGTGCACATTGCCATCCAGTCTTTCATCCACCAGTACCCCCAAGTCCCTCTCTGTGGGGCTGCTCTCAATCCTTTCATCCTCCAACCTGTGTTGATACTGGGGGTTGCCCTGATCCAGATGCAGGACCTTGTACTTGGCCTTGTTGAACCTCATGAGGTTCATATGGGCCCACTTCTTGACCTTGTCCAGGTCCCTCTGGATGGCCTCTCATCTCTCAGGCCATGTCACCTGCACCACTCAGCTTGGTGGTGTTTGCAAACTTGCTGAGGGTGCACTCGATTCCACTGTCTATGTCATTGATGGAGATATTAAACAGCACTGGTCCCGGTATGGACCCCTGAGGGACACCGCTTGTTACTGGTGTCCATCCAGCCATTGAGCCATTGAACACTGCTCTCTGGGTGTGACCATCCATCCAGTTCCTCATCCACCAGTCCACCCATCAAATCCATACCTTTCCAGTTTAGAGAGAAGGATGTTTTCGGCGACTGTGTCACAGACTTTGTGGAAGTCCAGATAGACGGCATCTGTAGCCCTTCCTTTGTCCACTGATGTAGTTACTCCATTGTAGGGGGCCGCTGGTTGGTCAGGTAGGACTTGCCCTTGGTGAAGCTATGCGGCTGTCGCAAATCACCTCCCTGTCCTCCATGTGCCTTAGCATAGCTACTAGGAGGATCTGTTCCATGATCTTCCCAGGCTCAGAGGTGAGGCTGACAGGTCGGTAGTTCCTGGGGCCCTCCTTTCTACCCTTTTCAAAAATAAAGATAAATTAAAGATCATATTATTTAGACACTTACTGCTGACTTCAGCAATGACTGTGATGTAGCACTAGCTACAGTATTTGTTCTGTTTGCAGTGAAAATAGTACAATAAGCTTCAGTTCAGCTCCTGTGGTGTGTATTGCCTCGTTGGTTTGTTAATGATTCTAGTACTGTCTTGCCTAGTACATGTTATTAAAATGGAAGTGATCACAAAAGTGATAATAATTTTACTGTGCTGTGGTGGTGTTTTTTTTTTGTGGTCTGTTTGTTTTTACATTTAGTGTTAGAATAGCTTGCAGATTCCCTCAGATTTGTAAAAAAACCATTGTCACGTGTAGTTCTGTTTGTACAAGAAAGCTTGTACCTTGAAAGCTGTTTTAGACTTTCTGATATCCCAGTAATTTCAAGGGGTCTCTCTGTACTTATTCCAAATTTGACTAATCACTCGTAAAGATGAATGATAAGAGTTTAAAATAATATTTTAGATGAGATTTCATCTGTGCCTTGCATGACAGCACTCATGTTACCTTATCCCAACTAGATGCATTTTGTGTACATGTACAGGTTCCTAGGTCTGGATCAAGTCACAAATTTGCTTTTTCATTTATTTAATGTTTGGATTTTTTTGTACTTGTTCCTCCTTTGCGGGCAGATGTATTTCTGAAGCTTTAAGTCTTCTGTTGGTTTTGAGTTGTTGAGCTAATGCAGTTCTGTGGATGGAGATTAACTATACATTTTGATAATTAATCCAGAAAGCAAACTGCCTTGATAAAGTTTCTTAGAAATATCAAACCAAATGAGAATTTCTGTTGAACACTGTAAGTTGATTTCAGCATGTCCTATCAAATAAAGTGTTATTCTTTTGGTTAAGAGATCTTTGTACTTGAAATCTGTGGTGCTGCTATTATAGAAAGCTTCTTGCACATTTTTTCTAAGCTTTTTTTTTTTTTCTTTTCCTCTTTAAGTAGCCTTTAGACATATAGTTTGGCTTGAAGTTGCTCTTTTGAGAGGCATTCTTTTAGCAGCCATGCCAGTTTATGCAGCTTTTGCTGCTGGATGCTGCATTCTTAATTGTGTTAATAAAACTGCTATGCAGCTGCTCATTAAAGTGGATCAGGGAACTGAACTTGGTTAAGAATAATCAGAGTGACTTTTCTGCCTTACTGCTTTTAACCTGGATCAATGAAAGATGGAAAAAATGGGAACTGCATAAAGCTTGCTTTTAGCAGCTTATAAAAGAAAAACAAAACAGAACCAAACAACCCAACAATAATAAATCGACCCACCACAATTAATTTCTTAAACAGGGTTCTTCACTTCCCTGGTTAGAAAAGTACCCGTTAGACAAAGAAAGTACTCAAAGTGGTATAGAGTTGTGTAAATGTAGAACCTCTTCCTCCTAAACTCTGCAACAACTGAAATAACTTTGTAGCAGCTTAGATTTTTCCACACTTGTGGGCTCAGCCTCTTTCGTGCTTGATAACAGTGGAGAGTCTTTATAGGTTTTGTAATCCTATGTTAAATGCATGGTTATTTGAGCTCTGATTATGTCATCCCAAGCACCATATAATCCAGGAACATGAGAGTATTCGGGGTGCTAGGGCTCAGGGGTGACTGGACTGCTTTCTTTAGAGATTACAGACAAGGTGAAACTAGACTCTTCAGAGGCGCACAGTGACGCGATGAAAGATGGTGTATACAAGCTAGATAGGCTTCAATTATTTTTCTGTGATTTTTATACATCTGAGAATGCCAATGTCACCAAGAAAATTGTTCTCCTTTGCTTTTTGAGTTGAAAGAATACAATATGCAACTGGAATGTCCTTTTAGTGCTGCTTATTTTGTTCATCTGCTAACTTGTTTTTACTGAAGCTATAGTAATATGTCAGAATGATGTTTTAGTGTACTACATATCTGACATGATTTTTTTTTTTCCTTCAGCAAATCTGACAGGACATGCAGAAAAGGTTGGCATTGAAAACTTTGAACTCCTGAAAGTTCTTGGAACAGGGGGTAAGATGCACTATTTTCTAAGTTGAATGTTGGAAGTGTTACTCTTAAGTATTGTTTTATATTCTAGCTGAGGTTTTGATAATTTGAACGTTCTTTAGGAAGATCTATCAATCCTGTATTACATAGCATAATTTTATTTACTTTTTTCTCACAAATATTTTGCAAAAGTGGAGGCAATGTGTTCTAGTTTACAGTGCCTTTGAAGATGTACTTTTTTAAAAAAAGGAAAATAAATGGCTTGAGATTGGTGACAATTTAATACAGTTTGTGCAAAATCTGATCTAAGTTAAGGCATAATATTCATCATTTCTTTAAATTTTCAGACTACGTTTTCATGAATTTCTGGGAAAAAAGTGGTAGAGTTAATACACTATTGAATAGGATGCTCCACTCTTTAACTGTATGTTTTAGAGTTGACATTGGCTCTAATAGTCTTGCAACAAACTATACATCTTTTTCTCCTTTGTTGAAGGGACACACACACCAGCCTGTACACAGACCAAAAGTAACGGCTCTTATTCTTCTTAGTGTGTTTATGCATTTTTTTTTTTGCCAGTGTTAACATCAGATGCAGTGTTGAGTAGATTGGGATAATCATGAAGGTGGACTATCATCAAGGTCTGTAGAAGTTATAAGTTTTGATTTTCACATTTAGCTGTCATACAGATTCTTTCATAAATTCATTAAGCCATGAAATCACTTGAGAGTGTATTTTTCTGTTTCTGGAGTATTTTTTTTAAATTTAAATTTAACAGGCTTAACAATTCACTCCTTGGTGTTAAATTAGAGTAGTTAGCGGTAGAGGCAAGGAAGCTTTAATATTCATAGATATATGTTGCATATTCATAGGTAGAAGCAGCTAAGCTGCTCTGAAATGGTCAGTATTGGTCTGAGTGGGGTAGAGAGAGGTGAAATCACTTATAATTACACATTTATGTAAGGATGTCTTTCTCCTGCTGACAGAAACATTGTCTGGATTTTTAATTATATGTGTGTATCTGAAAGCTAGTCCCATACCTGATTTTTTTCCCTTTTTCCTTGCCACTTCCACTAGTCTGAGATCACCTTAATGTTACAACTATTGCATTTGGTGTATAAAGTAAGTTTTGCTGGTTTCACAAATGTCAGTCTTCAAGGTCAGACTGTGGTAGTAGCTTGACTTCATTCTACTGTCTTTAGGCAATACCTCTGAAATAGCCCTTTTGCTGCTCTTGAACTTAAACTGTGTCTGTCATTCATTACTACCTTCCATGCCCTGTCAGTATTAGCCAAATATTCATTACCTGGGATGCTCTTAATTATAGCAGGTAGTCTTTAGGCTCATAGTGCAAAACCATCCTATTCATTTAGGTTAACAGGGTAATTTTCGAGCGACCCCTTTCAGAAAAGGCTATTTCAGTACGTTGACAGTGGGATTGACAGTTTGTGTATGTGTGAAGAAAAAAAAAGCTGAGGAAGCATGCCTGTCTTCATCCTGCTCCAGTAGTCACATTGCTCCAGAAACATCTTCTGTCTTCATAGACTTCAAACTGACTTAGTAGACTTCCAGAATGAAAAGATTCCTGCAGACTCTAGCAATCCTGAAATGGCATTTGTAGGAAGAGTAGTACTTTTTTTTTTTTTTTTCTGAGGAAATGCTAGTTGCAGCTTTTAAATATGTAATTTCAATCATAGCCTGAGGTTCTTGCTGCAGAAGTCTAGACCATCAGGGAAGTCAAGCAACTCTGTGCAGCCTTAAGCGTGTCACAACTAAGACTAGTGCCCTAGGTGTCTCAGAGGTTGTTGCTTGCCAATTGCTGCACAGAGTGACCAGTGACCTGATCAGAATGGAGCTGGCTCTGTTTGCTTTTGGGGAAGGGACTGTCTGTGAATTGGCAGTGTTTGCAGTAACAAGGAATCACTGAAAACAGAACTGGAATGGACTCGAAGTCCTCTAATTGCTTGGCCCAAGACATAGTCAGTTATACCTACATCATCCCTGAAAACAGTTCATTCTGCAAAGCCTCCGGCAGTAGAGATTCAGCAAACTTCCTAGATGTTCTGAGGCTGTTCATTTCCTAGCTTGAGAAGCATAATGGGGACTGCAATAAGTAAAAATCCCCTCTCATTCTTGCAAGAGGCTTCCGAAGGAATATTATTTCACAATAGACTATACCTGTGTTAAAGCATTACTTCTGTAAATATAATCCAACAAAATTTTGATGCAGCTCTGAGAAACATCTTCACTGTTAGTATATTTCTAATTGTAATGGTCAGAAGAGTTTCTCTGTCCTTTTCATTCACTTGACAGAGCAGAAGGATCCTTTAAGACAAGTCTGCAATGGGAGTCTGCTATTCCAAATATTTCTGACTTATGTTACTGTATTTATAGACAGTTTTCTTTGTTTCTTCTCATTTGGTTAAGATGATTCTGAAATGTTCTACTGTGAAATAAGTTTTTGTAAGTATTTGGCCTACTGTTACAGAACCATAGAGAACTTGTACACATTGACTCTGCTGTTAGTTCAATAACATACAAGCCTCTTTGTAAAAATTTAGTTTTTAGGAAGTTCTAGAACTACCTTGTCAATAACAAGAATTGTTGTGCAAAGGCTTCAACTTTAGCACTTAAGTTGGTTTTCCATACTTTAGACCTTGCAGTACCTCTGCATCTGAAAAGTCTGGGGCTATACGTTTAGTTATTTAGCTGTCTTACTGACTCTGTCTTTCCTGTGCAATGTACCTTGCTTTTTTCCCCACAACTTTGATAGCCGAGAGGTTATTTTTCAAAAACTTCATAAGACTTTAAGCACCTGTTAGCATGCGAACTTTGCTACATCATCTTGTGTTGTCATGAGTTGCAGGGTCCTGTTTAGGCCTGCAACTTCTTGTTCTTATTCTTGAATTGAGGTTGGAGGAATGCATATGACTACTCTGACTTCTCAGTTTTTGTACCAGAGTATATTTTTACTCGGGGGAATGAGAAGAAACATAAAGAAAACTGTCTATAATCACAGTAGCATAAGTCAGAAATATTTGGAATAGCAGACTCCTCTTGCAGACTTGTATTAAATGATACTGTGCAAGAGTAAGGCCTCCTTGAGAACTGGTACTCTCTTGTACAAAAGTACTCGTCTCCGTTTCAGTTTTCATCCTTAGACTTGCTCTCACAAAAAAGTGACGAAAAAGTTCAGAAGACATTTGCATGCCTTCTGTGATAACTAAGAGTCTTAATTTTCTTGTTTTGTACTTTTCATTCTACTAGAGTAAGAAAGGAAATATTTTCTTCTATGTATGTCTAATTTTTATGTATGTATAGTTGTCAATCTAATCGTGGTGAAGCTAGATGCCATCGTTGTAAACAGAAATGGCCTGTTTGCTAGGTTGCAAGTTACAAGTGCTTATTAGATGTCCTTTGCCTTTCAGACAGAAAAAAAAAAAGTGATAAGTTCATTGTTTCAGAAATTTGAAATATATCAAGTATTTTCAAGTGGGGTTGTGTGGGGGAGGTGGCATGTTTGTTTTTTTTTATTTTGTTCTTTTTTTTTTTTTTTTTTTTTTTTTTTTTTTTTTTTTTTTTTCCTCCCTTTGTTTTTAATTGGGGTCTATGGGCAAGGCAGGGTGATTCCTGGGACCTAGAGATCTTTCCAAACAGCCATTGTATCTTCATTTGTAACTTCCCCCAAATTATGGGCAGGATGATAAGAGAGATCTGAGGAGTTTTTTTGGATTTGAGGTGTTGGGGCTTTTTGACAATTTTGAGAACTTCTGTTTGTTTACACTAGTAAATTCTATGAAGTTGAAGATGGGGCTGAGGGTTGAGGTCATCACGAAAGGTATGCTCTTGGTTTTTTAGGAGCAATTTAAAGAAAAATAAGGAATAGGGCATCTGATGGCTTCTATGTATGTGTTGCTGTGTATTTTTAGGCAAGAACTATCTTTGACAGTGAAAGCTTGATCCTAGTGTGAGCTTTTGGGTATTGCTGACATTACTGTAATATAGCTAATGCTAAATAAAAAAGGTGTAATGCTGTTTTAAAATTCTTCACTGGCGAGTTATGCAGCATGCAAAGTGTTTTTAAAAGATCTGCTACTTAAATGATCTACAATAATGCAAGGCAGAATATATTGAAACCTCACAGTCATATTAAGTGATGACTGTAGATGTTATTTTAACTAATTACAATATTTTAAATATAGTCTGCTATGAAGCAACTGGAATAACTAAAGAAGATACTCAAGATATGTTAAATGATACTTTTCTTAAGTATATGTAATTGTGGTAGTTTTGTATAGACTTGGTGGTGTTTTTTTTCAGGCAACAGCAGTGAATGTTTACTTAAATCTTCATTTTTAAGGTCAGTTTTTTAAAAAGACAAAGAAAAAAATATTAGAAATAGTGTCCTTGGGTACTGATGTTTCTCCTGAGGAAGTAATTTTTTTTGTGATAATATTTTCATGCTGTGGCTCAGTGTAATTTGATACTTATTTTGTTTAATTTGCATTTTTTTTTCTTGCATTCCTTTTTGGCTGGTTTGTTGTTGTACGTGCTTTCTCAATTGGAAGCATGCTTGTTATGTTTTGGTTTTTGGTGTTAAAAGAATATCATAATACACACGCTCCTCTTTTCACCTGAGTCTCACAGGAAAAGACAAGGAAGCAAAAAACTAAGTTAGTACCCATTTAATCTGAGTCGAATCCTTTTATGTTGCATTAAGAGCTATTAGTAGAATATATTTCCCCATTGAAGAAATCAGTAACACTTCACATCAGTAAAACAAAATACATGACGTTACACTACTGTTAATAAAGCTCTTAATAAAGTATTTATTGCTCTGGGAGCAAATTATTGCTTAGTTAACTTCTCTGACTTGTGTGCGTTCTACTCAGTGTATACTTTCTGAAATTCCAGTTTCTGTTTGTTTTCATTTAAGTCCTTTTTTCCTGCTGTTTCTGTGTAGCCTTGTTTTCTGTGACATAGAAAGCCAGTGTCTATTCTATACAACATGGTTACTTTACAGCAAAGTAATCTAGTTGCTTCCCAAAGCTGCTAAACAAACACAGCCACCTTGTCTTGTTGTTTCCTTATGTGTGCCCACTTGGCTTACTTATTCTTATTAAATGTGTTTTTTAAACAAGCAATAAAAATTGTAGAGTGCATTGCAGGTCACACATTTTTCTACATATAGATTATTCCATTTTTTTCTACTCAACTGTTGTTTCTTCTGATTTTAATAAATGCCACTTTAATTCAGTCTTTCAACCATGCTTAAGAAGAGACAATACAAGTGGTCCCTGAGCATGTCCCCTAATAGTCTGGTCTACTAATTGAACTACAGTCCACTAATGAAGACAAAAAATAATTAGAAACGAGAATATACCTGCCATATAGAAAAGAGACTATTTTATACATGATGTTTTGCAATTAAGTACTTATATGGGAAGGATATTCTCCTTGTATGTGGAAGATATTACATAGAATGTAAAGCATATATTCATGTGAAAGGAAAAAAATTAGTAGGATTAATGTCAGATTTGAGTAAACAGCTCAAAAAGCTTGTCATACAAGAAGGCATAATGAAATTCCATCTAAGAGGTCAAAGTATTCTGTTAAAGGCAAGACTGTGAAATTGTTAGAACCTTCAAAACATATTGAAGAAAATATCAAATGCTATCTCATAAAAGGAGGAGAACGAAAGAAGTGGGGTTACTGTGCTCAGGAGAGTGAGCCAAAATTAGGGAGTGTCTAAAAATGATTCCAAACTCCATTTAATGTTTTACTTCAGTTTCTGCTGAGGACAGCTGTGATAAATACTAAATGGAAGGTGGGTTGGCTGACTGGAGAGAGAGTTTGGAAATAGGAGATTATTTTTCTGTACAAAGAGCAGACTGAAAAGAGGGGACTGTGTTCAATCTAAGAACCTGGACAAATTTGTCCTATTTGTCCACCAGAGAACTTTGAAAGAATCTGGACGTGAGATTGGAGATCAGTAGCAGATTCTCACTGGAACTAATGACAGAGGTGGTTGAGTATAACTCGAGAGAATAGTAAATGCAATCCTACATTTAAGAAGGAACAAAGGAAGTAAGATGTTAATTGTTCTGACTTCATCTGACTTCAGCAGCAATTCAAAGCAATTTTGATGAAAAAATCTACCTTAATTATTGTGATAACTAAAAATGAATGGCATGCTTATCTGTTGCCTATCCAATATTTAAGTGAAGATGACCAAGAATGTCTCATTTTCATAGTTTGGTGGTGCACAATTAAAATACTTGTTCAAAATGCTAGCATTTGATCTTTGTTAAGGTTTTTGCTTGACCGTTTTTTTCCTATTTTTAGCTGCTAGAGCTGTATGCCTTTCTGACATTGCTGCATCCCAAATTTTAATTCATATGGACAGATAGCTGTACAGTGAGAGTTCTGCCTCTAAATTCTTTAGGAAGATTAAATCGAAAGACTATTTTAACAATAAAAAGTGCAGAGGAAAGAGGTCATTAGGCATATATCATGCAAGAATACAGTGAAATGTATTTAAATCATTAAATATTTGTTGCCTCTGAGCCTTTTCCTATTGTTGTCTCCATACTTTTTTACTGTTAGTGTAAGAATAATAATTTAAGACCCGTAGCTGATGTTAACACTTGAAAGCATTACTTTAAAGCCGTCTGTATACAAATGTCAAGTTTTGATGGATTTAGAAGTCTGCATAAACCATCCTTTGTGTGATAATAACAATTGCTTGCCTTTTTCTCTGTAAGTTGGCTGGTATGATGCAATGGCTTAATGTGCTTGCATTTATACAGAAAGGATTTTAAAAAGCAAAGAAGACTTTATATTTTTAATTAATTGCCTTTCAGCAAGTGTGTACTTTGGAATATTCTAATGACTTACTGAATTGTTACTTAACGATGGTGTGTATTACTATCAATGTGTATTCATGAAAAAGGCAGTGGTGAAAGGAAAGTTTAACCAGCAATTATATTATTCTGCCTCACAAATTAAGTGAGAATTTAGTATAAATTGCTGGTATGAAATCTCTTATTCATCTTACAGGCCTGATATCCATATCAATCTGCATTTGATAATTGTTTTTTTTAGTTCTGATTTTTATTTCTCTTATTAAACTACAAGGTCAGTCTAACCTAATTTATGTATATGTGTATGGATATATCTATGGATATGCATTGGATATGTAACCCTAACATATCTATGGATATGTATGTAACCTAATTTATGTATATGTGTATGGATATATCTAGCATGTATTATATAGTCTTTTAGTTCTTCCATCATTCAAAATATTTTTAATGCATTTTGGGGGTGTTGAGTGACTCTGTGTGTTTCTTTATGGGGGATGTATTGTTGGCTAAATATTTCTGCCTTGGAAATAGTTGAGATATGCATCAAATTTCGAGAATAAACATTAAAAAGTGACTTTTTGAGGAATTCAAAAAAGCTTATCTGGAATAAGATTATCAGGTCAGGGTATTCTTGCAATTAGCTTACATGTTTCTCCTTGCTGCCACTCAAATGAATTACTTTTGCAGTGTTGTCTTTTAAGTAGATTTCTTGTGATATCAGGGATTCTGATGTTGAGTATATCATGAGTCATTTGATTAAAATAGTGCTACTTAAGATTTATTCTCATCAAAACTGCTGAGAATCCTCATCATTCTGTCAGTCTTTTCAGATTTCTGAAGAAACAATTTGTACCATGGTAAAGCTCTGGGTTGCAGATTCTTCTATGATAACACTGCTGTAGTTTCTAGAGATTTCCTTACAGCTATTGCACTTACCGTTAATTTTCTCTTATGTTTCATATAAAGCTGTAGTAGGTGCTGTTAATATACTGCTAGCATTCTGCCACTTAAGATGCATTATTTGATGTTTTTATAAAGTGTGTTTAAAGATACAGGTAGCCAAGTGTTAAGATCTAGGGGCTTTTGTTGAATTTACCTTCACTTAATGTTCTCCAGCATTTCTGATAAAACTGTTTCCTGGGCACCTAAGGAAACCCCTGTTTCATGCTCTAGACTGGGCTTTGCAGAGAGGCACAAGGAAGTTCAATGTCAAGCTCCAGTTGAAAGCTGGGAAAAACTAGGGCTGCTCCCTTAAGCGGTTGAAAAATGCCAGCTAAGGCCGTTCTCATGCTGGTTTTGTTGTGTGTTAGTAGAATGCAGAAGTGTTATCTGCGTTTTTTGAGAAGTAACTCCTTAAAAAGATGTATTAATAAATACTACTTTTTGAAGCAGCAATTTTAAACCAGTGCTCTCTGTAGTAAGGGTCTGTTTTTCAGACACTAAAAATAATTTCACATTTGAGACTGGAAAAATAGATGAATAGCATTAAAATTGTGCATATGCATAACAGTATTACGGTGGTCACAATATTATGGTCTGTACAGCCTTGATGTAGATCCCTTGTGTCTGTACATCATGACAGGATTTATGGCCCATGCCTGTTTTACTAAGGGAATCTTTTTACATCTATGGTTATCCATTTCTTAGTGACCTGCTGGTGACTATTGAGTCAAACTTAAATATGCTTGAGATCTCATAACTAAAGTTGAGGGATGTGATATAATACTGAACATCTTGAAAAAGTTTGGGTATCTCACCTTTGTCTCCCAAAACAGAGAGGTATGTTTACAGTTCCGACTCTATTTGCTGTTCTTGAGAGATATGTTGTGAAAACTTGTTTTATGAAAGCTCTTCTTGAAAATAATGGGTTCTATAAAGAAGGCAAGCATGATTCCTTAGTGTGTGATGAGTCAGGTAAAGAACTTCTTAAAAGAATTGTTCATTAAATGAGCAGTATTACTTTTGTATACTGAATGAAGCAGAACTCCGTTGTAGGAAAAAACGCCCATGTCAGTTGATAATTGAAAACTCTATTGCCTGTCTGGAAAAACAAAACAAACCAGGAAAATTCTGGAGTTACACGTAATGACCTGGAGCAGTGTATGCTATAGCATTCTTAAAGACTGACTACATTTGAGTGTCTCGCATCAGGACAGTATAACCTGTCTAATGTATTTACAGTTTCTCCTTGAGAAAGTAATGTGAAGGTAATTATAGGGTTCGGACAGAACACCCAGCTGGTTCAGTGTTCTGCCTATCGTGATGGCTTAAGGAGACGCCACAAGAAGATAGGGAGGCACACGTTGGTGCTTTCCTCAGCGATCGTGTAGCAGCCGGCAGTTTGGGGTCTGCCTGAGCCACAGATTCTCTTCTGTGTTTAGCAGCACTTGCTATGCTCTCCTCTCACACAAGGATTTCCATCATCTTTTTGAACTCATCTACATTTTTGGCATCTGCAGCATAATGTAACAGTAGTTCTACAGCTTAACCACTTGTTTGTGTGTTTTCGGCAGTTCTTAAACTTAATACCTAATGATTTCACTACCTTAGTTATTTTATTTCTAAAAATAATGAAAAATTGTTCTTTACCTTCATACTTTTTTTTAAAAATTTTTAACTGTCTAGCATTTTCTTAAGTACTCCACGTTTTCAAGATAAATAAAAAGTGTAAGTGTGGTTAGTTCCCTTCATAATTAGAAGAATTCTTTTATCCTTTTCTGTATTTTTTTTAAGGTTCTCCTATACTTTTTTTTTTTTCTGATGGCGGGAGGGGAGCTGGGGCAGACGAGGGGAGAGAGCAAAATAGTGTACGTCACTCAAGATATGAGCAGGCGAAGAGTTCATACCACAGCAGAAGGGATTTCTGGTTTTGTGTTGAAGGTCTGAGGGATGATGTGTTTGTGTCATTTTTCCCCTTCAGTGCTTCTCTTGAAGTTCTAACATTAGATTTGCTTTTTGGATTACCGCTGATGTTTTCTCATAGCATGGTCTGTGGTAACTCCGCGTATTTTTTTTTCCTAAGTTATAGTACCGTGCACAATTAATTATTATACTTCATGTGGATTACTCATTTACTTATTCGGAATTTTATCTGCCATTTTATTTTTCAGCTACTTAACATGTTGCTGCTGTGGTACAGTTTTCAGCAGTCAGCTTTGATTTCTGTTGAGTGGATAATTTACTAAATCAAGAAAATCACCATCCTCACTGTTCATGCAGGACTGAGTCAGGCAGGATGAATTGTCGTGGTGACTTCCTTTCACTAAAAAAGCTGAATGTTTATTTTAAACCTTTTTGTGTTTTATCTACTAATATAGTTCTTGATTCATAAGAGGAGCCCTCTCTTTGGATCCATGATTGTTTAGTGGTTTTAAGACCCTTTTGTAAGAGAACTTGTTAAGTACCTTGGAAATCTAAATAAGTCAACCGTATCATTGTTCCTTCCTCCTGATTCCTTTGAGTGATTATTAGTAGAATAATTACTACCATCTACAAAAGTGACACTCATTCTGGTCACATGATTCTGCATGATTCTGACTTTTATTATTTCTACAGGTTTGCCTAGTAAAGGTATCAAATTTACTTGCGTACAGTTCCCAGGAGCCCTTTTTATTTAAGGAACGAGGGGGGGAAAAAGTTGACATTCACCACTTATTACTCCAGTATTGAGTGTATTTTTAACCAAATATGTAAACAGAACACCTAGATTCAATAATTCAAAACTTTGGAAAGACTACTTTTTGGTCCCACTGACTATTTCTTCTACTGTTTGTGTTCAGATAACTCTTCTTTTTGAGATAATTCCTCTAGCTTTTTCTCATTCAAGTCCACTATGAGAGCCTTAGAAAGTTCTTATGTATTAAATACTGATGGGAAGTATTCATTAGCTTTTCTCTTGGTTTTTGGAACTTCAGTGCTATAAAACTGGTGATGAAGACCAGTAGTTGTGCAGATATGGGCTGACTATTTTGAGGACAAAACAATAGCCTCTGTTGTATTCCAAACCCTTGCTAAATTCTAGATATGGGAGTTTTGGTTATTAACAGGAAGAAATTGTAAGTCTTGAAAATGGTTTTTAAATGCTGAAGCTCTGTTTGGTTTTCCCACTCTTGCTGTGTTCAGTCTCGAAGCTCATTTGTTGAAATTTTGCTCAGAAACGGTCAGTCTGAAACAAACAAAAAAAGACGTTCTGTAAGATTTTTATCCTGAATAGTTACTGTTTGCTATAACAATGAGTAATTGAAAATAATGGTATCAGCCAGACCTGTAGTACAAGTAAGTGACTGTTGTTTGTTTTTCTGTCCCCGCTTTTTCTTTTTTAAGCCTATGGAAAAGTGTTCCTAGTACGGAAGGTAAGCGGCCATGACGCTGGAAAGCTGTATGCCATGAAAGTACTGAAGAAAGCAACAATAGTTCAAAAAGCCAAAACAACTGAGCACACAAGGACAGAACGACAAGTGTTGGAGCACATTAGGCAGTCACCATTTTTGGTCACGTTACATTATGCCTTCCAGACAGATACAAAGCTTCATCTCATTTTAGGTGAGTAGTTTTCAAGATTCAAGTGTCATGTTAGTGGAAAAAAAAAAATAAAATCTGCACTTTTATCTCCTTAGTGTTTTGTAGGGTGTTTTTTCATGTGGTCTTAAGTACTGTGTGTTTGGAGATTGCATGAGAGACTATAGGAAGTAGAATTCTGTTCATCTTCAACAGTGTGTTTGTGGTTTTCCTGTTTGAACTTCAGTGTTCTGTTCTGACTTGGGGGAGAAGACACGACAAAAAAAAGTCAGTGGCTTACGTGTGACTTACATGGCCATAAGTACCTAAATCAGAGGAATATTTTCTTGAACTTACTTAGAATATGAAATTTTGATTTGCACTTTTAAAACCATTATTATATAATGCATTAGCTACAACGAATGAAAAAATTCTTGATCTATATGAATGTGGGCATTAAAGTGATTCAGTTTATATTCTCTGCGTGCTGCTCTTATGTCTGTGGCACAAAGTTATTGGTGAGGTGGAATGACCAAACATGACTTTATTACTGGGGTTAGTTGGCAGGAAAGAACAAAAAAGTGAGGAAATACTTAAGTAGCAGAAAGCTGTCTAGTTCAAACATACTGCACATTCCATTCTTAAGAACACATTGTATACTTTTTTCAGTGTGATGGGTGTTTTTGAAATGTTGTCATCTGTCTGAGAGGACAGGGCTACCTGTCACTGTGCTGACCGGTTAGTACGCTATTTTGGCACTGAAATGCTGCAAATGGAAAGATGGTATCAGACAGGTCTCTTTCCTGAACAAATGCACTCATAACGTGGGTGATGCCAGTTAAAGATGCTTGTGCTTTTATTTATTTCTGGCCAAATTGCTCACAGCACTGGAATCTGCAAGTTGTTGGTATGGCTTCTGGCTGTAAAATGCTGGTGAAAATACTTGTATTGTGGATAGTTTCTTGCTTTATGCATTGTGATACTTCATTTTGGTAAGTTCTCCCAGTAACTTCTGTAAATCTCCCATTTACAAGAGGCACTTGATAACACTATTGTATAGCAAACCTTATTTGAACGTTATTAATTCCACTTCTGTCCTTGCCATTTTGCTTTCTGTTTTACTGTGAAGAACCATATCTGTTTGTGTAGCATTTGCAAGGTTGGCAGAAGATGGATCAGGAACTTTCTTATGGTTTTCAGCTCAGATATAACTTCTGTATGTGCGTGTTTCTCTACTCCCTACCACCACCTTTTTTCAGGACAGTAATGTTTTGGGCAAAGACGCTGAGATTAAGGAGTTATATTCCTTTTGCTTTATTCCCCAATTTAATTGTCTTTGAAGAGTCCTGTCTTTCTCAGAAAGATGAAGGATTTTTCCTGATAATGAGGAATATTTACTTCATGAGCTGCAAAAGGGTATGAAAATCAACTCTAGACCTCAGTGCTTCATGAAACATTTCCTCCCCAAACTTGTTGATATGAAACTGTTTCATCTTTGAGTATTGAGATACTTGCATGTTTCAGTCTTTGGATGTTAAGAGGCAATCCAAAATGACACAATTTTGTGCTGAAAGTAGAGCTTGTTCATAAGGCTTGGTACCACTCTAAAATTAGAAATATTTCTACCTTTCAGATCAGCAGCAAATTTTGTGTTTGGTATTTAAGATGTATGTGTAAGAAAATTACAAGCAATTTGTAAAGACTACTTAGAGTATTATAAAAGAACAGGAAAATGAATGATCAGGTGTATGCTTGGATGCAGAATACATTTTTGTAGTGAATTATTTGAAGAAGTAAAGGAGCCTTTAATTGAAGTACAACTTTTCCAATTCCTTTTAGCTCGTAACTTCCATTTATTGAACCTTTATTAACAGGCTGATCTAGAGATTAAATTAATAATTTTTTATTAATATTATATGACTTTATATCACTGGCTGTCAATGCTTAGGTAGGTGTTTTATGCACAAACCTTAGTTTCATATACTACAGTGAGATAAAACAGGTATCTGAGGAGCTCAAGCTTAAACTGAGTGTTCGCTAGGATCCTTTCGAAAATGAAAGTTGAAAATTTTAATATAATCGTAATATATTTTTTGATAGAATACAGTTGAGATTGCATTAGAAATATTTAAAACAAACCACCACAACAGCAACAACAGAAATACCAAAAAACAAAACCACAAAAAAACACACAAAAATCCCCCTGAACCACACATGCACAAAAATAAACAAACCAAACAAAACAGCAAACCAACTGGAAAAAAACCCCCTCACACCTGAGATAGATGTAGTTACCTAAAAATAAATACACAGTAATGGAAAATTTAGGTGACAAGAATAATCAGAAGGGCAGAAAAACCTCTTATATGGAGGGAAAATTAAAAGCTTGACATTATATTCTTGTAAGAGTCAAAGAAGAGGGAGCCCAGTAGTTCTGAAGAACATTACATAGTGGATAGTGCAGTCTGGGCATATGCCCACTGTAATACAATGTTAAGATGATGTTTAAATCAAGAAGTTCAAAGCTGATGTGTACTTCAAGGCATTTTGTTCTGTTTTTTGCTTTCCCACAAAGTCTGCATGCATCTTTTCTCAGAATATCAGCTGGAGCCAGAATGGCTTTCCTCAACTGGGCTTCACACCCTCCCTGACAAAAAAATAACTGTTTGCTGCAAGTATTTTATCTGTCATTACATAAATCTTTGTAAATCACCAATTTAGATTTGGGGTGTATGTGTTTCAGAGTCTTCTGAATTTTGGGGGAAACCAGCTTCTGCCTTTGTTTTTGTACCTACCTGAATTTAGTATATGAGCAACATGTCATTTCGGTTTCAAGAGGTTTTGGAATTGGAGCCTCAGTGCAGTGTTTAATACAGCTGTGGTTAGTGTTACAACCTGAATAGAATTAGGCTTGTTTTGCCACTCCTGTGGCAGCTTTGGTTTGTATCTGCCACAGTCCTTAGAACAGTGCCTGGGAATTCAGTTCTTAGCTAGTACTAAGTTAGCTGTTCTGATTAGAAATACTGTAAAAAAAATTTACTTCTCTTATCTTTGTTTTATCCATGATTAAAATGCCAAAGTTTTTTTGGAAGAAGAAAGCAATTGTAATATGTGGGTCATTTATACTTTATTGTGATTTTTTTCATATGCTTACTGGTCCAGATAAATAATCTTCCTCACATTGTTTGATTCCACTAATATTGCTTCCCAAACAGAGAACTGGAGGAAAGAGATCAGAATGTCTATAATTTCTATATATGCATTCTCCTTCAAAGTATTAACTTACCTGTGATAGGATTGAACCTTTTTAGTGGATTTACGTATTATACCAATGAATCTATAGCAACCATATTCAGGAAGGTGTTGAGTAAGAAGTTGTGGGGCATGTTCCCTGCTCTGTATATGTAGACCTCAAATACAATATGAGGGCTGTGGGGTTGCAAATTAATGGCTTTAATGTATCCTGTGGCACAAACAGCTCTACCTCTGCATTGTGTTTGTGTTGCAGTGGAGCTCTGTTGTAATAATTACCTTTTTCACCCTCTGTGTCGGTGGTAAAACCCTTTTGTCGTAGCAAAGAGTGAAAATGTGGTTGCCATGAGGGAATGTATGTGTATATAACTTAACAAATCTCCTCAAGTATGTTTTGCCACCAAAGTTCCCCTTACAAAGGGTAAAACTTATAATTGCCTGTAGCTGATTATTTCGCCTAATACCTGTTTCTGTTTCTCTGTATCAGTCTGCCTTGTTGCTCTTTTCAGTTTTTCATAAGACTGTACAAGTATTCCATTTGTAGATACCGTTTATATTCCTTTCTTTTTATATTCCTAAGTAACTAGAAGACTGTTTTTTGCAAGAAATATTAATCTTTATAAATTACAGATATTTGAGGCTTATTTTATGGTTTTGCTACTTATTTAATGGTATTTATTTAAAAATTGGTTGGGTTCTTCTGTCAGTCTTCTAAGAAGGAAATTGGGTATTGTAGAACGTGATGAGACATTACTGAATTATAACAAAGTAAAAGCATCTGATCCCAGAATATCTTATTAAATAACTTTAAGTACCTATTAATATTCCAATAAGAAAGTTGTCAGAAAGTGAAATTATAAGGTTCTTTGTTTTACTTTTTAGACTATATAAATGGAGGAGAATTGTTTACTCATCTTTCACACAGAGAGAGATTCTCAGAAAATGAGGTGCAAGTTTACATTGGGGAAATCGTTTTGGCACTTGAACATCTCCACAAGGTAAAGTAACTTTATCTTAGTGCTGATTTACTTGGAACTACAACTCTATTCTTTTCACATCATACAAAATCAGTAAGGAGAACTGGTGTTTATTTGTTATGTGTTGTGTTGGTTTTTTGGGGTTTTTTTGTATTGTTTAAAATTCAAGGTAACTTTATCTAGCAGTGAGACATTAGTTCTGTAATTAGAAATACTTCCCAATGTGGTGTCTATTCATGTGCACCAGATTAAGGATAAAAGTATTTGTCTGCAGCGTGAAGAGTGTTATTGATAAATGATTGTTAGCTTTTACTAATCCATATGAAACGGAGTATGTCAGCAAAACTAATTTGTAGTCAACATGAACAGTGTTAATGTTGCACAGCTGTCCCGGCTTTGATGCAGCTTAAACAGAATTCTGAAATTTTGGCACATGTGACCTTACAGCTTCTTCACAAGGAGAGGAGGAGGGGCAGGCACTGATCTCTTCTTTCTGGTGACCAGTGAGAGAACCTGAGGGAATGGCAGGAAGATGTGCCGGGGAAGGTTCAGGTTGGACATTAGGAAAAGGTTCTTCACCCAGAGGGTGGTGGAGCCCTGGAACAGGCTCCCCAGGGAGGTGTCACGGCCCCAAGCCTGACAGTGTTCAAGAAGAGACTGGACAACACCCTCAGACACATGGTGTGAACTGTGGGGTTGTCATGTGCAGGGACAGGAGTTGGACTCAATCATCCTTGTGGGTCCCTTCCAGCTCAGGACATTCTATGTTTCTGTGAACTGTAGATATGAAAAGTGTTTTGAGAGGTAGTAAGTAGATTTGTAGACATTCAAAGCATGAATGTATGGTCTAGAACAGTTGACAGAAGCATCCATTTTCATTCTTAATGATAGCTGAACTAAGTTTTGCACTCAACAGCAAGTATGCAGTCACTTTTAAATTCAAACGATACAGTATGACCTTTCAATTTTAGGACATTAATGCACAGTGTAAATTCTGATTTTTTTTTTTGTCTCAAAGTTATTTCTTCAAAGGCATTTTAAAACCATCGTTTTGAGGTGCAACTTTCAGGTGTCGCGTTACTTTAATAATGGGAGTTTTGCTTGCTTCTTGTTTAAATGCATTCAACAATGTCTCCTTGATGTGGTTATACTGATTTCAAAGTAATTTTTCTTATATCCTGTTTGCAGTTGGGGATTATATATCGGGATATAAAACTTGAGAATATTCTCCTCGATTCTGATGGCCACGTGGTGCTGACAGACTTTGGTCTGAGTAAGGAGTTTCTCACTGATGAGGTGAGTATTTGAATCTCCAGTAGGTGTACACAGAATCCAGCAAGATCACAAAGTCATATTCTGTCTCACTGAAGTCATAGACACATTTGAGAGAGGAGAAGAACTGCCTTCTAGACTCCTACTTCATAGAACAAAATCTAGCAGTGTGCTTTACTGAGTTTTGAGCTTTCAGCTCATTGGTCTTTGGCCTAGCAGTGTTATCAGACACTTCTGTCTGTTCCAATTTTCCCTAGAATTCCTTCATGCTCCCTCCTGCTGCCCTTTATGTGAAAAAGGAGAGATCCACCTAAGTCTGAAAAGCCACTTACATTATCATTTTCAGGTGCCTTTTTAAAAGCGCTTGACCGTGCTAATACTTTGCAGTGACTAGGCAAATTGTATGCTATGACTCTTTTTATGCTAATAATAATTAATGTATTATTATCTTGTCTCTTTCTCATCTCTTTGTGTCACTTTTGATAGGCTTAATTGCAAGCTTTTAGGATAAAAGCTTATCTTGTATTAAGTATTTGCATAGTACCTAACATAGTTATCTCTGACTGTTGATGTTAGTTGTTAATTATTTGTAAGGTACAGTTTTATCTCCAAATATGCTTTTTAGATTTCAGAGAGTCAAAATTGCGCAGTATTTTACTTCTGAGAGAATTTAAAAATGACTATCTTTTGGCTTTCACTTTAAGTATCAGAGGTATTGAAATCTGGGACTACAGATCAAAAAGTCTTTGTTAGAAGCAGCAGAGGGGTTTTCTAAAAATAGGTAACTAGTAGTTTCCTTGAGAATTATTTGCATTTCAGATGGAGTCTGGTAGGATTTGGAAGGTACCACTTTAAGAGAGATTAAATGTTACTTTCTGAAGCAGGGAAATAGTACTGGTAGTGTCAGTATATTCCTTTTAAATTATAGCTTGAAACCAAGAGGAGGTTCAACTGGCACAACAAGGGATTAGCAGCAGATTTCCAGACCAGTGCAAGAGAGGAAGTACAGAGAGATGCAGTTTTCAGCAGGAAGTGACGATAGTACAAGGTGAGGGTAGGGAGAGCAGAATGTGCTCAGAGTTGAGAGAGGAGCTCTGCTGGGCGCAAGAGGCAGAGCGCAGTAAAGGGAATGGTGTTACTGCACCCATGGGAGGGAACAGGAGCAGTCCTGCAGCCTTCGAGCCAAAATTGAAGTAAGCCGAAATCTTCTCTGTAATAACGTCTTAATGAATCAGGACATTCTCTAAGTCTCAAAATAGATAGGTTAAGGAAATATACTTATTTCTCATCTGTGCTCACCTTTGAGATGTCATTTACAAGCAGTGCAAGGAAAGGGGAGGACTTGGATAAGCATCAGGAGATGCCTGTCTGCTTTTCCCACGCTGAATTGGATTCCTCTTTTCTCTAGTCGTTAAATAAAGCAGTCTTGTTGCTTGGTCATTTAATGTTGGTTCCTCTGACTCTAATCCATTCTGTTTTCAGTATATACATCAAAAATATCTTCATTTAACCATATTTTTTTTTTCTTATTCTCCTTCTTATTTTATGTTTGTCTTCCCTGTCAAAAAAGCTCAACATTTGTAGTGTTTCTTTTAAGGAAAAAAGTAATAGCAATTGTGTTGTTTACTTTCAAAATCTAAGAAATTATCTGCACTTGACTACAGTTTTCATGTGTGCTGTTGTAATTTGATGACTGAACCTAAACATAATTAGAATGACTGATTTACATCTAGAAATTGTATTGTGTGTTCTGTAGACAATTCAGGTACTACTAGAACACTTATAATTCACATTACAAAAGATGCTTAACTTACACTTCCGAAGCAATGTACTTACAAGAGGTAAAATTTGCCTGTACGACTGCATAGCCTTGTATCTGTTTTCATGCTCATTGCTTAGCACTTTTAAATACAATTACAAAACTGCGTAAATCAGATAAAAGAGTGTAGTGTTTGCAATTCAGTCAGAGCAGTATAGTTTCCTTTCTTCCCCTTTCTTCACACTTCCTCCCTGGTCCACCCTGCTTCTTGCAAGAACTTTGCCACTTATGCAAGTGGAATTTATTCTAGTAAATCCCCCTCTTTGGATTGTGTTTGTTGAAACAAGATACATTTAGGTTATTAAGAATGTTAAAAAATTATCAGCAATTAGAAGCATGAACTATGTTTAGAACTCTCATCAGAGAGAATACTTTACTATGTATTTATGAATTTCAGATGGTATGGTAGTTAGAGATACTTGCTAAGAAAATATTGTAGTTCAATGTTTTCAGTATCACTGCTTTTATCTGGTGGTCATTAAGTGTTTCCAATTACCTGAACAAGTATAGAATCTATTAGAAGCTGTTTTAGAATAAAAAATGTAATATTTCTTGACTGTTCTAACTATAGCGGATTAATTGACTGTTCAACACCAAAGAGCTGGGAAGCTGTTTTTCCTAAGCACTGTGAGTGAAAGGAAGCAAATGCATGTGACTTCTAGGAAAACAGAAACCTATTGATTTCTGCCATGCAGCTACAGAAGCACGAATGTGAAGAGAGCATTGTCAAGTATCCCCTTTGTTTTACAGTTATTGTGTGAAAGTGCTTGTAATATGCAAGAATTACAAATCCAAGCTGAAAGCAGTGCGCTTTTAAGAGCTCTAAAGTGTTTTATACTACTGTTTCGCTAAAAACTGAAATTTGTTTTGTACAAGTGAAATGGCTCTCTGGTATTGCTCTTGTTTTATCTATAAAATGAGTCTATGTGCTTGTACTTGCATACAAAAAGAAGAAATAACCTGACTGGAATAAAGTAGTTGAATAAAAAGTAGATAGATCAGTATGAAATGACTTCTGATATTCAAATTATATTTAATATCTCATGAAGACCTACAGTTTGACTAGTCTAACCATAGAATGGGATTAGGTAAGAGATTAAGAGATTGAAAAGAATAGTACCTTTTTAGTATAAAGTTTTATGGCATTTGCATTCTTAGCCGTGTGATGAATTTAAGACTTGTCTTTCCAATTTTTAACTCTAAACTGAATTGTAAAGAAAATCAGAGTAAAAGAATACGCATTTTAGGCTTCTGCTTTCATGCATCTTAATTGAATTCCTGTCTAACCAGGATGCAGAATATATTTGCACATGACATTAATAAAAATTATTACCGGGGCGTGGGGAATTGATAGGACTGACAGATGTTGTATTGAACCATCTACAACATTTTTGTTCACTGCATTTCATTTACATTTAAAAAAACTGAAACCCATAACCTGGTATTTTTTTTTTTTTGCATCTTATTTTTTGTGTAGTGTCTTCTGGATTTGTGGCTTAGGCATCTTTTTGTCTCAATAGCTCTACTTGTATGCTGAAATTGTTTTAATTTGGTTAATATCAGTTTAATGTACTCATCACATCAGGTCTTCATTTTAATGTCTATTTTTAAAATGTGACTTAATTTTTAAAAATCTTTTTTCTTCTCACATTTCTCTTAGTTCTGTAGCTATTAAATATCATACTTTAGTGTATATGGAGTTCTATGTGTCTTAGAAAAATAACGTAAACGCATTCATTGAATTATTACAGTAGTAATCTATTCTATTGGACCATGCATGACAATTAACATTTTTCTTTTTAATTAAATCCCACGAAGTACATTTTGTACCAGAGTATAATGAAATGCTGAATTCTTCTGCATTGGTACGTCTTCTGCACTAGCTTAAGTTTGTCTTGAAGTTTTTGTGTTTGCTTAATGAAGTTTAAAAAAAAATATAGTAAGTACTGAACGTTGTCAGTCTTCAAACAATATATTTGAGAGCACGCAAATGCCTTAGTAATGAATCTCATGGGAGTTGATATTCTGTATGAGGGATGATTGAATTGTAATCTAAGTCAGTTGGATGGATATCTGTGTAATTCTGTCTGATGTGTAGAATGAATAGTTCAGCTACATGATCATTTTCCCATCTGAAAATCTCTTGATCAGAGTTGCAAATTTAGTTATAACTGTCAGATGCTTTACACTGTTGAATTGTTGTTTGCTTTCGTTTGTTAGCTGGTTGAGTGAACATTTTCTTCTGGAAAGAAAATTTTTGAAGATTTCAAAGGAAATTTCATGAAAGGAAAAATGATTAAAAGGTGGTTAGTCCACTGTGGATTTTGGTAGGTGAGGTAGGAAGTGATTTGTACACTTTCTTAGAGCAGTTTAAAGGTATTAGGTTGGTGTAAAAGTAATTGTGGTTTTGGACCACAAATTTTAAATCATTATACCTAGGCTCAAACACATCTTTATTAATCAAAATAGGAACAGTTACAATCAACATGTTTTTGCCAAAGAGAAGTTGGTTTATTCCTGTAGCATAAAAATCTATGCTTTGGGTTTTGACAAAAGCTTGGAAAGCATTTCCTGCATCCTGCTGGTTGTGGAAGCTTTTTCCATGCAACAAGTTGTCAAGATGCTTGAAGAAGTGGTAGTTGGTTGGCAAGAGGTCAGGTGAATATGGCGAATGAGGCAAAACTTTGTATCCCGATTTGTTCAACTTCTGAAGCGTTGGTTGTGCATCATGCAGTCTGGCGTTGTCGTGGAGAAGAGTTGGGCCATTTCTGTTGGCCAGTGCTGACTGCAGGCATTGCAGTTTTTGTTGCATCTCATAAATTTGCTGAGCAGAGTTCTCAGGTGGAATGGTTTCACTGGGATTCAGAAAGCTGTAGTGGATCACACTGCCAGCAGACCACCAAACAGTGACCGTGACACTTTTCTTTCGTGCAAGTTTGGCTTTGGGAGGTGCTTTGGAGGTTCTTCTCTGTCCAGCCACTTGGCTGGTCATCGCCAGTTGTTTAAAATCCAATTTTCATCGTATGTCACAATCAGATCGAGAAATTCATTGTTGCTGTTTAGCATAAGATGATGCTTCAAAACAATGATTTAAAAAAAAATTTTTTTGGACAGCTCAGGAGGCACCAACTTAGTGAGCTTTTTCACCTTTCCAATTTGCTTCAAGTGCCAAATGACCATAGAATGGTTGACATTGTGTTCTTTGGCAGCTCCTCGTGTAGTTGTAAGAAGATCAGCTTCAATGATTGCTCTCCATTGGTCGTTGTCAAATTCTGCTGATCAGCCACTACACTCCTCATCTTCAAGGCTCGGGTCTCCTTTACGAAACTTCTTGACCCGGCACTGCACTGTACGTTCGTTAGCAGTTCCTGGGCCAAATGCGTTGTTGATGTTGTGATTTGTCTCCACTGCTTTACAACCCATGCTGAACTGGTGTAAGAAAATCACTCGAATTTGCTTTTTGTCTAACTTCCTTTCTATAGTCTAAATATAAAATAAACAGCAAGTAGTTAGCCAGTAGCAAAAAAAATAAAGTGAGAAAAATGCATTAAAATGATGTATAACATAACCACATGTACTTAAGAATGTATTCCAGTATCAAATGGAAAATTTCGATAATGCGAAAACCGCAGTTACTTTTGCACCAACCAAAGTTCAGAACAGAGGGAAGTGACTACAACTCTACTCTTGTTTAGTGCTGTTTGAACTGTCATCTCAGTTGAGGGACCTGGTCAATTAGCTGTGCATTTAACTTTATAAGACCCTTTATAATTGTCCAATTTAAAGTGATAAAGTCTGATCATTGAAATTTGATAAGGCATTCCCTGAACACTGAGCATTCTCTTGCAAAGATGAGTTAAAATAATCCACACCGCGGATGCCCGTTACTCTATCTGCTTGTGTTTTAGTTAAACAGTCATTCAGTGATGTAGACGTAGCACAGTTATAATGAGTAGATTTACATTTCTGTAAAGAGGAAAAAATAAGAGTAAACTGAGTGGTGGGGTTAGCCCATAGAAATTAACATTAATTATAGATCTGTCTGGACAATTAGACAATATTTCCCCTATTTTGGAAAAGGAAATGGAACAGTAGCAAAAACTTTCTGCTTTATTTGGTGTACTTCTGTTGGTTTTTCAAGTGTCCTGAAATTTTATGTTGAGAATATACCAAACACTCCGAAGACACTTAACTGAACTGCACTCATTTAATTGCAAAACTAGGTCGATAATGATCAGATGACTTTTTGTGCTTTATGCCGAGAGGTATCCTTTTTACAGTGCTTGTCACAAAGATGATTCTGCTTTCCCAGCACAGAGCAGTGATGCAGAAGACTGGAACACAAAATATCCTCTGTGAGATTTTGATGCCAAAAATCTTAAAGTGGCATTAAGAATTTTTGCAAGACAGATGATGAAGTCTTACAGTGACTGCCCTGAGGATACTGTTTTCTTACTGTACAATAATACACCACTTAAAAATCACATTTTAGGGAGGAATAGTGATCTCTGTGTTCAGTAGCCCGGTATCTTCTAACAGATCTTAGAATAATATGTTGCTAGTTAACTTAAGAAAATTCTGTTTCTGTTTTCCAAAGGAAAGAGCAAGTAACTTCTTGTGGGCGAATACCACCCTCATTAACCTTTTTTTCTCATAGTTTTTTTTTTGAATCTCTTGAATTACTATGAATACCTGACTTCAATGAAACTTGGGCAACCAGGTGTGAAAAACTTCCGTGACCGGAGATTCATAGCCATATGAAAATGAATTTGGAACTAGATGGACTGTATTTGAACAAAATTGTCCAATCTTACTCTAGCTTTTACATCTGGTGCTCTCTGGTAATATAGATGTTTATTTAGCATCTCCTGTGCATTTTTTTTCTTTACATTTTCTTTTTTGAAAATAAATATTTGAAGGCTTGTGTTGTCAGCTAGTAGAATTCTTCCCCGAATCAGTACTCTTTTACACCTTATAATTTTGTCTCTGTCTGAAGAAAGAGGATTTTTTTTCAGGTTTTACTTTGTATACTGTTCTTTTCTCTTTTGGTTCTGTTACCCGTCTCTTCTCAACATCTATGGCTTAGGGAACAAGTCTTCCAAAAATTGGAATTTTGAGAAGAACTCAGTACAAAATGTTCATCTGGGATGAGAGTGGTACATGCTTGCATTTCTCCCACGCAATAACGTGCTGCTTCTGATTTAATTTTTTTTTTTCTTTTTTTGCCTGGAGAACTGAGACACTTGTTTTCTCTTAGTTATTTGCTTTACAAATCCATTATCAGGGCTGGTTTAAAGAATTCCTTGCAGAACTATAATTGCATTGCATTGTGAAAACAAGCATAGCCATTGTATAAATCTGTGGAAAGGGTTTCTTGAACCTGCACTCAACATCAGATGAGGGCTTAGCCTTGCATTGAGTTATGTTTTGGGGCCGCAGTCGTAGAGGTTGCATGGCTCTTGGCTGGCAGTACCAGGTTCAGCTGTTCTTGTTCCTCCTTTTAAGTGCCTGTTCTGCTGGCAGCTGCTGGCTGGCCAGTCTCATTCTTGAAAAATTCAGTAGCCTGATTCCATGTCTGTTTGAGAATCAGAAGTTATTATTAGTGTGTAATGAGGTACATGTAACCAACATGGTATTTTGACTTACCTGACTTCAAGTAGGAACAGTCACCAGGACAGGATTTTTAATTAACTTCAGATCACCTTATAATTTTTTTTTAAATTAATTCTTCTTGAGATTACATTTCAAACTAGTAGGCCTTTGATCTGCCATATTGCAACCTTTCTTGGTCTAGTCTAAACCTTTACTTTTGTACTACAATCTTCATTATGATTTTGTTGAATGCAGCAGAATGGTGTAACTAGTGTACCAGTAAACATTTTTTCTGTCTTTGTTCTTCCTCCTCTGACTCCTACAAAGATCATAGTTTTGGTTCTGATAGAAGTTACAGCTACAGAAGCAAGAATCTACAGCTAAGAGATCTCTTGAGTGAAGCTATACTCTTTCTGGTATGGACAGCTTAATTATCCACTGTTATGTCTGGGTATTATGACCAAAAAAGCTCCCAAAAGAATTAAAATTTAAAAAAACCCAAACAAACAAACAACCCTCCCCAAAAACCCACAACAAACCAAACAAAAACCACAACAAACAAAAACCAAACCTAAACCAAACAAAAAAACCCAGTCAGTTTAGCATTTACTTTGTTGAAACAGGATTTTTGTTTTTCTTTTTAAATTTACATCACATCTTTGAACCATGAGAGGGCTTTTCTGTCAATTTTCACATGCCTTCCTAAATTGAGACTATAATTATTGTTATTCTGAACAATTAAGATAATGCTGAAGACTGTTACAGATCTGATTACTATGGAAACAGGTTTTTTTCTCGGTGCATTTTTATTTTTGAGGTAAATATCAATAAAATAACTTCCAGGTAGTATGACTTGTAAGGTTCACTGGAGGTATGAGGCCTGGTTCTGCATGGAATTTAGGCTTTTCATTCTTTACTTGCGATTTTCCTGAAATGCACATTCCAGTCAGCAGGTCAGCTTGTTAGTAGCAGCTCTGCTATTTGGCCTCTACAGCATTGCAAGTAAATTTCTATTTATGAGTATTCTTTGATTTATCCTATGGCCCCAGTTTTCTCATTAAACTTAAAGGAATTCTAATCGCTCCCTTAACCAGAAGCTTATAGACAGTTTGCACATAGCCGATGTATGAGATACTGTGTGATACTGCTGAACTCTTCTGCTGTTCAAGTTCTTCAGCCTTGCAGTCTGTTTCTAGAGGAACTGTGGTTCTTGCCTAGTTAGTCAGGGAGCAGCAAGATGGGGAGACTGTGGTAGTGTGAGCTGGGAGCTAAGGCTGGCAGCGAGGCAGGCATGGGTCAGTAACGCTCACTCACCAGTGGTGCAGTCCCACAGCTGCCAGCCAAGGTCAGAACAAGTCCAGGGGCGGTAAGACAGGCTGAGACCACAGTCCAGTGCTTATCAGACAAGCTTGTCGTGAGGAGGGATGCTTGAGGTCAAGTCAGGGTTTGAAGTTGGTGGATCAGGATCAGTGAGTATGCAGCCAGGTACAGGCCTACCTGCAGCACAGCTGGCACAAGGGTCAAGAATGGGAGCCTGACCTTTGTCTCCCAGCTGTAGGTGGAGGAGGCACCTGACAAGGCTCCACACAGGTTACTCAGCTGCATCGTTTCAGTGTTGGTCTTGAGCACAGATTCCTTAACTCCTTGGATTGGGGGAAGAGGTTGCAGAGTCTGTTGATAAACTCAGGACCCTTGATGTGGTTATCCTAGAAAAGTTTTCACTATTTGTGCTTGTAGCCAAAACCTAAGTTATGGCTTTCAGAATGTGACATACTCTTACAGCTGTACAAAATAGGTTTTTTTTTAGTGCCCGGTTGGTGTTATTTGCTACACTACTGATAAAGCTTAGACACGGTCTAATTAATACAGCCTCAAGGTAGCTTTGATATTCTGTTATACAGGCAGAAAGACAACTTTGGACTGGAAACATTTGTTTAGAGGTATAAGCAGCTAGAGAAGGTAGTTTTACTCCAGCATGTTTCCCTGGGTTAGTCAAATGAACAGTGAGACTTCTCTAGCACAGTACAAATACTGGCATCTGTTCGTAGCTAGAAATGATCTATCACTTGAGCATTTGAGGAGATTAAGAAATAGATTATATCTTGTTGAAAGGACAAGAAAATGATTTCATGTAATAATCTGTGAAAGTCTTTAGGTAGGCCCATATCCCTAGTTAAGGCTGAGTATTACTCTTGAATGTAGTAGCATAATGTATCCTTTCTAGCCTTTACTCTATGAATTTACTTATTTCTCAACTAGTTATCTTCTTCTTCAATGACCTCAAAAATAGTAGAATGAATGATGCTTCTGTCAATTTCCAAATACACATTGAATTAATTAAAATTATTAGAGGGCATGGTTTAGCATGTATTGTTTAAAATGTTCTTCCTTGTTAACTAAGAAATTAGTAAAACTGTAAAATAGAAGGGTCATTTGCCATACTATTGTGGCTGAAGTGATTCCTGTTGTATTGATACTGATAAAGATGCACACTAAGAGACTGCAGGAACCTCACAAAAACACATTAGCGTTACTTTTCAAGAGGGCTCACTACCTGTTTAGTTTGTTTCCAGTACTGTTTCTAGTTGTTGTGGTTTAACCCAGCAGGCAGTTAAACACACACAGATGTTCGTTTGCTCCCCCTTTCCAGTGGGATGGGCGACAGAATCGGGCCGGGGTGGGGAAGGTAAACCGTGTGCATTAAAGACAGTTTAATAGGATAGAAAGGGAAAATAATAATAATAATTGCAATAATAATAATAAAATATAAAACAAATTATGCATAATGCAATTGCTCGCCACCCAGCCAGTTCCCAAGCAGCGGTCCCCTGGCTAATTTTTCCCCAGTTTATATACTGAGCATGACATCATACAGTCTGGAATATCCCTTTGGCTGATCTGGCTCAGCTGTCCTGGCTGTGCCCCCTCCCAGCTACTTGTGCATCTCCAGCCTTCTTGCTGAAGGTGTAAACATTGTTTGGCAACAAACAAAACATCAGTGGATTATCAGTATTCTTCTCACTAAATCCGAAACACAGAACTATACCTGCTACTAGGAAGAAAATTAACTCTGTCCCAGCCAAAACCAGGACACTAGTTTTTCTGCCTTAGCCTTTTTGAGTTATACATGTGAAATGTAACGTGTAGGTTTCATTTGGGATGACTTGTTAATCACCAGGTGAAGTGTCACAGTCCTGGCCAGCTGTTACAAGTATCTATGCAAAGAGTATTAGGACTTCTGCACCTTCGATTTAAATTAGTACCAGGAGCTGTCATACAAAGTTAGATACTCTGTATCTTTTGCAACACTGTTGCTCTCCCAAGCAGTTGTTTTTTTAATGCTTTAATGAGAGCATACTAGGGATGTCGATTTGCATCACTGAACCTTCAAAACAATGATAGCATTTATTGTGTCTTTTGTTTGAGCAGGCTGACTTTTCCAGTAGAGACTTGCAGCTAATGGAAAAGAGCAAGCAGACTTCACCACACAAAGGCCATGGGAGAAGAAGCATATGAGAAGTCACAGAAATTGTTCTGTGTGTTTCCTGTTCAGAATTTGTATGAAGCACTACTTAAGAAACAGAATTTTTCATAGGTACAGTTAGTATATGGATGATCATACCACAAAAGGAAACAGACATCTGAGGAACTTTATAAGCAGTTCTGGATTTATCCAATATACCCTTGTTGTGTTAAGAGGGTTAATTTAGCAGAAGTTAAACTCCCTTGCATTCCAGCTTGTCCTCAGTATTTTACTGTGCAGCTGAGGGCAGCACAGATGCGCATCGGTTTTTAATTATACCATAAATAATAGTTTCTGCAATATCATATATTTCTAAGTCTATATCTGAAGAAAGTTCCGAAGTTTGGGGAATACTTTCAGTGCATTCTGTGTAGTCACTTCTATAACTTCTTCAACTGGAATTCCTTGAATTTTTGCAACATATTCTGCAGCAATGTAAATATTTTTTGGTGCAACAGCGTAACTCCAGAGTGATGCCCAATTACATCGAATGACCTCAAGTCAGCACTGCAAGTCCAATCGTGCTCAACAAATGGTCCAGTGTTGTGTTGAAATCACATGATTACAGATTCACTAATGATGCAGGGTTGGGTTGTGGTCATGAATTTTGTGCACTTGAACAGATTCACGAACAGTATAATATAAACTGTAAGTCTGAGTGCATCCACTGAGACATTCTCATGACTAGATCCACAAATACTGAGGCTTATTAAAGCAACAGGTACAAGTTCTTTTAGACTGCTGTTGATAAAATACAGTATGCAAAAACACACTTTAGTTGCAAAAATACGTTTTAGTTGCAAGAAATACGTATTGGCACTGAATATATATACAAATTGTAAGATGACTATGTAGTGCTACTAATGTGATTACAAATACAAGCTTGAAGTCTTAAATGTCCTGGGAAAACACAAAGTATAACCAAGTGTGCAAATCTTACCCAAAATTTTACCCTCCTTTTGGGAGGAGATAGTCTCAGCCCGTTGACTGATCCTAGAAGTCTACAATGCTGTTTCCTTGACTTCTCAGTGATGGTGTGTTCCCTAACTTTCTGCTATTGTTAGCGTATTTTATACTATTTTCTATGTTTAGGTGGAGCTTTAGTGACTCTAGTCATACATACCTTCGTTATTGATTAGTATAAAATTATCTTGCTTCGATTTTAAAGGTACAAATTTGAAAGAATTCAGGACATGCTCGAGGGGGAATAGGGGTGCGATGGAAACAGATATCTTTTGTGTTTTGGTATTATAATGAGATTATAATGAGAAAAGTGCATCCACGGGACAAATGTCAACACATATGCTAGCTCAGCAACTAGAATTTCAGATGGAATGGAACATTTATCTCTTTTAATTGACAACAGCTATGTGCAAGGTACCATCTGGTTCTGTACCTACCTTGTACACAAAGCCTGGCTGCGGTATTCCCACATAGCTCCACTCCTCTGTGCTCCTTAGTGCCAGCACACTGGGCTCCCCATGGACTAACATCCAAGAATGCAGGTTTGGGCAGGGGAAACCATGCAGAGCAGATTCCTTACGCTCTGAGCAGCTGCCTCATGTGCTGAAGATGAGGATGTAACTTTGTTCTCAATAAGTGTATCTTGGATAATCAGTTTCTATAATTTGCCCCCTCAATAATCAATCCACAGTCCTTGCAGTCTGTAACACTATCCAGCACAATTTACACCAGTCTTTCTGCAGATATGGGAAATACCTGGCAAGGCCAAACCTTCTTGAAGAATCTGCTGCATTAAGTCCCCTTTCTTGGTTTAGTAAAGACTTGTGAAGCATTCTATATACCTAAAGATTTTTGTACATCAGGGAAATGTTTCCTGGCACAGTTAAAACATGCTATGCTTCAGTCTCATTGAGTCATAGAACTGTAGAATATCCCGAGTTGGAAGGGTGTTCACAAGGGTCATCGAGTCCAACTGCTGACTCCACAGGGGCCACCTAAAAGTGAAACCATGTCTCTAAGACTGTTTTCCAAACACTTTCTTGAACACTTACAGGCTTGGGGCCGTGACCACTTCCCTGAGGAGCTTGCTCCAGTTCTTGGCCACCCTCTCTCTGTTCCCCATCATGAGAATATTGTAGGCAGCAATAAGGTTACCCCTCCATCTCCTCTGCTGCTTGCTGAACAAACCTAGTATCCTCATCTGCTCCTCAAAAGTCATGTCCTCTCGTCCTTTCACCATCTTTGTTGTCCTCCTTTGGGCACATTCTAAAACTGCACACAGTACTCAAGGTGAGTGTATAGTGGGGCATTTTTTGACTTGTTAGCTATAATGTGCTTAATGCACCCAGGATATGGTTGGTCCTTTTTTTCCACCTGGCACGCTGATGGCTCATACTGAGCTTACCATCAACCAAAGCCCCCAGATCCCTTTCTGTAGGGCTGTTGTTCCCCAGTCTCTACATTGATCTCTAATCGCAGGAGAGATCACCTGCCTCTGTTTTCTTTCATTAGAGATTGGTTGATATACCTAGGAAACACTAACGACTTCAAGGACGAAGGTTCTCTCTGTGTTTCTCCTCCTTATAGGTTGTGGTATCCAGCAAGCAGTCATCTGGGTTGACCTCCTTGAGAGCCAGAAGCACAGCAGCCCTGCAGATCTTACTTACTCTAGAACATAAGTTGGAAATGCCCCATCTTGTGCAATAATTACAATACTGTGGTGTCAAGGAAATGTTAACATCTGACATTTGTTTCTATTCCATGTGACCCCTTCCCCAATTGTCCATCTTACCTCTGTGCAAAGAGATCTTTTTTGGCATCTTCATCTTCCAGGAAATTACCACATGCCCTGCACCTGGTGATATAAGACTTGCCCTCCATCAGAGAAGAAAGCTTGGGTTGTGAATACTTGTGAATAACAGACAAGATAATAGATTTTCATGTGCTAGAATATTTATTCACTAAATAGAATTCAGAGCGAGGTCTTTATATTGACTGTAACATTGCCAGTTCCAAAAGGTTGATTTGAAAATGTAAATCTACTGGAGACTGGCTTTCTTTTTGTCATATATATTACATGCAGGCTGCTTCCAGTTTATTATAGGTGAGAGGCATTTTCACAGAGGAGTGGTGGATTTCACTTGCAGCCATGAGTGTTTCATACAAGTTGGAAACACAGCAGTAGCTCACATGAATTACATGGTGTATACAGTCACGTGAGGTATAACCTGTTGTGTCATTACTTAAAGAGAAGACCCAAGATATGCAGAGTTTTAGTTAAACTGTGATTTTTCATCAGTTTGATTTTTCGCCTATATACCTGATCTGAAAGTTCGTATGGAGTATTTTACTACCCATGCAATAAGGAGGAATTGTCCTTGACTTTAAGTAGAAAGACCATGTCTGCATTAGATCAAAAACCTTGTTTAAACTTGCTCTGCGATTTCAGAGTACCTCTAACAACAGCTAAGCATTCCTCGTGTCTTGCTAGGTCATAATATTTTGAAACCTTCGTAATGATGAGATCAGATTAAGCAATTTAATTTGCCAGCTAACAAGTATGGACAAGCATAAGTCTCATAAGAATGTTGCTGAAATCTGTGGAAGAACCCAGCCAAAACATGCATAATAATTCAATTATTTCTCCATAACAAAAACGTGACAAGAACTAGTAAGTAATTCTTGTCTGGACTGGAGAATTTTTTCAGTGGCCTTGTGGAAAGTCAGTCCTGAAAGAGCCCTGAAGGCTCTCAGGTGAGCTGCTCTGGGGCTGGCTGGTTCCCTTCTGCTCCCTCTGCACCTTCTTGCTCTGTGTTACCAGGTGCTGCTCAGTCATTGTTGCTGACAGATGAAATACGTGTCAGCGGAGGCTGCGACTCTGCCTCCAACTCTAGAGGTTGTCTTAGTGTTCTTTGGCCCAACAGCACTTATTGTTTCTAAGTTTTGGTTTTGTTGTCGGTTTTTAATATTGAATACGCTAAAGGAGTAGTTCTTAAACTATTTGTGTTCCTAAAATATTTTATGTGAGTACAGAATGCAAGGAAATTGAGGTCCAAGACAATTTAATAGCTGAGATGTGCCCTTTCCCTAATATTGTGTAGTTTCCATTTCTTGTAATTCTTACACTGGAAATTATGTACTGTAGGGTTTAACCAAACTTTTTAACCGTGTCCTACTATTGCAAGGAATTACTATTAGTGAACATATACACTATTAAAGAACATTTAGATAAGAGTAGCTTGGATTTTATTTTATTTAGTTGTGAGATTCATTTAAGGACTCAAGTCTCATAATTTGAAGGAATATTATAGTAGTGTGGTTTCAAAACGTTTCATATATAATGTTCAGCATAGTAGTCTAGCTCAGTTAAGAACAAAGTATTTGTGTGTTAAGTAGCTGGAGAACAGAAGCAATCTGTTCTGTTTCAAAGGTGACCTTTCATGTAGTTGGAGAAGTGGGTCCTAATTGTGAATGCTGAAAAGAATGGCTTCAGTGAATACTTGGCTAATCCTCTGGCTATAACATGTTTGCACAAATACTATTGTGAATAAAATAAGACATAGGATTGTAGGACCCAAGTGTCTGCTGGAGCACTGGCATGTGTTCTTTGCAGTTCGTCAAGTTGAAGAAGTACTTCAAGGGCCATATATTTAAATGTTAAATAATATGTCTCTGATTACCGGAATGATTGTCTTAAGACACTCGAGTGCTTTCCATATCTGCATTACACAGATGCTCAAGCTCTGAAGCATTTCCCCAAAGCAGTATTTATATGGCAAATAGTTGCTGTTCTTAGGTTTGGTGCATGTGTGTAGAACAGAGCTTGGAATACGCCTCAGTATTCTGAGCCAGATACTCTAGGTTACATCTGGTTATTCTTTTCAGGTGTGTTGATTTTTGGGGTTGGTTTGTTTGTTTTGTATTTTTTGTTAGTATTCTGTTAGCGAGCTTTAGCTCAGGCTTTCCAGCATTCACACCTCTGTAGTCTTCTTTCATGGTTTTGTTTGGGTGCTTTGCTTTGATATGTGTGTTTGTTTTGTTCACAAGGCCTCTGAAACAAGATCTTTTGGATTCTTAAGACTTTGATCTTTTCTTTGGTTTTGCTCCCATTTTTCCAACGGTCAAATGGCATGCTCTGATTTGCTCAGTCTGTCTCTTCCATAAGCAGACAATTTGGCAGCAAATAGGTGCATTTTGTGCTTAATGTTTGTACACATTGTATGTTTCTCTTGATGTAACTTCTGGTTACCTGCAGAAGTCTAAACAGAAATCTTATTTTCTTTGGTACTCAGCAGCAACACACTGAAGATGTCATTGACTCAGGACCTACCCAACACATCAGTCCTTGCCTGCTTGGGTTTTGAACTCAAGATGTAGGTCATGTTCTTCTGCTCTGGGGCTGCTTTGGAGCTCCAAAAGCTATTCTTTGTACTCTCCTTCAAGCTGTCTTGGGTGCCCTGTCTGCCATGCTATGAGTAAGCATGACAATCCCAAGATTCCCTTTCCAGTTATGCAGATATCAGTTCCCAGAGGATATGGTTTTTGAGTCCCTGAACTAATGATGTTCTCTGCTTATTGAAGGAGTTCTAATACCATGTAGCAGTCCTGTGGGATCTTGTCCTCTGCTCTGAGTAAACTTTTTTCTATACAAATACTAGTTTGGCCCTGACATTCAGACAGATGTATCCCTGTGTCCTCCTAGCTGAAGATGTCTTCAGCCAAGTATTAAAACACAGTTTGTTTTACAGATGCAGATCTTTAGGTGCATATGCTAAAATAATGCAGGGCTTTACCCCCTAGGTGTTGGGGAACACCTGTCCTGAATCTGTTGTCTCTATTTCTTTGCCCTTTTTGTATGCCCTTTTGGATGTGTTAGGACTTTGAATGAGACATTTTCAGTGCATCTGGGCTATGTGAGTTTCTGTGGCACTGGAAACTAACACTGTCCTTCCAGCACAGTAACTTCTTAAATCAGACATAAAGGAGTAGCCCTTTGTCCAGATAGTTGGCTGCCAAAAGGCAGTTTGGCCCAGCAGAGGTAGCTGAGCCTTTCAGGAGCATGTTGTGCCAGTGTGATTCCTTGGCTCTCCTGAAGTCTCATCTAATTCCTGTGGTTCACTTTGGAATTACAGTTCTTCTCCCGAATACCCTGTTATAACCTGTTGAACAGTTATGAGACCTAATAACTGTCTGAGCTACCACTGCACACATTGCTAAGCTGGATTTGCATTTCTGTAGGCTAGGATGTGTACTCTCAAAGACACGTCCTTGTGTTATAGTAGTGACTATTTCTCTGTCAAGCTTTTCCTGCAGATGTGGTGAGTTTGATTAGTCTCTGCAGAGAAATGGAGTTTCTTCCTCTTCCTTTTTTTGCTACCGTGAACGTGCTTTATTTTTTACTTGATGAGGGAGCTCATTAGATAACTCTGAAGGCACAAGTCCTCTCTGTCTTTGAGAAGGAAAGTTTGCTTTCTGCAACTTCAGGTAGTTTCAGATGCCTGCCTAGCCATTCCTTGGTTATAAATCAGGGTACATGATGATACCACAAGATCATCAAAAGCATAATAGTGCAAGACCTTCATCCTTTTGTCAGCACTTCTGACTGAATTCTGGAGCTAGGTTTTTTGATCTCTGGAAATGGTGTGATTGTGGTCAACCCGCCAAGGTCAGTGTACATAGTCTTAGCAAAGAAGATACTGCTCTTGAGTTTTTTTCCTTTGGTGAAGTGACTGTCTTCCAGGACAAATGCTAATCCACATTACACCTCTCCATAATGGACAGTCACAGAATTCTCATTCTCTGTCTTAAAGCTGCCCAGTGACCAGGTGCTGTCAGCATTCCCTGGTTGGAAGACAAATTATGTCCTTTCTTTTTTTCGTGAAGGAAAAGGAAAATGGGATGCTAAAACAGAGAACCTGGAGAATAGACTGCAGGGATCACGTAGACATGGTGTTGAAAGTGCCCTAGCAAGCTAAAGCGGTTACATTTCACTAGGATGCTCCCATCAGTCAGAATGACTGCAAGGAACTCCGAGGGCAGTGCACTGTCTTTTATATTGCCCTAAGTGGAGTGGGAAAAGTTAGAGGTCTGCCCCGTGTGTGGTACTAGAGTATTTATTAGGAACATTCTGGTAGTATGTATTGGCACATCTGCAGTGTCAACGTGTAGCTCATCTCGAAGAATAAGTGTTAAGAGAATATAACTTTGTAATTTAACAGAGGGATGGTTTAACAAAGTGAACTGCTTGGCTGTCCAGGTGAACCTATCTTTGTTCACTGGTCAAGAACTCTAACAAAATTCTTGTTGTATCAGTGGCTTCTTGAAAAATTATTGTACTCTTAAGCAGCTAACCAGCAGCCACTTCATATACATTTACTAAAAACTGCTGTTGCATAAACGTTCAGGAATGATGCTGAATTTGGTAAAGAAAAAAACAGAAATCAAACGCAGCTGTTGTGTGCTAGAGGACTGAACACTGTCTCCAGATTATGTGCAAACATGGAAGCACTGCTGATTGGGACATAATGGCACTCTTTCAAAGGCAAAGTCAATATTGTCACACGAAGTTATTAGACACGGGTCAGCCGCGCTTCTGTTTCCTTCTATTACTGTTTGATTGCTTGCTGTTTTGCAACGGGAAACCACAGTGTTTAAGGCATGCATGCTGAGTGAGGGAAGAAAATGAGCATTCTGCATTACACAGAAGATTCTTAAGCTCGAGTGTTTACAACATGTGCGTGTACAGTGAGAATTCATTTGTAGGTAATCCCAGTTCAGTTGGTGTTTAATAATTTCCTTTCTTGTTTTCTCATAACATAGAAGCATTAATGTGGATTCTGGACTTTGGATTCATGATATAAAAATGAATTAAATGTAAATTGGGGGGGGGGATACAAAATGGGGTTTGGTTGTGATTTTTGAAATTTTGGGGCTGCATACTTGATTTGTGAGTGAGATGTGATTTCACAAATGAATGGTGAAATACAGCTCACAGTGACTTTTTGTCACAGAATCAGAAGATGGTTGAGGTTGGAAGGGACCTCTGGAGGTCACCTGGTCCAACTCCCCTGCTCGAACGTAGTCACCTAGAGCCAGCTGCCACAACCGTGTCCAGAAGCCTTTTGAATGTCTTCAGGGTGGGAGACTCCACCACCTCCCTGGACAACCCCTGTCAGTGCTCAGTCACCATCACAGTAAAAAAGTGTTTCCTGATGTTCAGAGGGAACCTCCCGTGTTTCAGTTTGTGCCCATCACCTCTGGTCTGTCACTGGGCACCACTGAAAAGAGCCTGGCTCCCACTTCTCTGTACCCTCCCTTCAGGTGTTCATCCCCATCAATGAGATCCCCCGAGCCTTCCCTTCTCCAGGTGGAACAGTCCCAGCTCTCTGAGCCTTTCCTCTTGTGCTTCAGTACCTTAATCTTCTTAGTGGCCCTTTGCTGGACTCTTTCCAGTATATCCATCTCTCTCTTGTACTGGGAAGGCCAGAACACGACGAAAAAATGAAACTGTTATTGGAAGTAACATTATTTGAAAATGGTTTTAAACCTACATGTAACACATAAGAGTAAAGACTATTAGTGACTCCCTACAAGAAGCATATTTAACAATGACAAATTTACATACGTACTCTTAGTGAAACAATACTATAAAAACTGTGTTCTGTAAGAAACAGCTAGATGTAGTAGGTGGGGCTTGCAATTTAATAAAACACAACATAAATGGAGAGGTCTGTAACGAGTAAGTGTCCAGATTTTGTGACTTCACCTGTCTGAAGTCAGGACTTTCTACAGCATCTTATGAAGGCCAATCTGTGTCAACTTGTAGTTGAGTCAGAATGCTTTGCTTTCAGGTAGTTGGCCTTATTAATGTTCTGGGCAGTGCTGTGGTCCTCTGAGTTTTTTTGTGTGGTTAAATAAGAAACTATTAAGAGTTGGTATCAGAGTGTTTTTGCTTAATGCTCACCCTGCAACAGCCAGAAGCTGGTTCCAGCAGGGCTTCTGGAATATGACGCTAGTATATGTAACGGCAAATCAATTTTGATTATGAGGAAAATGCTCAGTGGGACCATTATTTTTTTCCTTCCCGATGCTGAGTTCCAATTTACTACTTAATTTCTTGCTAAGAGCTCTGTGATAATCGTCTGCCTGCTTCTTCTTAGCTCTGTTCAGCCTCAGATTTCAGCAGCAGACCACTTCTAAACTGAAAAGGCAGCAAGCGCTGAAGTACTTACCTATGTGAATTAGGAGTTGGAGTTTTTGTTAGTCTCATGACAAGCATATCCCAGAGTGTTTTCTTTATAAATGCCTGTTTGTGAATTACAGTATGAGTTTTTCATATTGAAATTTAATTGTAAAAAAATATTTTAAATGATACAATACCAATTCTTTAAACATACAAAGTTATTATGGGGATTTAAACAATGAATTTTGCAAGGGAAAAATTACCTCATACGTGAATTTGAAGAAGTAAAACTCATTTTCAAATATTATTTCAGAAATTCCATCTTTCATATTAAAAGTTAAAATGATTGTAAACGGTAAAAAAAGGAAAAAAGTAAATATAATTGAAAATCAAGCCCACCAATTATGTACAGTAAGGATTGTAATTGTTCACCAAAGACGCTACTTAATTCTGCATGTTTTGAAATGTTTTGAGTGGGCCTTCTCACCAGCAAAAGGTACCTGAGATCATAAGGGTTCTCCTGTACCTCTCTATACATTCATACACAACTCCCCAAGCTGTTTTTTGTCACTGGCATGTCTTGTAGCCCAGCTTATTACACAGTGTGGAGACAAAAAGGACATAATTTTGTGGATGATTCGCTGAATTGGCAGCTAACTAGATAATCGTTTTCATGCATTTCTTTTGATAGAGTAGCATTATAAATTGTTTCCATAAATCTCAGCTTGGCTGCACTATCTTTACTCTTTGGAGAGGTAGCAAGTGAAGAACAGTCTCATTTTGTATTTTTCACTCCTTTTTTCTCCTTTCCCTTCTTCCCCCCTCCCTCCCTCTTTCCCAGCTGAAGGAAAAATGGACAGAGGGATATATGAAGAGCTTTAGGTTGCCTGATGCCAGGATGGAGGGCTAGGAATTTCTGAAATTTTTTTTTTTCCTTGTTTTTGCTTTTTATCACACTATTTTTCTTTTAAATAACAGGTACTGGAAAAGATAATCAAAGCAAAACAATAGATGTGTCAAAAGAAAGTTGAATCATGAAAAGTTTATTATTTTATGGTTTTGTCTCGGAAGTTAATATTTCAAGTTAATTTTGGAACAAAATGAGGCCTCTTAACTGAGGATTTTACCCCCCCAAACCAGTCACAGTATATGTATTTTTAAAAAATACAGTTTAATAATATGCTGTTGGACTGTTTAATTTTTATGCCTCAGGGTAGCACCGAGCACTATTTCTACTTTTAGAAGCTTCCTCTTGTTAGTGTAGTACATTCTCTTATATAGCACCTGTTTTAAACTCCAAATCTGAATCTACAAATGTAAAACCTGACTTTTGAAATATTTGCTTTTTTGAACACTCTTCTTTAAAGGACCTATCAGGATCTCTCCCCAAAATGCTAGAAGCTTGAAGGATAAGGGAGGAACAGTGTTGCATGGCCCAAACACATGTGCTTTCGTCATTAGCAAGGTACAGCATGACCTCATGTTGACCTCAAAGGTAAATCGCTAACAGGGAACAATTATACATGCCTGTGAAAGCAGCTTAGTTTTGAACATAATCAAGCCAATAACTTCAGTGTGTAGAATAAAATTAAATTTACAGCTCTGTCTGTCTGCCTTTCTCTTTCTCTCTCTTGTCTTTCTCCAAGTCTCTTCTTGAGAGAATGTTGTGGTTTTTATATATGTGTGTGTTGCAAAAGAAAATTACTTTTCTAGAGGTCATAATAAATTCCTAAATATGGGGAACTCAAAGGATCTTGTATCCAATTTAGTCAAATTGTGCATCTTACTGTGAAATGCTCTTTTTAATGGAAAGGTTTCCTTTTTTGTCTAGAGTATTGATATTGCAGCCTTCAGAATGTGTGTCTATATTACCTTGGGGAATCTTGTGTAGTTCTGAAATGTAGAGATCACTTAGACTTATGGGAAAGTTTTAAAAATATCAATACATTAATTTTTGTGTGCTTATCTTAGACTGTCACACAAAACTATGACATTTTATTTTTTTGTAGAAGACCGTAAATATTCTGTAACATTATGTGATACATCTCTGCATACGATGCATTATGATTTAGCTAGCAGTTCTGAGCTATTTGGAGAAGAATTGCTGCCAGCATCTTGGAACTGTTAGCCATATCTGTCCCATATGATTTGTATAATATAATTGTTTGACGTGAATGTTATTTTCTTTTTTTTGCTAGAATGAGAGAGCATATTCCTTCTGTGGAACGATAGAATACATGGCTCCAGATATTGTAAGAGGAGGAGATGCAGGACATGATAAGGTATGTTCTATCCAAGTTTATTATTGGAAAGAAATCAATTCTTTAGGCAATGCTATTGTTCAGCTTGAGAGTTTTTTGTAAAATATGATAGCGTCTTATTTAAACGTGCCTTATTTCAGCTTGTCCTGAAATGGATTATTGCCTATATTTAAAAACAGCAATATGATGTCTTGTTAGTTTTTAGTCTCAAGTAAGAGGCACATTTATAAAGGTGTTGAGGGTTATTTATGTTGTATTCAAAATTTATTCTGAACGTGCAGTGGGACAAAAAAACTTAGCTGACACTTCCTTTTAAATAAAAAACTATTTAGTTCAGAGTGGAAAAATGACTGTGTTCTGGCTAATCCTGATATATTTTTGAAATTGTACGTCAGGGAAATCTGTTATCTTTCTTGAAGTATGGAGTGGGTTATTAATGTTATAAATGTTCTCAGATTGTAAAAATCAATTCTGTTTAGCTTGAGGTTCAAGTTTTATTCTGAATTAAAGTGTCAGTAATTAATGGGAAAGATCAAGACAACCATAATTCACAGATAATATTTGAACCTATTCCCCAAAAGAATTTACGATATTCCTAGATACGTTATTCTGATTACTCGCTATGCTGAGAAGTTTCAGAGAATATTTAATCTCTGGTGTTTTTTGCTGTAGATTGAGTTGACTTTCTTTTGGGTGTCATGACATATAGTTGGTCACAGTTCTTCTTCTAACAGCCTTTTCAGCACTGGAAAATGTCATGTCACGCTCCATCTCCTTTTTCTAGACTAACTGGACTCAGTCTGACTTTTGCCTCACAAGGTTCTTTCTTTTTCTCTCTGTTCTGCTTCTCTTTTGCTCTGCGTTTGCCTGTGTGTTTCTGCAGGTGGGGAGCTCTGTAGGGGCACTGTATTTCAGCTGGGAGTCGGCAGTTTGAAGGACAGCAGAATGATTACCTCCCAGATCCTTCTCTTAAACTTAACATAGAATGGGCCTTGTCTTTTCACTTCATCATGGCCTCACGCCTACTTTGTACTCCAGTCTAACCTCTACATCTTTATCTACCGTACTGCTTGCCTAGTCATTACTAAAAATGGAATTTTACAGACTTACTAGTTTAAGCTCTTTCCTGCATTCTATTTCTTAGTTTAGTCTTACCAGTTTCAGAGCATCTCTCCAAAGCATCGGTCACTTTGCATTGTGATTCTGTCTCCTGGAGTCCTTACAAATTCATTATTGTTGTTGATTTTAGTAAAGAGGAATCTCTGTTCTGTTATCTTTGATTCTATCTGATTCTTTCATTAGATGTAGTACAGAGCCACAGGGTATTCTGTAAGAAATAGCTTCACAGTTTGATGCCAAATGTGAGCAGATAAATAAGAGTGATTTTGCAGTTACCTATGTGATGGTAATTGTTTACACCACGTACTCTTTGCCTGCTGTTGGCAACATCACATGATGAAGCGTTAGAAGGATTTTAGTGTTTTTCGTACTTGCTGCATATCCAGCAGCTCAAAGATCTTATTTAAAAAAAGAGGAAATGAGATTACTTTAGTATGTTATGCTCTCATTAATCAATGTTTTTGGTTTGTACTTTCCTCTAGATAGCTATGTTATTTATCTAAAAGACTTGCTCTAGTATTTTTTTAAGTTTTAATTTCTGATTCTACAGATCCTCCTTTTCCTCTGGAAAAACATATGCCAAGAAAAAGTTCTTCTTTGGGATTTTCTCCGATTGTGTATTTGCAAATATGATTGCTAAGAGTACAGAGACTTCTTCAGCTAGTTCTTCTAGGAACTCTCGGCTGATATATGAATATACGAATCATCAGATTTAGTGTATCTTGGAGCAAAAAACCTAAAATTTGAGGCCAAATTGTCGTCATTTCACTAATTGTCTTCCTGTATTGTATCAATGTTGTTAACAGAAGTAAAGCAGAACTTTCGGAAGTTTCACTGAGTTGCGAATTTCATGGAAGTAAAACTGAGAAGTTCAGACACCTGTAGTTAAACTAATTTCATTGAAATGACTAAACTGCTTCCTTTATTATTCATAGTAGCATCTTTTCTTTTGAAAGAGAGAAATACTTTGTAAGTTAGGAGGTATCAGAGATATGAATAATATAATTAGTATATAGGAAGTCAAAGATCACATATGGTGCCAGGGAATATAAAATAAAATAAAATTCCATAACATGATTTACTGTGCCCTGTGCTCTTAAATTGTGCTTTTTGAAAGTTCCTTAGTTTCATTTTCAGATTCCTGAAAGTTCAGGTTCCTCTACTTCTTAGCAAGGCTTAGGTTTCTCTGTTATTTGAAGTACATTTTAGAATTCTTATCCCTTCATGATGGTAGAAAAAAAAAAGAACTTTAGTAGTCAGTGGAAAGAGTTCATCTTGAGAAATTAGTTGAAGAAGCTAAATGGAGAGATTTAAAAAGAAGATTCATTTATACTGGAAAGTACCTCCACTCGTTACTGCAACTGTTGATGATTTATTGTATCCAGGTTTGCTTTTGTATAGATAGGTGGGCTTTTCATTTGCTGGTTGCTTTCTGCATGCATTGTCTTGTTCCTTCTCATGTTAGCAATTTTACTTCAATGTATCATAACATACATAACTATTTTTGTTCTATAGGCTGTTGATTGGTGGAGTGTTGGTGTTCTTATGTATGAATTATTAACTGGAGCATCACCATTTACAGTTGATGGAGAGAAGAATTCCCAAGCAGAGATTTCTAGGTAAGATTTAAAACAGTAAAGTATATGTGCTTTCTCGCAAAGTGATGCTTCTGTCAGAATATGTGTTTTGTGAGAGTTTTAATCTAAAATTTAGAAAGAAAGTGCAACCAGGGTAACTTTTTGTGTGCTCTGGTTCTGTTTAACAGAATGACATCGGGAAGCAGATAGGTTTCATTAACCTCAGCAGGTTATTGAAATAATCAACTGACCTTTACAAAAGACCTGTTCTGTTTAAACTACAGCTTTGTAGATATTCAACCCTCTTACATGTTTACTGTTGAAAAGGAGTCAAATGAAATATGAAATCATATGCAAATAGAATTATCACATTCAAAATCTGGATACATAATGAACCATATATTCAGCTAGAGAGATTTTTGTCAGTTCTTGCTAGGTCACTCCATCAGACTATTGGCTTAAAGTGTCAGGATGTACCCTACTTCCACCTTTTTGTCACAGGTGATATTTTGGTTTTTTTAGTTTATAACATGAAACAAAGAATGTGATCTTTTCTAGCCGTACTTGCGTATCTTAGAAGAAATGTCTATGGCACTTATGGAAATGAAATAACCTATACCATTCTTACATTTTACATGTAAACTCTTCCTGACTGTCAACTTTGTTATGTGCAGTAATCTCCACACTTTAAAGGTTAAAGGTTTGTTTTCAGTACCCACATAAAAGCATTGGAGCATTTTAAAAAGACAAAGCAATAAGCATACCCAAACCATATAACTGAAATCTCCCCCCAAAAATGAGCATTTCGTATTACTGCATTTCTCTTGGTCTGGAGAGCTGAGAACTTAAATTGCACAAATTAGTAACCACTGTCGAGATCAGCTTGTAAGTCCAGTCCCCAGACTAAGAATAGTCCTGCTCCTGTTGGAATCTATTGGAATATATTATTATGATTCTGACCTTCACCTCAATTCACTTGATATTTAAAGTTATAACGGGCAACAGAGCATACATCAATTATTTAGATAGTTTATTTTACTTCTGTTATAAATTCAGTCAGTATCTTGAAAGTTTGAGACCTGTTTTTTAGTTTCTAGGTCTCTACCAGAACAGGAATCTTAGAGAGACACTGGAAAAAATAAGGGGGCAGGAGGAGAGAGAGGAATCCATCAAGGAAGCAAAATTGAGGACTTCACCCTCTTGGTCATTATGGTGAAACCTAAATTAACTCTTTCTGACCTATTTAAAGCTAGAAATTTTGTTGATTGCTTATTTATGCCATGTCTGAATTGGTAATTTTGACTCTCAAGATTTACTAAATGGAACACTGGAGGAGTTACAAATATTTTCGAGGGAACCTTGACCTGAATTTCATAGATATAGTTTTTCCCCCAAACTGGGAAAATTTTAGGTATTTATTCTACAGGATTTGACTGTCTTTTGGTAGGTCCTTATGTGCTCTTTAATATCTTAATCTTTCTGGTAATTTCAGATTGAATTTAAAGCTGAGAAACTGCAAGGTTACTGACATCCATCCTCTGATAGCTAAGAACCTAACTCGTGATCTAAATTTAGTTGTAGCAAGTTTACTGTGGTGTTGCGCATTCTACTTTTGTTCTGATTGCTGTTCGCACTACACATTTATAGACAGCAATCCCGTAGTCTTCCAGCTTTTATTTTGATAAATTTAGAAGGTAAATTCTTACAGTTTTATATATTTAAAGATATTCCCTAATCTTCCTGTTTCCTGAAACAGCCTTTTCTTAACTCAGCTTGTGTTCTGTCTTACATATGGACAGTTTATTCCTGTTGATGTTTGAAGCTAATCTTGTTTAAGGGAAGTAATAATTCCCCATCTAAACAAACAGACATTCCTTCGTTTTTTTGTGGGTTCATCTTGTTGATGCCAACGATGGACTGATAGATCTAATTCCTTATCCTTTTCTATCACTTGCGACTGACAAGCCCGTAGTTTATAGCTGAAATTTCTTTAGTCCCAACTCTGTGACTGCATTTCAGAGATGATTTCATCTGGGTTCTGTTACTTCAGTACTCCTAAGACCCTGCTTTCTGAATCCTTGCCATTGATAGCGATTGCTGTGCTGGGTGACATCCGTTTTGTGGGTTTGCAGTTTATTCTGTAATGAATGTTATGTTCATTTTAAGAGCGTGGCTGAGTACATGAGACCATTGCTGTTTCCTCTGTCCTGGCTGCCTCCCAGAGTCAGGTGGGGCCTTCTGGGGAGTGGTGGTTGCTGCGTGCCCTGGGGGGCAAGGGGAGCACATCTGGGGCTTCCCTGGGGGCACGGCAGCACCGTCGGAGCGGATGGGAGATACCAGCAGGCTGGGGTGCTGCTGCAGCCCAGGCAGAGGCTGAGAACGGTAGGGAGCAGAATACACCTCAGGGAAGATGGCAAGAAAATATTTTTCTAAGGAGTGACGGGGACTGTGTAGAGTTTGCTGCAGCTTGGGAAGCTGTTGACTTACTCACTTGAGAGCGTGCATGAAAGAAATGATCCTCCCTTCCCGACATACTAGCTTGTTAAATTTAGAAATTAATGTTACTGTATTCATGGCTTTTCAGAAATGCCCTCCTTGTATTTATCTCTAGCATGAGTACACTGAGCTCCTTCAAGAAATAACAGCTGAATTTTCAGCACCTGTCTTTATCCTAAGCCTGTCTGGCCTAGAAGCCAGATAATTTTGTCCATGAGGATACATTCACAATTTATACTTCATGTCTTTTTTTTGAGTGTTAATTCTTCCAATTATTTCTGCATCCATTTCTATATGAGTTTTCTGTTGAACTGGAAGGCAGGCCCTAGATAGTTTTACACTTACAATTAAATAGTTTCCACATTCTCTGTGACTATCTTTGGTCTTTCTAGTTTCATTTCCGTTCTAAACTGAAGAAAACCAGAATTGAAGATAATTTCATCAGATATTTACAGTTGCCAATGGTAATGATATCATTAGCATAGGCACAGAGATGAGTTAATACAAACTTCTTTCTCCATGGCAAAGTTATTCTAAACAGAAATTATATTACCCAACCTACATACGCTTTAACTTACAGCAGATTTAGACAATTCGGTTTTCTCTTACTCTGTCTCAGCCCTGAAAGCACAGTTTCTGTGGCCTTTGATTTTTCTGAGTTTAAGGAAAAACGTCTTCTAAATGAACCCAGGTCCTTCTTTTATTTTATCTTAGATATTTTTAGATAATTTTATTCCCTTGTGTGGTACAATGGTTGTATGCTGTTAAATTTGAGCACAAAGTTTCGTTCTGAAATATCTAATGGACAATTCAGTTCTTCTGTCAGAAATAGTTACTGTGTGGTTTGTATGTTTTTTTACTCTTTCTAATGAGATTATGTTCAGTTCTTTTATCATAACCTTTTTAACAACACTCTGGACTTCTCTTTCATGGCAAGTGCAGCTTAAGTGCACACTTGACTTTCCCTTATGTCTCTGTCTCTCTGTCCATGAAGAGTTGTTTTGTTTTGTTTGTTTGTTTTTTCAAATGCTCAGAGTTATGGGTTATTAAACTTAATCAAAAAATTTCACAGATTTATTCAAGTGTTTTTCCTTTTCTAGTATACCCTCTCCCCATTCTTCTCCTTTCTTCCCAAATCTTCCTTTCATTTTTGAGAATTCTGGAATTCCATTGCTGCAGAGCCGTGGATGGGACCCATCTTGCAAAAGCATAGGCAAGGGCTGGGTTTGATTACAAACCTGGTATTTTCAGTTTGACCCTGAATGACTTTTAGTACTGACTTTAAAGACAGACAAATCCATTTATAGATGATGACCCTTGAGGGTCTTGGCATACATACAGGGATTTAAACTGAGCATTAAGTTTTTGGAGTATTATTTTGCTGCTGTACAGCAGCTTAGAAAATCTTGCCAGCTTTGGGGTAATAAACAAAGAGATATCTATATTTTTCCATTTTTACACATATATATATCTATAAAATAGTCTGTAGCAGCATATGATGCCATTTTAGCATACTAATGCTAATAGCATCCTATGCTTTTTATTTGACATAGTTGGTTAGACTTTATTTAAACTTCCCAGAGGATAGCTGAAATTTGACCATCCGTTAGATGCTGTGAAGATGTTTTGTCCAAGATTCTGTGAGAAATCTTCTCTTGATAAAACTGTTGGGAAGATGCATAGCAGGTGTATGCTGGGATTCCCTTCTTTATTGTCTGCCTGTGAAGACTCCAGTGATTGTTAGATATTTTAAAGGACAGAGCAGTCATTAAATCCAACTTGTAATTTGCGTGGTATCTAATGGAATTTTGTCCTAGAGTATATAGCTGTCTACCTAGAATATAAAGCATTTATTCTCTTAGATGATGGGAGTCCAGAGTGCAAGAACTGATAGACAATAATATAATGATGCTTTTGTAAGAGATAGCAATGAATTAGAAAAACTCTGCCACATGAAGGAAACCATTTGATGCTAGACTTCATGTGAATCACATCACATCAGTAACTCTGCCTACAGATCTGTTCAACCTTTCAGTAAAGCAGATGGTTTTAAGAAAATCATAAGTATTGCATCAAAGTCTCTGACTTGCCTTGGGATGCACATACAGATGCACGTACAGATCTGACTGCTCAAAGCTGCAACGAAATAATCTGCCGTTAGTAGTCTGAGAGGACAGGGCATTCAGCAGAGTTGTTCTCAAATGTGAAGGTGAAAACTCTGCTTTGGAAGCTTGTCCCTCTGTCCTTTAACAGGGTTACAGCTTGGAATTGTTTTCTTCCTTGAATGTCAGGATGAATAAGTATCTTTTTGATGCTTGTAATACAGTTCTGAGGGCACTGATAATAGACTATAGCAATAACATTTCTAGCATAAACCTCGCGTTTATGTTGGTCAGCTGTGGTGATCCTTTCATTTTTTTTGGTGATCTAATTGTGTCTTTTACCTGGTGGAAGCAAAAAGAGCTTCAGGTTCTGCATGCTTGATGTTTTCTTATCTCTTCCAGAGTCAACTTCAGGCTAATCAAAGTGGAGGGTGAAAGGTGGCTTCCATTTCAATATCATATATGTTATATCTGTCTCTTTACTAAAATAGTTGTGTTCGTTTGTTTGTGTTTTGTTTTGTGGTTGTGGTTGTGGGGGTTTTTTGTCTATAAAATCTTTCTTTGGTTGGGATCTAATGTTTACCACTTCCTTAGCATTTTCATCCTCCTTCCTTGTAATTAGTTTTGTTTCTCACTGTTGCTGTTTTGAACAAGTTCCGTAGTTATGGTTTCCAATAATGAATTGGCATTAGTTTTTTCAAGCACGCCATCTTCAGTTAGTTTTCTGTAGCTTATGCTTTACTTGTCGAAATGATCACTCAGTGGATATATTTAATGATAATTTTTACACTATACCTTATAGATGAGTCAATCTAATGCTAAAAGACAAATTGATCAATAAGTCAAATTGCCAAATTACTTGTGTTGTCAATAGATGTTTTCATGTTCTTTGACATAAATTGGATTTTCTAAGCTATGTGGTGCATCACAATTTTGACTAGGTCAGCTGTTTACAGAGTTAATTAAAATGAAAAATTAAGAAAATCTCTTTCAGCTTCTGGTTAACAGCATATTTTCCCCTTTCATTTTATCTTAACCACTGGGAGCAATCCGCTGTCTGTGTTGGAGAATTCCCAGTGACACTGTTTGTCTCTATAAGGCCTTTATTTAGCATTGCAAGGGCATTCCTACCTAAATCCTGAAGATTATCACCTTGGAATCCTCTCCAAATTCCCTATAGACTGACATCGTAATATACACCTTTAGCACATGAGTTTTACATTTATGGTTGGTTTTAAATACTATGCCTTCTGTAGAAGGATGTTTTATTCAGCCAGCAAACACATATCCCTTCTCTACTGCTTTGATAAAGAACAGATAAGAAACCTATGGTCAGTCTATGTAATTTTTAAACCACCAGCTAGCATAGATCAGTGGTGGCAACTCAATTTTTCATAACAAAATGAGCAAGTTCCTTGGCTGATCGGTCAGGCTTAGCACACGAGAGTGGCTCTGAAGAGATTGAGAGAGAGGAGGAACATTTAAAGGTCAAAGTGTCATTTCCCTACTGTATCCTCCACTCACTGAAGATTAAACGTCTCTTTCTCCTCATCATTTATTGCCATGGCCTTCATGTTACTGTGTATGCTCTTGGTGTGTAGTATTTGTGGGAGAGACTCAGCAGAGCTGAAGTTCCTGGCAAACTCTCCCAATGGTGTTGGCTCCCAGCTCTGCAGAGTCTGCCACAGAGAGGGGTAAGGTGGCAGGGATCCGGGACTTCAAAGTGATAATCCCCTTGACCTGTGCAATGGTTGGTTTCTCTCTGAGTGTTTTCAGGACAGCCAGAGTGCTCTCATCAGCAGGGGTAAACTCAGCTCATCCCAGCTCAGAGGGGTTGTACTAGATTAGGAGAAGCAGAAAATATGACAGTTGTCCTTCAGCACCTCTGACCACAGTTGCCACTTGGAAGGCTTGATTCTTCCTGCTTACTTCTGTCACTGTTATTGGACTGCATCACCATGAGATGGACAAGAGGGGGGAGGTGATTCCAAAAAGGAAAGGAAGGTTGATGCTGAAGGCCATAGCTTCTTTTCAGAAGCACAGACATCCTGGGAAGGACTTGGGACACATGCAGCTTCCTTCCTCTGGACACTTTATAGGCTACTGTTACAGCCTTGAATGACTTACCCTTCAGTACAACACTTTGCTAGTGCTGTACTCATGAAGCCAGACTCTCTTCACTTGATCCATAGTCTTCACCAGTATCTGCTCTCCCACATGTTGATCCCATATGGTCTTTCATTTCTGGCAGCTTGCTTTCCATCCTCAGTAATGTGTATGCAGCTTCACATACTTGAATTCTGTTATAATTGTAAGTAGTTCCTGGAACTTCTAAAGAAATTCTCTTCGTTCTTCGCTACTTACATGGTGTGGTTCTCTGAATCCAGAGCGTCGTGAATATTTTGTAGTATCAGTTCACCTCAAAAGTATTTCTGAATGGATGCCGGTGGCATGTGAAAATGCAGATCACAAGGAGTCTCCTGTACAGCATGGCAAAATGCTGCCTTCTCTGCAGTGGGCTCTAGGAGGGTCAACAGATGGAACAACAGCTTGCTTTTCACGCAGCTAAATACCACTTCATTGTTAATTCTGCCTATAAAAAGAAATAATTTAAAACAATAATCTTGGCAAAAGGTAGGAATTACTGGTGCTGTTGCTACGGAAGTTTTCCATTGGGTAAAATACAGTATCGTACCAAACTATCATTGGCAAAATATGTATGCTAGTCATTTGACAGCCATAATCCGTCAAATAGGGGATTGCTTCCCCCAATATTTTAAGGAGTGATTTCTACCCGAAGAGCAGAATGTCAAGTAATATGAAAAGTTAGTTTATAAACCTTAGTGTCAGCTGGGACTCCCTGCTCAGTTACCACATCAATGGTGCCACCAGTTGCAGTTCCCAGGCTGACCAAAGACATGCCATATGTCACTGCAAGTTTGCAATTAGAAGGATGAGGTTTACTGGTGTTGTTATTGTTGTTCTTTTGGCTGAGAATTTTCTGGTAACTTTGCAGTGCAGGGTTCTATAAAAGACTTTCAACTGTTTATGTTTGTTTCACTCTCTTTTTCTTATGTGAAGGTTTGTATTTGCATCAGAAAACTGAAACACAGGCAAGAATCTTATTGCTAGCACTTAGCAGCATCAGTACTACAGAAACTGATCTTCTGAGGCTGCACACAGAAATTGTGTTCATTTTTTCTCTGTTGCCGATGCTACATATCATCTCAATTCAGCATGTTTTTTCAGAGACATTTTCAAATTTTTATCTGATTTGGCCATCTGTAATCTCTGTCATTTTTCAGACAGGAGAATGCTCCAAAATTTCCCTTTTGGATTTTAAGGACATCCCAGAGTCGTAATCCCATTTGCTTTAGAAATCAATTGAAAAAAAATACTGACTTGAGTTTTTATTTTCCGCTTCTGAAAGCCCAAAGAGAACTTGTCTCTAGAGACTTTTACTTCTCCACCAGTCCTACAGTGTGAGAATCTCTTGTTTAGTAATGTTTAAATTTGGTATTAACATCCCTAATTAAGAAATCATTTGCCAATATTGTGCTTTCTTTTGCTTTTCTGTGAAGTGAGGTGTGTACAGAAGTTGAAGACAAGGCTTGTGGTTGCTGTTACTTCTCCTAGCAGAGTGGCTGTGATTTAGACCCTTATTGGCAGATCATCCTTACATCATTTGAAGATGCTATATCTTAAAACTCAGACCGTATTTTCCCAACTCATTTCAGTGTTACTTAAACTAAGAGGTTAGCTTACTTTGTCTTTTCGTTTACTTGAAATTGAATACTACATTAGTAGAAACAACCCCTGGGATACGTGCATATTGAAGTTGGTTTTGTCCTTCCACACTGGCCGGACAAGATTATTTAGGAAACAATCTGTTTGCGTCTATTTTTGGAGTAATCCAAGAAGTTACGTGTTTCACGATGAAAAATTTCCCATGGCATAGCTGACTCTAAGGATATGTCATGCAGTAACTTTAAACAAAGTTTAGAAATGTCCTGCAGTGATCAACTTAAGCTTAATGAGAGGCATATAGCTATTGAGATTTTAGTGGTGCCACAACCTCATTAATTTCAGCGGCACAGTCTCTCATAGCTTCAAAATCTGTGTTTAGTGGAGGTACTCTGTCCTATATATCGTGCTTCCTGGAGACACGACAGTGAGAGTATGTATATTGATATAGAGACACCGAGTTGCAACATGAGGCAGCAATGTGCCCTTGTGGCAAAGGCAGCGGATGGTATCCTGGGCTGCACTGGACAAGGGACTTTATCCTTCCTCTCTACTCAGCGATGGGGAGGCCATGCCTGGAGTATTGGGTCCGGTTCTGGTCTCCCCGGTACAAGAGGGACATGGACATACGGAAGAGGGTCCAGCAAAGTTGCCCTTAAGAAGATTAAGGTATTGAAGCACAAGAGGAAAGGCTCAGAGAGCTGGGACTGTTCCACCTGGAGAAGGGAAGGCTCGGGGGGATCTCATTGATGGGGATGAACACCTGAAGGGAGGTACAGAAAAGTGGGAGCCAGGCTCTTTTCAGTGGTGCCCAGTGACAGACCAGAGGTGATGGGCACAAACTGAAACACGGGAGGTTCCCTCTGATCATCAGGAAGCACTTTTTTACTGTGATGGTGACTGAGCACTGACAGGGGTTGTCCAGGGAGGTGGTGGAGTCTCCCTGGTTGGAGACATTCAAAAGGCTTCTGGACACGGTTGTGGCAGCTGGCTCTAGGTGACTACGTTCGAGCAGGGGAGTTGGACCAGGTGACCTCCAAGGGTCCCCTCCAACCTCAGCCATCCTGTGATTCTATATGCTAAAGGATTTTGTGTGTGTTTAACCTGTTGATGTGTCTTTGGTATGTGTTGTCTGTGTGTGCATTCTCAATTTTCCTTCAGAATCCTTAGATTCAATATCTACATTTGAAATAGCTGAAAGAAAGCTTGCCTTCCTCTTTATATAAAAACTCTGTGAGCTACACATATAAAAGATAGGTATTGAAATGTGATTCTACTTAGGCTTCCAAGATGTTGAACTTCCACTAGCTTTGTTTGATGCCTCCTAGTTCTTGTATTGAAAGAGACAGTGAGGTCCCTATCCACTTTCTCTTTACCATTTCTCATTTTGAGGGGAAGATTATGCCCAGTCCTCTTAAGTCTCCTTTTCACTAAGCTGGTATTCCTGGCCTCTTTTGTAGATTTTCATGAGAAACGTGTTCTATATGTCTAATTAATCTTGTTACTCTTCTCTAAAACATTTCCAGTTATAGTGCCTCATTTTGAGAGTAGGGCATAAGCGCTGCACACAATATACAAGGCAAACCTCAGATGGCCCAAGTTAGTGTTGTTTTTTTTTTTCTCTTTGTTTTCTAACTTTGGAATTGGCTTTGTTTTTCGGGGTTTTTTGGAGAGCTCTTAAGCATCAAGGTGATGTCTTTGTGGAGCTATCTGTTGTAGCCATGAGATTTCTTTTGAATAGTGATGGTAAGCTTAGTATGTATGAAACGAGGATTGTTTTTCTTTTGTGGATTAAGTTACAGAATTTATCTCCTATGGATGTTGTGCTTTTTGTCTTCATTTCCTCAAACCTTTCTTTATTATAAAACAAACAAACAAACAAGTTGGTCTCGCGTTTGTCATCCTTCTGTCTTTGGGTACAATAGAAGTTTAAGAGAAATGTTAAACACTACTAGCAGTATGGTGACTGCATGGTTTAACATTCAGCACATTGAGTAATTACCGAATAATTATTATTCTCTTTTGTTTTACAGGAGAATATTAAAAAGTGAGCCACCTTATCCACAAGAAATGAGTGCACTGTCTAAGGATATAATTCAACGTCTCTTGATGAAGGACCCCAAGAAGAGGCTAGGTTGTGGTCCCACTGATGCTGATGAAATCAAACAGCATCCTTTTTTCCAGGTAAAACAAACAACAAACCCCCCCAGATACCACTTAGTCTATGTTAGTTCCTTTGAAATCCAAGTCTAAAGAAACTCTGTTGTTTGTTAACAGGATAGCTTAGAGGCTTGTTAACTTAATGAATAATTGCATTGAAGTTAGTATAAATATCCATGTGCTTATGTAAACAGATTTTGTGCCTACTGCAAGAAGGGCATAGTAGATTTTTAATGTATTCTGTCTGTTTCTAACAGCAACTTGAAGCAGCCAAAAGACAAGCTACTTAAACGAGAAGGCTTAATGGAAAACACTTAAATTATATGTTGTGTGTTGGGTTTTTTTGAAGAAAGTTTGCTACTAGCATTATTTATAAAATTTGAATATTGATAAAATTCACCATTAGTGATAAATGCCTCTTCTGTATTTTCCTTTGCCTAATTAGATCTTTAGTCTTGTTTAGCAGATTTTAATTTTGTTCAGATTTCAGTGAATTAACATTTGGTTTCAAACAATGACGAAGACTGGATTTGTGAACAACATCTGTACTGTTCCATCCATTGCAATTAAAATTGTGTGCTTTCTTTGAGAAAACTAAGTATGTATTTCTGGTGCTTCTGCAGTTATTTTTTTTTTATTAGTGTAAGTTTTGAAGTATTTAAAGCTGGTAGTATAAATTAAACCTTTCGTATAAGTATTTTCAATGTAATTATCATAACATTCAGCATGGGCAATATCTTGCGTTTTTAACTTCTAAGTGTCTTCTCCCTTCTGTATTTCCTTCTCTTGTGAGAGAGTGTGATGAAGTAGAGTTAAACTTCCTTTATTCATTGTTCGGTTTGGAAGTTATGTTTTTTTCCTCATATAAAGCTTTCTGATCTTGAATTCATTTCAGTTCCACTCTTTTATAGTGATAAGGCCATTTTCTCAGAACTACTGTATCTATGCTTCCTATTTCTAGCAATGCATTTGAGTAAGAATCCAGGGGCATTGTGCTCTCAGGGCCCTGGAAGCTGCAATCAGTAATGAAGCACATAAATCAGCAATGAAAAGCTGAAGATACAGCATGCATGCAGTATGGTTTACAAAAATATAAATTTTATTTCTTCTGAAATAGAGGAAGAAAATTAAGGGCTGTCACACTAATTGTTTGGCTTATCTCCACTGTGAAATTTCCTTTTTTTTTTTTTAAACTGGATTCTGTCTACTTACAAAGTAGTATGATACTTCCTGCCTTTACCTAAGCAAATCAGTAGGGCATAATTTGAATGCTTTTCATCTGCCTGTGAAAAATAGCAAATGGAGTTAAGGCTGTTTGTTTCTGGACAAGTCTCTCTTTCCAGTATCTGTTTCTGTTAAATTTTCATTTGATTCAAACTTTTTTTCCTGTTTTTGGTTTAGAATATGAATTGGGATGATTTAGCTGCCAAAAAAGTACCAGCTCCATTTAAACCAGTAATCAGAGATGAATTGGATGTCAGTAATTTTGCAGAAGAGTTTACGGAAATGGATCCAACATATTCTCCTGCAGCAACCCCTGAGACTTCAGAAAGAATATTTCAGGTATTTTGAGAATTCACATCAATTAAAAAAAAATCATTTATTGAACAATTCCACAGTGTAGCGAGCTTTTCTTTTTCCTGCTTTCTAAGTTTTTGGGAACTATGTAATTTCCAATCCTCAGTCCCAGGACTGTTCAGCAAGTGCAAAATGAGAAAGGTGGAAAGAGTCCTACTGCAAACGAAAAATTCCATGTCTCTCCATTCCCAGTTGAATGTGCTACCTGCTGGGCTAAAGTCAGTCTGTCCTTTAGTGACTCTTGATACCTTAAGAGTTTTGTCATCCTGACTCATCAGCCTGGGCTACCCCCTTTTGACAACAGCAATGTGGTTTGCCCATGTCCTCATTATGCTCTAGTTGAGATGTTCCTTTGGGAAGTGGGAGCTAACTGCGGAGTTGAAAGTAGGTCTTCCGCATCTTGTAGGAGTGCTCTGATTACTAGGCTGCTAGATACAGCTCAGTAACAAAGCTTTTCTTACCATCTCCTCCGTGCTGTTAGAGGATGATCCCTTCCTGGGTTGCACAGTCTGAATGTCAAATGGGCAGAAGCAGCTCATGTGCAGTCAGTGTGGTACCAAAGCTGCAGAGGTGAACAGCAGCTCAGATTGCTTTCTCTCTTCCCTCTCCTTGTGCTTTGTTGTTTTTAATTGTCTTTTTGAGCAGCTTGATGCTTAGTGTACAGGAATATAGCATCATATTTTGGAAGTTGTTAGATTTGTAGTGACTGTAGCAAGCAATTTATGCTTGTCATAATACAGTCTGATTCATCCTGCAGTGGTAGTCACAGCTGCTCTTTTTATGGTCCTCAAACTGGGCACATCATTAGTATGAAGCTTATTTTCTTTTGCCGTTTAAAAAGGATTTGATGCTTACATTGCAATATAAAAACTAATTCATGCCTTAGCTTAAAGGTGTTCTGGGAAGCTAGCTAGTTTGATATATGAGCCTTTATCACTACTGCAAAACAACTGAAGCTGAACCAGATTTTTAGCATTATTTACCAGAATATTTGTATTATTGGTTTATCTATAACTGTGGAGAATCATGTATTAATAACTAATTCCAGGAAGATATCTGTTCACATTCAACAGAGAAATATCATCAATAAGCCAGTTACGGTTTCTATATTATGTTACGAAATTGCTGATTTATTTGAAAAATTCTCCTGAAACTTCTCATGTTTTGTATGCAGTATGTTAGTTTGTGTGCAACAATTTCAAGCCATGCCCTTTTCTTGTTGTCTTAATGTCATAGGGATATTCTTTCGTTGCACCTTCTATTTTGTTTAAACGCAATGCAGCTACAGTAGATCCTCTTCAGTTTTATATGGGGGATGAACGACCTGGAACTACAAATATTGCCAGAAGTGCTATGATGAAGGTAATAATAGTATCAAGAGCTGAATTAATTTGGTTAATTTGGAACTGTATATAACTTTCAAAGCAGCAATCACAAGCTAGGCTACAGGTCATGAAATAGTCATCATTGATTTATCCGTTCTTTGTAATGGCTCCTCAGCTGATCTAAGCATATAATTTGCATGTGGTGCTCTTAATAAGTCACTGAAATTTAGTCTGAAAATGAGATGATTGTCTAGTTTTCCAGAAGGCTGCAGTATAGCAGTAATAGTAATTTGACTCCTGATAGTTCTTATTCAGCTAACCGTTGTAGATATTTTTTAAGCTACTTTCATTCTATCAGAATTTTTTCTATGAGGTATTTGCCCAAAAGTATGCATAGTTGTGTGAAGCCTTATCAGAACACGTGCTATTGTGATGTCTTCAAACGAGCACGTAGTTTTGTGGATAAATGTATGTACAGCCATCTTTAATCCTGTTTGTCTGAATATTTTGTATCTTAAGCTATTGTAGTAGTAATGATTTATTTAGTGATTGTGTTTGTTTAATGTAACATAAGATTTATTCTTGTATTGTTAGAATAAAGTTTAAGCATTTTATTAAATAGAAGTTAAGATTATATTTTATCAAAAAAGAGAGCTCTGTTACAATTTTAAATGTAGATGAAAAATTCTCATGAAACTTTACTCTTTGTCTTTGACTGTGTATAGTAAAAGTATTCTGCAGAACTAAATACAGACAGTTTCCTAACAGGACTCTCCATTTTATCATCATTATGAACTGGATCTGAAAGAGAAACCATTGGGAGAAGGAAGTTTTTCCATTTGTCGAAAGTGCTTACACAAGAAAACTAGCCAAGAGTATGCAGTAAAAATAATTAGCAAAAGGTATAAATATTCTATAAGACAATAAATATATTTTCTTTGCTTACTGTCACCCATGGATTAGAATAATGCTCACTACATTTTTGAAGTGGAAAAATAACTTTAAAATAATTTCCTATTTGAAGAATCTAAAGAAGCTTACAGTAACCTTATGACCTTTAAAAGATTTTGAGAATCTTTTGAAACAAAATGTTTTTCTTGTTGGGGAACACGCAAGAAGAAGCCTAAAGAGTACTTTTCTGGTTCCTAGCTGTATTCCACCTGAATTTCCCCTAATTTTGCTCCTAACCAGGGTAAGGTATAAGGCCCTCCTATCTTTAGACCTAAGTGAACTGAGGGTAGGCTTGTGCTAGCTGACTTTCTAAGCAGCCCAAATGATTGTCTAGGATATTCCTTTATAAAGGATCTGTAGCATGGGTTGCCTCAGATCTAATTAATTGTGTGTGTGTGTAAAATAGAATTAGCCTATGGAGTTGTTAAGTTGCATCTTGTTTCCTGGATATTCTGGAGAGAACACCATGATGGAGGCAGCTCCCTTGCTTTGTACGTGGGCACCATCTGGTCCTCTTCCAGAATAGGTACCTCTGGCAGTGTCTGCCCAGAGAGAAGTAAAGACAAGGGATTCTTTGAGGGATGGATTTGCAACTTCATTTTGCAGTGTTCATTAGTAACTGCGTCCCCAGTGTGTTGTAGAATGCTGGCCGGAAGGGGAAAGGGTAAGTGTTCTGCTATCAGAATGATAGTTCACAATGATCCCTCCTACCAAGACATTTGGCTGTACCTCTGTTTTTCTAAACTCTAGAAGTAACTGTCCACCAGACTGAAGTGCTTCATCACATACTTTTTGGATCGGAAATGTTCAAGAATTAGACACCTAAATATAGGTGTCTGAGTCAGTTTTCCAAGGTCTGCTACAATTAACAAAGGCCTACTCAAAACTGTTAGTGGAGCCTGTAGAGTGACTTGAGCGAGCAGGCAGTAGCGGTGGGATTCAGTAACTTAAACCTAGGCATCTACCTAGTGCCATTTTAGCATCTGTTGGCATCCTCTCTGTCCTCCAGTTCCCTTCAGACTTGTGACTCCTACCTTTATGTAGTTGTCTTCATGGCTGATGTCTTCCAGGCTTTCCTATGCTTAGGCCACTGAATCTGCATTTTACAGTGAACTAGTTCACCCTGTAAGATGCATTAACTAGAATTTCACTCATTGTAATGAGACCTTAGGCAGGTTGTATGCAGTAGACACCTATGCTGGCTATTTTAACCTGGAAATCTCTGCCTTGTGTCTACGTTCAAAATTTCTGTGGCGCATGCAGAGCTGCAGATCAATACTCTCATCTCATCTTAAGCTAATGGATTTCTTGTTTCTGGATAACAGTGAGCAAACGAGTATTGACTTTTCCCATAGAACTAAACTTTTAGTAATTATGTCCCTAAATGATATTACTCACAAATTCTTTTGCTCTTTCTCCTTCATCTTGGTGGACCAGGCTACGTGAAGGTAAGAAGTGGTCTGTATACAGAGATGTTTTTAGGATCGCAGGCTGTGAGCAGACTCTGAGCATGTTTGTGTAGTATTTAGAGGCAGCAGTAAACCTACACTCTGAACGGCTGGACACAAACCAGCCTTGAATAAGAGACTGTTAAAATGTAAATAATATTGCTCTGAAGACCACAGTAGTAACTCTTGCTAAAACAAAAAGGAGAATAGGTTTCTAGTAACTTCTTTGCCTGGAAGACAGACAGTCTTTCACTCCTACCCATCAAAGGTGCCAAAAAAGTGAACCCTACACCTAGGCAAACTTTCTCATGGTACTTGAGGTGAAAGCTCAGATCAAGAGTTCCTCTGTGGTGTTGCTTTGTTAGTAGTGCTGAGCCTGCCTCCATCCAACAGTTTGAGGTTTATCTGGGTGTCTGAAGGCCGGTGAAACAGTGGAGTCCTGTAAACTTGCTTGAGTGACTGTTTTAGAGCTTCCCATTTGTTTTTCACGGTATTGTTTGTTTAAAATCCAAGATGGTAACTATTTCTAGAGGGGAAATTCTCAGAAAAGTCTGCGCACAAATTTCAAAGGTTTATGTTCATGATACTGAACCTTTTTCATCTGTTTCCTAGGTCCACCATCTCCTGATAGTAGTTTACAGGGGGGAGACTATCAGAGTCAGGTTTTTTAATTTCTTAAGGAACTGAAATCACTTTCAGTTTAAACAAAATCGTCAGCAGAGGTGCAGGTAGAACAGCTTAGTTTACTTGTTGATTATATGAAGCCTGCAGAAAAGAAGAATTCTCTTGCAGAAAATTCTCATCACAATTCTGGTCCTAATTAGGGAAAAAAAAATGCAACCAAAAATGAAGAACACGTGTGGTGAGAGAAATTCTGCCATTCTCTAAGTCAGTACAGGATTAGCCTTTCTTGGACAGAGTTTTGGCAAAAATTTTCAGGCATTACTTGCCCAAAATAGATCAACGTATGTATTTAGTGGAAAATAAAATGTTCTGCTCTGTCCCCATTCACGTAGTTTTTATAATGTTCACTCTGTTCACTTGTTTTGGCTATAGATTTCAGTACGTCGAAGAGAATTTGTGCAATGATTTTTGCTTTGGAGTTAGTATCTTCTTGTCTCTTCCATTTTGGACTTTTCCAATGGCCTGTTTAGGATTTCATTTATATAACGCAGTCCATGTATAGATGATGTTACTCTTTCTTCTAGTAGGAGGTCACTGTTCCCATCCAGCTTTGGAAATGCTTGTCTCCTATAAGAATAGAAAAGGATCGGGCCAATAATTTTAGTCTTCAACATAAAGCTGAAGTAACGAGTATTTATAGGGACAGAGGTGAAGTCAAATTGCCCTTGGCTTAGGGAAAGGTTTGTTTTAGATATAAACTATTCTGTAAGTTCAGATTTTGCTGTAGCAATTTGCAGGTGCATCAAAAACTTTGTTTGATTTGTGTGTGGCTTTTTTAATGTCCTAACTTGGAGACTTTTGCTCAGCTTACTTTGAATATACTTTTAATTGTGTTCAAGTGGTTGTAATATTAAAAAATCTGGATTGCAAGCAATTAAAAAAATAGGTGTAACGCTTTGAATGTGCAATTTGCTCAGTAAAATTGGTACAAAATGACTGCTCAATTTTTCCAGAATGGAAGCCAACACCCAGAGAGAAATAACAGCTCTGAAGCTCTGCGAAGCACACCCGAATGTAGTGAAGTTACATGAAGTTTTTCATGACCAGGTATTTTGAAGAAACTGTAATCAGCATTTGCCATGTGTTTTCCCAAGAAGTTTTAGGAGTTATGCATACTGTTACTGGGGAAGCAACTGTTTTTCATAGGGCTTTTGTCCAGTCAGTATAGAAAATGAAGCAGAAGTTCTGCATTCAAGGGAACTTGCAGTTACTCTAGCAAATCAAAGAAGTATTTGGAAGAATTAGAGTTCTGGTTCTGTCCTTGGTCTACTTTGTTAACCGTCTTACAATATATTCTTTGCTCAGTTTCCATATCTGTGATACTGAGGTAGCTAGTCATCTTGGAGTTGTCATGAATCTTAAAATAATATTTGTGAAATAATTTGGAAATCTTGCATATGAAGATTACATATCTTGCATTTTTTGCTTACACATTATTAACTTAATGGACATAACCAAATAGCTTGCTGGATTACTAGATATGAAGGCAGAGCCTCTATTTGAAAATATATTGAGATCAGTTTAAGGTTTATTTAGATATCTTAGTTGTCTTTTTCTTAGTGTAATGCAAGCTCCACAGCATGTAATAAGCCATAATTTGATCTAACTTGGAGGCTGGCCCTGGTTTGGACTGGGGGTTTGGACCAGATGTCCTGCAGAGGTCCCTTCCAACCTAAGCTACTCTGTGATTCTAGCCTATGATTTTGTAGTGGAACGTGGGCTCTCTTGCCTCCCCATGTATCCCAGTCTGTCCCCATCATGCTGTTTGTACAAGGGCCAGCAGAGTGCTCATGTGGAGCACTTCTAAAATGAGCAGAGGATGGAAAATCTGTACTGTAATTTGTAATTAAAAGGAAGCCTTTTTTTTTTTTGCACTTATATACAGTACAGGACACTTTTTTTCCCTTTCCTTTGAGTAAAATGACTATACTCAGGAATATCTTAAAAAAAGTTCTTCAGATTGCTCTGCAATTGAGTAGGCCCCTCTCAGCCAGCCAACCCATGGCATCTTTAGTTGCTCCTGGTAGCTCCCACGTGTTATCTTCCACATTACTCATGCAAAATATTCTTAAGACCAGAACTGATAAAAATTTTCTAGTTTTGACATTTCTGCTGTTTGTCTTAGAAAGAAAGAAGTTTCACTTTTTAACTTGCTCTGGTATTGGTATGATCAAATTCTTCATTAGTGATCTGACCATAAAGTATTGGGTTGCAGTATTTTTTGGTAGGGCAGACGCTTTCTAATAGAGAAAAATCTCTTCATCCTTTCCGACTTTCCTGTCAACTATTCCCAAGACAGAAAGAAGGTTTTTCAGTGTAGGATATCTGACAAACACTGCTAGCAAGGCGTGTAGTAGACACCTTGTTTGTTCTAAGTGTTACTGCTGTCTTTCCGCATGGCTCTGTTTCTTGGTATCTAAATACTGTGAACCTTCTGTTTCTGACTATTTCTTTGAATTTCATTTTTTTACCTCTTCCCAGAACTTATTTTCTTTGCCTGCAAATATTACTTTTGCTACTGTCATTCAGGGAAGGAAATGCTAGAAGCCATCACATGCCTACATCCATTGCCTGTTGAGAATGCTAACATCGCTTTCCTGTCCTGAGAAGTCTGCTGCTTGTTTAATAGCAAGACATGTGAATTGCCATTGTGCGCTAATGTCTTATAATCAAGGAAGTCACTAATTGATTTTCTTGAAAAGAACAACCATCTAAACAAGCATTACTTCCTTAATTAAAAAAAAAATACTCTTTAATATTTGAGAAAATGTCTATTGTGATTCTAATGATGGAGTTGCTTTGACTACTACTCTGCAGGCCATGAAATCAGAAGAAATTCTTGGTAATCTTTGATTTCACAGTAAAGTTTCAGGGTGCTTTTAAAGGATTTGGTAGCATCGAATGGCTAACTCCCTATGCATGTTAATAGAAATGTATCTCTGCATCAGAACAGGCTTAAACAGCAAAAGTCTAACTTTTTCCAGCTTCATTTTTTTAGCCTAAGGAAAGGCATTTCGTCTCCCTACAAATTAATCCATTTACGTGGAGACATAGTGTTTTTGTAAATAAATGCAGGTGAACGTGGGGAAGACAACATTATTCAGTCTCAGTGAGATGGATGGGAAAAATGTCATCTGATATGCAATTTGGTGCTTGTTGTTGACCTTCCAAATTACTATGAGCAGCAGTTTTATTTCTTCAAACTTTGAGAACCTATCAGAATAGCTCCTAGCTCCTGAATGAGTGTTGGTTTGTAATGTTACATTTCTAACCTGCCATATTTTTCTTTATTGTTTCAGCTTCACACATTTCTAGTAATGGAATTGCTGAAAGGAGGAGAATTGCTTGAACGCATTCAGAAAAAGAAACATTTCAGTGAGACTGAAGCCAGTCATATTATGCGCAGACTTGTTTCAGCGGTGAGCCATATGCACGATGTAGGAGTAGTCCATAGAGATCTGAAACCCGAGGTACAGTGACTTGCTTATATATGTTTAGACATTAAGTGATTAAAAATCTGGAATGTGGCATATTTCTCCAGCTTTTATTACAGATTTTTCTACTTCTATATTTTTAATAAAATGTTATCACTTAGCAAATTCTGTAGATATTCTCTTCACGAATAAAAGTAAGTGTTAGGAAACATTTTAAATTTTGTAAGCAATTTAAACTCTTGTTCAAAAACATTCTTTCCTATTTGGGGACAGTTTTTACTAGTGGTTAAGTATATATTTATTGTATGAAACAGTTCACAAGCGGAGCTAGGTTGCTTGGGTACTTTGCCTCTACATTTCTGCCTTTTGTTTGATCTTAATTCCCTCAGCAGAGCTTCTTTTGGGGGTACTTGTGATACCCTTGTACTGTCTTCTCTCCCAGTTAAGCACAAAATGAAGCATAAGCTAATGCAGCCAGCTAATCAAGATGTGTGACTTGAGTTCAGTGAGTTTAGTAGTTTCCCGAAAGACGCTATTTATTTAATATGTATCTTTCAAGAATTACTTATTCAGGTATTTTTATTATGCAACAACATCTTGCCTTCCAGACAATTCAGTTTACTGTGTTAAGGGTGACCTCTGGCTTTGTTCTGCTTCCTGGAGCCAATATTGGCTCCTTTTTCTTTGCCAGCAATGGGCTTAGATATGTGTTAGTTTTCTTTATCCCAAGAACAGTGTGGGTAGATGTTAGTTCATCCAGTAAAGATGTTATATTGCGTTGGTGATTACAGTCATCATACCTCAAGAAATAGCTATTCTTTTTGTACCCGGAGTCTAAAATGATCTACCATTCCTACCGGTTTCATCCTTTTGTAACATACCTTCTGGTATATTACAAACTTACTTCTTTTATAGTAATTCCAGTTCAACAGATAAAGAAATCAGCTAGGTGGTGGTATTAAACTGGTTTTGAAAATATATGTGTTTGAAAAGATCTCTGTACTGGAGTCTCTGTACAAATTAAACCATTTTATAAAGAAGGGCTGTTGTGAAATTCTAAGGTGTCAGTTGAAAATGTGACTTTTGAAAAATGTTGAAGTCATAAAGGAAAGAAAACAGCTTTTGAAATAAGTCATTATTCAAAGGCCAAAACCCAGAAATCCTTTCTCTCTTCCTATTCTCGTCATTTTAGTCTTATTACCATCTTGAATATAAAGACCAGATTCTGCAAAGCAGTGCTTGAGCTGCATGGTAAATGAGGCAGTCTTCAATTCCACATCATGTTCAAGAACAGAAGGCTGGGAAGTCCAAGTAATGAAGGGTTAGCGGACAGCTTGCAGAATGCGTTGCCTCCCCAAGGCTGGACTCAAGCAGCCTGTCTTCTTCCTGCTTCTTGTTTTGAAAGTTACTATTTCAGGTTCAGACATGAACTTAGTATGGGATATGCAGGCTTCCCAATATAGATGTGGTTCGTTCGCCTTTCCGTAAAAAGATATAATAGGAAATTTCGTTGCTTTGCTAACAATTCCAGGCAGATTTGTTTGATGTTCAACTTTGACATCTAATGCATACTGATAAGTCTATTTTAAAAAATATGGCTGGTTACAGGTCACTAAGGATGAGGCTTTTAATCGTTGCATGGACTGGAAGGCTCTTCTGTTTCAGCAACAGTAATCAGATCGCATATATTGATCTGCAAAATAGAGGATAAATACTCCATAGAAAATAGGAAGTTCACAGAAATAAAGAATTTGTGTAGCGTATTTGACCATTGGGAGCCTCTCAGTAGAGGATTTGATGACTGTTTCTGCGAAGAGATCATTAATCTGTAAACTGGGTTGTAAAGATATTAGAAAAAAATATACCAAGTTGATAATGTTGTTTATGTATCCTTAAAATATATGTAGAATATAGCTTTAAGTACGGATTTTTGTGAAAGACTCTTCACTTACCTATTCAGCAAAGTAGTCTGAACGCAACTTAGGTCATTTGGACTGCAACTTTCTTTCTGTACAAAGCCAATTTCATTTTTGTCATAAGAAAGGATACATTTTCAAACCAACGTTACTGCAGTTATTTATTTACTTGTTGGCTATATAACATCACCATAGAAAAAAAAAAGGCAATTGTATTAATCACCTATCCTTATTGTATTAATATTTTTGCTGAAATTAGGCTTCTTTCAGATCCATTTTGCACAACATTTTAATATGGAAAACTGACTTTTCTGATTGTGCGTTAAGCTATAGCAGCAGTACAGAATGCAAAAATACTGTTTTGTTCCAGCTGTTCTCTTTTGTCCATAATGAATGCTCTCAGGTTCTCCTTATTGATCTGCTTGCAGTCTAGCAATCATTTTTTCCCCTTCTTAATGAGTTTGACTTCAATTACTTTGTGTTGAGTCATTCACCTTTTGTATTGCAAAATCACATAGGACTATAGGATTTCTAATGTTGAGACATTTTCTAGCATTGCATAGATTAAACAGAAAAGACAACAGCAAAATTCTGCTCTCCTCTCTTCTCTCAGCAGTTCAAAGGGGGAGTAGAAATATTTTATAATTCATCTTGGCCTCAGCCAGTTCTCCTAAGAATTAGCTTTACTCTTGTATCTTTCCTGGCAACTATAAACACTCAGGGAGAAGAAGAATAGGTTGCCTTAAATCATCTTCCAAACTGATAAAAACTCGTCTGTCTTCAAGTCTGAGGTGCCACATTCCGGTCTGCGAGGTTGGAATTCTCAGGGGCGGCTGCACTGAAGTTTCAGTACCTTGGTGTAAGGCGTAGGCCGGTGGTTCGAGGTTGGACTCCTGTGCAACCTTCAGTGCTATGAACGCTGTTGGTCCCAGGTCTCTTCCAGAAAACGTGTCTGTACCGACTTAGAGATCCACGCCGGACAGCAGTCAGGACAATGCTGAGCTATCCGTGCGCTTTCTGGTCCCTCATCCTCACTTTCACATTATTCTTTTGCCTGATTGTGCTCGTGGCAACCTGGCTTCAGTATGATACCGCTTGAGGACCAGAGACTCTCCAGTGTTCCCCGAATTGTTTTCCCCGCTGTTCTCTGCTGAATACCTGTTCTCATTAGTAGTCTCAGACAGAACTGTCCTGTCTTGCAGATATGCAGGAGGCAGGTAAACACAGCACATTTTCTTAAATCCCAGAGTACCGTCAGTTCTACTTTTCCGTATTTTTCCCCGCTATCTCTCAATTCTACTTTTCTCTAGATAATGGGAAGTTTTCTGTAATAATAAATGTAGGGAAAAAAAACAAACTATTACGTATTCTAACCAATTTTCTACCCAGTGCTGGTATTGATTTTGTCTTTGCTTTTCAGAATTTATTGTTTACAGATGAAACTGATAATTCAGAAATAAAAATAATTGATTTTGGCTTTGCTCGCTTAAAACCACCTGATAATCAGCCTCTTAAGACTCCATGTTTTACTCTTCATTATGCTGCCCCAGAGCTCTTGAATCACAATGGTTATGATGAATCATGTGATCTGTGGAGTTTGGGAGTCATTTTGGTGAGTGATCGAGGGTTTTTATTGTAACTTTACTGTATATATTTACTTGTTGTTCAAATGCAAAGGATTTGACACAGTTTCAGACTTGACTTGGGTAGAAGCTGAATTCAAGTGAGGTAAACATACAGCTGCCTAAATAATAGGTTTTGAAGACAGATGTTTTCCAGGGGTGGAGATTTTTTTTCCTAAGCAGTAAATTAAATTCAACATTTCTGGGAATAGAAAAAAATACTTGATACATTCTCGTTTTAAAAAAGATATATTATTGTCAGGGGATTTTACAGGCATGCAAGTAATCTTCCTACATTATCAATTCAGAGAATGAATCTGCATTCTGATTTGCAGAAAATTAATTTCAATAGATATAAACTGGGTAGAAATACCATTGTGTTTTGTTTGTAGTTTTCTGAAACATACAAATGTTTTTTCTAACAAGGACTCCAGAGAAAATCTTGGCATATTTTAAATTTTCTGTGGCCCTGAAGTTATGCTAGTCCAAGTTTTGTTGCATAGTACTGGTGAAGCAAACAGCAGCACTCCTTATTTATTATAGTAATAGGGTTGTCAATAAATACGCTGTTTGTTAATACTACTTTTGTTCTTGTGACAGTACACAATGCTGTCAGGACAGGTACCATTTCAGTCTCAAGACAAAAGTTTAACGTGTACCAGTGCTTTGGAAATTATGAAGAAAATTAAAAAGGGAGAATTTTCCTTTGAAGGAGAAGCTTGGAAAAATGTTTCTGAAGAGGCTAAAGAGTTAATTCAGGGTAGGTATTCGCAAATATTTCACGTGCCTTGTATTTTTATTTCAAAAGATAAAATTTAGAGGGCGGTACAATATCTGGATATTGTGATAAGCATCAGAGTGCTTAACCTAACAACGTAGGATCTGCAGCTTGAGCTATGTACTGACCTCTAATTCAAGTTATGGGTAAAGATGGATGCATCGGAACTGCATTACGAATTGCTTGTATGCCTAGCAGAGAGCTCTCTAGTGTAGTGAGATGCTCATAGAAGGTTAGCGGGGTTAGAAGTAGCTGAAGAACTTCAGAAAAAGTGAAGTCACTCTTTTAAAACATATTTAAAAGCAAAGTGTTTCTTGTATGTTGTTTTTGCTTTTGTAAAAACACCAGGCTATAAGATAAATGTTTTAAAAACTGAGCTTTTGCACAAAACAATTACTATTGTCTTTTCTTTGGACTGTTTTTGAATGTATTTCTGAGCCACTTAACTCACCTTTGCCATGCTTTAACTCTCCTTAAGCTTTTGACCATCTAATTATGTGTTCAAGGTGATATAGACACCAATCTTAATTCTACTAAGATGGAATTCTGAGTTTCTGTAGAAGCCAGCTTATAAGGAATTTTTCTGCCAAAATATAGGCATCCCCAGATTCAGGCTTCAGTGGATCATGCAGAGAATCTGAGACTTACTCTTTTGAACTTTGTCCTAGACAGTTTTCAAGTGGAGGTATCATTCGGTACTTCTGAGTTTGTGGAAAAGAGATGTTAGTTATCAGACAGTTAAACACAGATTTCTTTCATTTAGTGATTCTTCTGGAGAGGATGATAGTATAACATTATGTGAGCCTTATCTAGGATAAATATTGGCATACCTAGGATAAATGTTGTTGGGACTTACTTACCAAAGCAATGCATGAGATTTTCTTAAAAATAATTGAATTTTCTATTAAAAGAAGTTAAATAGCTCACAATTTAAGTGAATGTAATATATTTCTATCAGGACTTCTAACAGTGGATCCAAACAAAAGAATTAAGATGTCCAGCCTGAGATACAATGAATGGCTTCAGGATGGCAGCCAGCTGTCATCCAACCCTCTAATGACTCCTGATAACTTGGGCTCTTCAGGAGCTGCGGTGCACACATATGTCAAAGCCACTTTTCATGTAAGTTCCAAGAAATCTTACGTCGTGCTAAATTTTGTAATATGTTGATCTAGATTTTTTTTATGTTTCCTCTTAATTAAAAATACGTAAATATGTGTCCTTATAATTCAGTGATTGCTTATAGCTGCAATTTTTTTTTCTCCATGCCTAGCATCTATGGTTGAATACAGTGAAAACATGAATGACGGGGCAAGAATAAGTTTGTTGAAGACATTTATGCTAATGGGATTCTGAGGACTGAGAGACAGCTGTTCATGAAATAGCTATTATAAATACTCTGCTTCTTAGAGAAAGCTATTGAAAGGTCTTCAAAATTTATAAAAAAGAGAACGAACTTTTTATTTAAGTAGCTGTTTGACATTTTGTCCTTATTGTTTCAAAATCAAGGTAAAATTTCTAGAACATATCGAGTTCATGTTTTTAATATAATGGAAGCTTTTTCTAACGGACTTGCTTGTCTACCATTGTATGTTTACAAAAAACATTTATACTTCAACTGTATTATACACACATAGTGCTGATTCTCATGATCCCTTCTGCAGAGAATAAACTGAAATTGAGCAGATTTATGCCAAGATACTTGTAGAAGCTTATTACCAAGAAGAGAGGTATTACTAAGTAAGAGAGCTGGTACTTGGAGAGGTCCTGATAATGCAACATAGTTTGGGTTGAAAGAAGAACTGTAATTTAACTTAGCTTCTGAAAATGTAGTCTTGAATAGGTTTAAGGCTTAATAAAAAATATTTCTAAGTGAAAAAGAACATGGAAGAGGAGATGCCAATTAATAATGCTATATAGTGGCTCTTAAATGCCACTAAATGTAAAGGCTAGTGAAGTTGTTACAACTACATGTAAGAATTAGTAGGGATCTGTCAAGAGATTACAGTTTACCTTATGACTTACCATAGAACATTCTTAATAAGCTATGAGCCATAAAATGTCTTAAACCTCTTGAAAAGCTTAGAATTACCTTTTATTTTTAAACAGGCCTTTAACAAGTACAAAAGGGAAGGATTTTGTCTCCAGAATGTTGACAAGGCACCTCTTGCAAAGAGAAGGAAAATGAAAAAAACAAGTACAAGCACAGAGACACGTAGCAGCTCCAGTGAAAGTTCACATTCTTCTTCCTCTCATTCTCATGGTAAAACTACACCTACAAAGACACTGCAGCCAACAAACCCTACAGACAGCAATAACCCAGAAACCATCTTCCAGTTCTCTGACTGAAAAGCAGAGAATATGCTATCTTGAAGATTTAAGTGGTTATAAACTTGGTAGTACCTATATTGTCGTCTCGCACCCTTGTTCTCTGTGGCTTACAGGCTACAGGAATGTCTGTCGCTTTAAAAATGTATTTCAATCATAACTTTTTAGCTTTATATTTCGGAACATTTCTTTTTAGCGTTAAGTTTGGTATCACTGGATATGGTATAATACTATTATACAACCAACATTATACTCTTTTAGGGCTAAATTACTATTGTGCAGTCAAGCTCAAGGTAAGGAGCTATGCTGCTCGTGGTACAGCGTGCAGGAAGACTGTTTGTCAGTGTCAGAATCTTCCTCACGGTTTCTTCCCCACTGTTCAAAGAAAGGAAAGCTTTCTACCATATACAGAACTATTGGATCTTCTGGTTTTACCCAGCTGCGTGAAGAATGTCATAGAATTTGATTCTTCATGTGTGTAAGGAATCATTGGTACAATGCACCAAAGCAGTATAGTATTTTAAGGCCTTTTAAATTTGTGGTTACATTCTCTTCCATTTATTTGAATTTTAAGAGCAAAATGAAATGTTATGGAACCGATGTTGTTTTAAAAAGTAACTCCCTATATCTTGTTTTAAACAATTGAGAATATAAATCTTAGATTATTTTTTTAATTTATTTTATTTTTTAAAGGCATCTAGGGTAAAAGATGTCTGATAAAGTGAGGTGTCTAGTACTGTGATAGAATAATTTTTATTTCTACTTTTTGAAGTTATTAACTTTTAAAATGTTTTACAGATTCTAAAATGTAATGCTATAAGAGAAATTGAAATTTCATATTGAATGCTTTGGCAAATGGTCACATGTTAAAATATCTGTCTCAAGAATTAATTATAATTTATATTTTCTTTTTATATTTACACAATAACTTTAAAATACAAGATTTTTTTGAAGAACTCCAGTTTCAACATTTGTTATTATAGGGTCCATACAAAATATATACCAAGTTATTTGAATTTTGCATCTTGCAAATACAGCAGTTTAATAGTGACTGTAAAATATTAGAATATATGTTTTCTTTTTTGCACTTTATAACATCAAAAGGAGATGTTTTCTAATAAAGTGCACTCAGATCTCTTTTCCTACAAGGTGCTGAGCACTGTTTTACTGGGTTGAATGACCTGAAATCCACCATATTTGGTGGTTGTGGTCATTGTGAAGGAGAATTCTGTACTTTGCAGGAGTGAATCCCTGTATATTACCCACTGTTTTCATTCCTTCCTTTAAACTTCGAAACTCTTTCTATCTTGCTTATACATTGTATATAACAAATACTAGACCTGGGCACCTTGTGTAGTGTAGATGTTAACAACTTATGCACTGGGAATACTAAAGGGAAATTATATCAAACACTGTGCTTCACAACTTGTTCACTGTGGTGTTCTACAGTGAAGTATTTCCTACTGTGATAGTATAGTATGTACATAACTGTTTGGAATCATAAATGTGACTTACAGAAACATCAGCATAAACTTTTAAATCAGCGTATTTTATAAATTTATGGAGAGCTCTTTTATTGCTCGTATTCTCAATGACTAGGGGTAACTTAAGTGCTAAAGCTGACTCCAGTTTTGCAAATGCTTACATCTGTAAGTTCCCACTGAGGTCAGAGACTCCTTGTGTAAAGTTAATCCTATGCCTAAATTTGTATGATGGAAGACTAATTGACTAAGGGATTTTGTTAACAGCTTGCTCTATCCTAAAGTAACCTCCAAACCCTATGCAAAAAAGGTTGTAGGAATTGTTTATATCAGTGGTTTTATTTATAGACTTGTATCAGATATCAGTATTGACAAATACAATACATCCATGTTTACAGGGATCATGTGTATCAAAACAAGGCTTTGAAGCCCGACATGTTTGTTCTGTGTTTCTTTAATATTAATAATGGCATTCTGAGGCTTTGGAATTGCTCATGTGAAATAGTTTACTACTTTCTTGATGTGAATGTCAACAGTAATTGCAGCATTAATTTCAGGTTGATGTGAATATTGAGATTTGCACTGTTTATGTAGAAGTAGTATATTTAAAGATCAGTATATGTAATAATAACACAACCAATTTTAAGTGGCCGATGTTAAAATATTGAAAAATAATTGTCAATGTAATATATTCAGGTTTGCTTTCTGAATGCTCTCTTTGGAAGTAATCTCAATAGTCAACATGGCTCATTTGTAAAAGAATACTTTCCCTCTCCCCAATAAACTTGCTGTAAATACAACAAACAATCCACCATTAATACTTGTTATGCAGACAGTACTAGTAAATTCGGAGGCTGGAGAACAGGTTACTTGTAAAGTTTGCACTTTGAGGAGTTTTTGGAATTTGCTGTCTTCAGGACAACAAACCAGCAGTTTTCGGTGTGATTTGGTTTAAGTGAAAGAAACTTTCGGATCGCAGGTAGTTTTGGAATATTGTGACCCAGCTGAAATAACTTCTTATTAGGATCACAGTACAGTTATTTCCCTGTTGGGAAATTTAAACTGGTGCGTGCCAAACTGATAAAACAACAAAAAAAGAATGCACAAGATGCTGAATGCCAGAGGTAATGTCAGAGTTTTTTTCACACAGGTTTTGAGGCTGTTGTGAGACTAAGAGAATACATCACTTGTATCAAAGGCAAGTTTTATGGATGAATGTTTCTGTGTCCTCCTTGTGCTCTAACAGTAGTTATTAAATAAAAATCTAAAACCAGGGTAATTCTTTTTGTCAGGGGTAGGTACATTTAGGTGTCACCTTGCATTTGCTTTGAACCAGTTACCTGAGGTAGCCGAAATGTTTATCACCTCTGACTTTGTGCCGCCTCCAGGTAACAACTCTTGAGGAAGGTGTGTTTGACACTAAGCTGTCTGAATTTTTAGATTAACATCTTTACGTAAGCAGCTGCTGTTCTCCATTTAGGTTGATAAAACTGAGTTTCAAACTGGGCAGCTCAAGAGCGGGTTCACTTCTTGATCAGATGTCCCTGCAGGAGAATAATTACTCTTGGCAGAACCGTGTTGTGTCAGCTTCACCTGTTGCCCAGCCTTGCACTGTAGGTCATACAAAGACCATGGGCCAAATTTTTCACAACGGTTTCAAATCTGAAGTGTAGAAGCCAGTCTTCAGTAGTACTATAAATACTTCATATTGCCTTGGTAAAGAGGTGTTAAACTGTAAATTATGTTTATACTCAGATTAAGTTTCCTTCACAGTGCTGCTATGTCAAGCAACTTTAATGTCTAGTAATGATATCTCTCTACTGTCAAATGTAATGCAGTCAGCAATATTGTGGGCAGGTTTGTTTGAAAAATCGAATTTCTTATCAGTAAAGATTTCAATAACTAGTGTGGGTATTAATCTAATCTTTAAAGTAATCGATATTCTGTAAAGCTATTTCTTTGTAATACTTTTAGAAACATAAATATTAGTAATTAAGAGGTAATTCTGCTAAAGGATTGAGAGCAGTACGAAGGAAGTAACATGACTTACTGTTCCTCTGGCTTAGTGGAATTTCTACACTTTTATATAAGTAAAAGCAGCTGAAATATTTATTGTTTCTTAGTAGAAGGGGCAGTGCATTTGGCATATGTATTGTTTACTGCCATGAAAAAAGCTTTACTAAAATGCTTTACTAAACAGTTTGGGGTAGGTAACATAAAAATACAGTGTTGCATCAGCATGGATTGAGAGTTCGAGTTGGCATTGCTGGCGTACATATTTTCTCAGCCCTTTTCCATGGCTGCTTTTCTGAACAACATAATGACACATGCACACCCGTGTTCCCTAGTGCTCACCCAGGAACAGAATAATTCTTGGCAGAAAATATACACAGAACGATGATGTATGTTTATTGGTTGTGATGAAGTGTTGCACAAGTGTCTTACATTTTTAATATGTGCATGTATTATGTGCATGTATGTAGATACATGCTGTATTGCATGTCAATTTACAGTAATATGCCTTGTTTAAGAGAACCTGTACTTAAAAACGAGTTCTTGACTCACACAGATTCAGAGGACCAGACAAGGGGGCTCCCACAGAAGAAGGTCGTTATGGGAAGCCAGAGATGAGAGGCTTCTGGGAAAATGTTTTCAGGGGTAAATTTCTCCCCTTGCTATCTCCATGTGTATTTATTATTCACTGACACCAAATTGCAAACTTTCTTGCCAGTTACCCAGCATAAACACATTTCTTAACTCTGCAGGTCTGTGAATATCTGTGTGTGTCTACACACGTGTATCTTTATATGACATTTTGGTCTTCAGTTGGAATTTTTTGTTATTAGGAAAGTATCGTTTCAGATATTTTTACCAAGCTGGTGGTCTTCGTTCTTTTTCTCCCATATATGACAGTCTTTCTCAGCACTGATTTTTACGTTGTGAAACATGACATTGCCTTCCTTCGGTTGAGGTGGTTGACTGAATATTCTGGATTGAGAGAACAGGAAACAACGTGGCTGTGTCTGCTGTTAAGAGATAAAAGTTCTTTGAGCTTTGTCTGCCTGTGAGAAACACTTCTCAATTTGCTCCTTTGACCCATAGGGCACTGGATTCTGTACAAAGTAAGAAATGCAGAGCTGTTGGCTAGCTCTCGCCTGCCATCCCACATTTTTATATATCACTTGTTCAATAGATTCTGGATGTTCAGAACACCTATGTTGAAAAGAAAACTGAGGATGATTCCTGTAGTCTGCACTCATAAATAAAGTGATGCTTTCAATTACATAGACGAGCTGGAGCAGTCTTGTTTGTTGTGCCCAGAAGCATCAAGAGCGGAGAAATGTAAGACACCTGCAATAATGTAAATTTGAAGAGAATCCATGTATTTTGACAAAATTCACATTCTGCGTGATGGAAAGGGAAGCCTGCATCTGTTTGGGAATCAATGGTAAGTGTTTAGGTAGATGAGATGGTATGAGCCGCTCTGACAGCTTACTGTCACCCACAGGGCCATTCCCCATCCTTTCTTCTGGCCACATGCTTTACCCTTTTCTTGGTTCTAGTGCTCGTATCACCTCTCAGTCAGCAGAGACAGGGAAATAAGAATGTTCTGTTAACTTAGTTACAGCATTTTGGTTAACACTTGATTGATTTCACAGTTAATCCAAAGTAATGTAGTAACGAAGCATTGCAAAACCAGATATGGTCTAATGCTGTGATTTTTGAAAACTAAGCTTTATTCAGAAGTAGAAAGGAATCCATACTATTGACACATAAAAACACTTCAAAATTGGCAACCGATCCTTATTAAAAAAATTCCTGCAGAAGTCTGCTAACATCCTTTGAAATGCCAACAATAAAGCAGAGAAAACAGAATTCTATTTGCTCAGAACCTGCTCAAAACCTATCACAGATGAAACTGCAAACTGCTGGCAAACTAGCTGCATTTTTCTTAATACAAAGGTAATTTTACTTTGTCAACAAATCAAGATCTTGAGCATGAATGAGATACTAATTTTATGTGATTTTCCTTTTTTTTTTTTTTTTTTTTTTTTTTTGAGATGTGTCAGTATGATTGTGACCAAATGTTTGTTTTCGTAAGAGAAAAACCAAGTATTCAGGCTAAGACCTTGTGAATAACCATAAGGAGTCTTCTGGGAAAGGTATCTTTAGCTAGTTTAGTTCAAAATATACATACATATCACTGACATTTGCTGATACAACTATATCTACCCAAGTACATTTTACATTAGTTACGGGTGTGATTTTGTGTGACACATTCATCTACACTAAAAAAGCTTTCCAGTGTAAACTAGGCTTTGGAATTGCAGCAAAGTGAGAAGAAAGCAGGGGGAAGGTGTATTTAAAGATGATGCGAAGAGAGGCCAATGCTCAAGGTTTGTCTCCAGGTTACACTGACAGAGGTGACTAGGCCATAGTATCATCATATTGTCTGTAGAAGCTTAGTCATTAATAACAATATGTATCCTTTTTTCCTTTGAAATCGATCTATAGTGGAGAAGAGAAACTAAATTAATTCACAAAACAGCAAGTACCTCAAAGCTTTTCTCAGATGTCTCCTTAATGAGTTCTCATCCTTTAACGATACAGCTCAGCTCTACATAATACTCCATTGAAGCTCTGCCTACTGGAGGGAGCAGGATCCCGCTCTCTGGTGATGGTATAAATTATAACTCAAGGTGCTATATCCTTGCTGCTTTTAAGTTCAAGTGTCATTCTATTTAATATGCATTGCCATCTCAGTCCATCTGTATGCAGCTCTGAAAGGTCACTTAATTCAATTTTAAAGCTGTCAGATAAAAAGGAAAACTTGAGATCTCCTTCAACACCAAAGTGAGAACAGGCCTTTAATCTTAACCTACATCTGGATTACAAAAATGAATAAAAGCTTGGCATTGTCGTTCAACCTTGGCAGTCTTAAGATGCTGGTGCAGCAAATTTTGATGCTTACAGATATTTTTCCTTTACTGATTTCTTCACCCGTAGAGAAAGAAACATGCAAAATTACGTCCTGTCAGAAAAAAATATCTTTTGCTGAAGTCCCAGTAGAAGAGATAATCTGCGATTTCTGCCTTTACCTCTGAAGCTGTAAAGGCAAAAAATGAATTGGTGACAGATTCTGACGTTCTGTTCATTTGCAGTGAGTGGAACAGGGCATGCTGTTTCTTGTGTCGGTGTGGGCAGAGAGGGGGAAGATGGAAAGAAATCACATAGAATCACAGAATGTTAGGAATTGGAAGGGACCTCGAAAGACCATCCAGTCCAATCCCCC
>VWYH01004637.1:1750004-1783649 GCA_013399365.1 Pampusana beccarii
CGCGGCGCGGGCCGCAACCTCGAGTTCCGCCGCTCCGGTCACCGCCGCTGCCGCCGCCCAGGCGCCCGGTGCCGCCGCCGTCCTTTCCCCGCCTCCTCCTGGTCGCCCCGGCCCCTTCCCCCGCCGGGGCCCATCGGCCCGGCCCGGCCATGGCCACCAAGAAGGCGGGCTCGCGGCTGGAGACGGAGATCGAGCGGTGCCGCTCGGAGTGCCAGTGGGAGCGGATCCCCGAGCTCGTCAAGCAGCTCTCGGCCAAGCTCATCGCTAACGGTGCGGGGCCGGGCGGGAGGCGGCAGGCCGCGGCGGATGGCCTGCGGGGGGCGGCCGGCGGGGCTCNGGCGGCGGGAGGCGGGTGCTGCCGAGGGCCTGACCCCAGCGTGCGAGCGCCCCGGGAGTCGCCCCCAGCCCCGCTGGAGAGCCGGGAGGCCGCGTTTGGTCCGGCCGGCTGCGGGGCCCTGTGGGTTTACGTGCACTCTGATGGTTTGCCGTGGGTGCTGCGGTTTTGCAGGCGGACATGCCGACTGTGTGCATGGAGCCCTGAACGTCCTTCTGCCGTCTGTGCGCAGCCGGAGTGCCTGTGCACAGCGTGTCCTATGAGGGCTTCGCTCCTCTTACTCCAAAGCACACCTCAGCAACATAGTGCAGCTCCATTTGTTTTCTTAGAAAAACTATGAATGGTTTGCTTCGTCCCTTATTTCTTGTGTGACAAACTTTTAGATGGTTATCTGAAGGAGGTGAAAAGCAGTGCTTCATTCTGAGGTATAGAGGTGCCTAATGAACAAAGGAGGTGCAGGGAAGTTGTTCTCTTTGGCAGGGATGCCTTGATTCTGTGTGTGAGAAAGGACATGGGGAGAGTGTCTGCCTTTCCGGCCTCGCTTGTCTGCTTCAGGTGAACCTAAAGCTGTTTTCAGAGATAAAACAAGTCTGCGGAGACAGTACTTGGGGTGGAGTCATAGGTGATAAGTTAAACAGAGGATGAGGTGTAAGGTTGGTGTCACTGTGGGTGTTGCGAAGGCAGTGATGGCTTTGCACACCTAGGCAGAGAAGAAGACTGCATGATTCAGGTCTACAGAAATACAAATAAAAGAGGAAAAGCCTAAATCAAAGTAAAGAGAGAGAATTTAAGAATAGATGATTAGGTAGGGGATAGGTTTACATGTGTTGGTCTTAAGAGCAACTGGGTGGTGATCCTGAAGCACACTGGTATTATACTGACTAAAAATAAACACAAGTGAAAAGGTGGAAGGTATTATGTTTAGTTTAAGGATGCGCTTCGTTAAGTTATAGACTACGGACTAACAAGCGATCAGTTCAAGCAAAGGCAAATTATTTTTGGCACTCTGGTTGAGAAGAATGATCTTCATAGTTTTAAGATGTACTAATGTATTTCAGGCAGGTGGGGAGAGCTAAGCAGAAGATGTTACTGGCAGTTTGACTTAAATTTCTGTGACCTGACTACTTCTTACCTAACTGAAGCATATCAGAGAAGATTATACAGTCTGCATAACTTTACACTTCAGCAGTTTTCCTATTATGGTATCTTCTAGGTTCTGTACCAGTCAAGATACAAATTATTGGAGCATTGCCTGATCTTTAAAACATGAGAAAGTATCAGATGCAGATTTTTGTCTCTTTCTGACAGTACAGGAATGATTAAATCAATGGCCACAGCTCCCAAGCTCTAGCTAACTGAGAACATCAACAGTCAGTAAGCTAAGTGATCATAAGGGACTCTCTTTTTGTAGTGGAGTAATACAGGAAGAGAGTAATTTATTTAATGAAATACATGCCCCTGTTGTTGAGAGTGTCTAAAACTGTGGGTTTGTTTTCTAGATCCTGGTGTACCTTAACAGGTTGCAGGCCAAGGTTATCAGCTGATGAGACTACGAAGAAGAGGCAATTTGTTCCACCTGTTCCACCTGTTCTACCTGTGAAGATAGATAAGAACTGAAAGGCATTCTGATGCGTATCCCTGTTGTTAGTTAATCTGAAGCAATTAATTTAATAAAAAGTATGTGGAACTTCGCAGCTTCCTTCTGTAGTAACGTTCAGTTTTACAAATCAGCTGGGTAATGCATAACAAAAGTTCTGTTTTTTGGTTGAATGTGGAACAATATGTCATAGGAATGATTGAAAAGTGTGAGAGAAGAGAAAAGAGGGGAGAGGATCTTCATTCTACCCATATACTGGTGTGCAGGGAATTAGGGAATTGGCTACGACTTGAATACTGGAGCATTTTAACTGAGGATATCAGCATTGCTAGGAATAGGGTTTATTGCTCTTCAAACACAGGTGGGAAGGGATCCTTTAGGGAAGCGCTGTTGTAATTTCTTCAATCTTGCACTGTTGCAAAATAATAGACTGTTACTTTACCAGGCCTTAATTATACCTCCTATTTGGAAATGGGCATTAGAGAATTGACAGAAATTTTAATAGGCCCAATTATTATTTGGGCTGTCTTGCATTGATATAGTATTTCCTGTTATCATGTTCCCATCCCTTGAAGCTTGCAACCCAAATTAGATGAAAGAAGAAACAGCAGTAACAGCTACCAGGATGAAGGTCTGTGTGTATGCATAAGGCAATAGTACGTACTTGCACAGCACTTGAGAGATGCAGTATTTTAAGTGGACTTGATTATTGTATTGTTTATTCTGTTTTGTTCTGCTAATGGGTCCTGTTTACTCCCTCACAGAATTAGGAGTCTGTACAACACCTACCACTGGCTCGTATAAATGACAGTTCATGTCGGATTGTGGATGCACAAAAATGGCACTTACTAGGACCAATTTTCTTTATCTGATGGATTGTATTTGAAAGGCTTTGTGAGCTTATTGAGCTTTAAGATAAAGAAGGAAGAGAAATGTTGATGGATTGGTCACTGCCTTTGCTATTCTATAAGTAATAGCCACAATTTGTATTACGGAAAATATGGGCTCTGTGTCGAGCCTGTGACTTGCGTTGTTTTTCACAAAAGGTGGATAGATGAAAGAAGGGTCTTGAACCTAACTCAGAATTGTTAGGCACTCATGCAGTTTGTATTGCATGTCTTTCCTGCAGAACCAGGACTCGGCAGCAGCAGTAGGATTTATGCCATGTAACGCAAATCTCCGTTTGATCTCTTGCTTCATCAGCCCTCCCATAAAAGATTGGGTCAGAACTGTTGTGTGCAGGTGTGGTGGGTTTGCCTTGGCTGACAGCAAGTGCCCACCCAGCTGCTCAGTATTTCTCCTTCCTTAGTGAGGCAGGGGCAGAAAACAGGATGGAGACACTCAGGGCTTCACATGGAGACAGGGAGATCACTTACTGATTACTGTTGTGGGCAAACCAGGCTTGACTTGGGGAAAACTGAACTTGTTACCAGTTAAAATAGATTCAGATACTAAGAAACAGAAATACAGACATGAAAGAAACACCTTTCCTCCCCCCTTTCGCAGGCTCAGTGTCACTCCTGTGCCCCTCCCCATGTGGTGTGGTGGGCAGAGGGGTCGCAGTTGGTGCGAGGGGGGCTTCTTTCTGCTGTCCTTTCTTTCTCACATATTGCTCTGCTCTGGCGTGGGCTCCCTGCTGGCTGCAGTCCTTCAGGAGAAAAATCTGCTCTGGCAAGGGCTGTCTGTGTGCTGCAGTTCCTTCAGGGCATATCCGCCTGCTCCGGCCCGGGTCCTTCCCAGACTGCAGGGGTGGATATCTGCTCTGGCACCTGGAGCGCTTCCTCCCACTCCTTCTCTGACCTTGCTGTTCCCTTTGCTGTTTCTCACTCCTTTTTGTTCCCTCCTCTTCCCTGTGGCTTTTTCTGCCCTTTCTTGACTCTGCTTTCCTAGAGGTGCTGCCAGCTTCCCTGAGGGCTCAGCTGGGTCCTGCTGTGGGTCTGTTGGAGCCACCTGGGCCTGGGACAGGGCAGTCCCTGGGCTCTTCCCACAAGGGCCACCCCTGCAGCCCCCCCACTGCCAGCACCTTGCCCGTTACACCCAGTACAGCAGGAGTTACAGAACTGCAGCTGGCATAGGAAACATTGTGCTGATCTGAGGTTCACAGAGATGTGGTCCTTGGCTAGTCTGTAGGCTCTTTGGTTGCAAGAAAGGTGCCGTCCTCAAGTGTTCACATCCTGAGTATCATTTCTCAAATGGAACTGAAACAAACCCAAGTTCCTAGAATTAAAATCTTAAAGCGGTTTTCAGTAATGAAACTTTATCTGTGTTCCAAACTAGTTTAACTAACTGAAAAAGGTTCCTTCTAAGAAAATAATGTGAAGAAATTTTGATTCAATTTCTTGAGTTTTGTCTAATGTTGCAAGTGAATAGCGTGGTGGTGAAGCATGGTTGTGAGAGTCAGCAAATCTCCAAGTACAAAATTACTTGTTCATGGGTTCTTGGAAGAGTTGTTGAGTATCTGAAATTAATGAGAATTTTGAATCCCCTTTACTTTTTTGTTGTTAAAACCTTTTATTTTGAAGAGATCTGTAAAGTTGTTCTTCTCAAATATTGAAAAATAAGACTTATGAAATACCAGTGATGATTCTTTTTCAGTAAGTTTATCAAAACATGTTGGTATTACAGATGACTCATATAATGAAGTGTTCAGGTTTATGAGGATTGTGTCTTGAAACCTCTTTGCAACAGTTCTAATGAGAGTGTTGTGTCATTCAGAGCTCTGGGAATTGGGATTCTCAGGGTGCCTGGAATTTTGTGGTGTTTGAATGATAATTTTGGAAGCTAGCAATCACTTTTCAAAGGCAATTGCAAGTCTGTAGTGAATTTTTGATGAATCAGTAGCAGCTCGAAGGAAGCGGTTACAATAAACTTCAGTATGAAGGTTGTGTGTACTCAGAGCACTCGAGGGACATCAGTGCTCTGATGTTTTCTTTCTTCCCTTTGGAAACACAGTGAGGAAACCTTAGGCCAGTTCAGTGGCAAGTTGAGTGGATAAAGTGAAAGATCCGTGAATTTCCACAGGTGTTTCCGGCCATTCATTGTTGCTGCAATCGGAACGTGACCTTGCTCAAGTTCAGTGAGATGTATGGCTCTGTCTGGAAAAGCACTGAGGAGGCAAATTTTTATAGTTCAAGTGAGGCAGAGTGATGTAGTTGTGTAGAAACCTTAGCCGGTGTGAAATATTGCATTACTGTGGGGAGAGGATGCGTGCCCCGGAGGTTCGCAGATCTATACACTACCAAGAGCATTGTGACATTGCCATGAAAATAGAACATTACCTACAGGTATCAAGTTTGCTGATGGAAACACACCAGCCTTTTAAGACACTGCTTTCTTACCAATTTAATTTCTTACTACCATTAATATCCTATTTCTTCCTGTTGTTTTTGTGTGTGATCTTTTCTCTGACTGCCTTTCCTCTCAACACCTTGTCTCTGTAGTGTTTTATTATATATTACATTTAGCCTTGCAGAATAAGGAAGCTGAGGAGGAGTTGGGAGCAGAGTAGCAAAACCAAAGGATCAGGAAGTATTTTACGTGTCTATTTCTTGTTTGTCACTTTCTATACTGCTTCTTTATATAAGTAGGACGTAAAAATAGAAACGTCTTATCAGTTTTCATTTGTTTCGCTCCCTTGTGAAATACAAGACCTCAGATGTGTGGTTAAAGCTTATCCTCAGAGTAAACCAAGGATTTCTAAACCTCTTAGGACTCATGCCCTACTTAGAAGGTGTTTATCAAATTTCTTTGGTTTTTATACAGACAGCTTGTAATGCAATTTTTACATGGAAAGCTTTCTGAAGACATCTACCTTTCTACCAAAAAAGTTTGCAAACCATCATGTGACATGCGTTTTGCATTTCCACAAAGATGGAAATGAAGGACTCTCTTAATTTGTTATCTTTTTTGTTTTCCTTCTGTTGTGTTCACTATCATATTTACAGAACAAGTGTACTAAGGACGCACGTTTTTCTGAATGAAGACCAAAGATTGTGACAGTACTAAGCTGTGTTGCCTTATTTTTTGACTGACAGCTTGCTTTCTTCAGATAGCCAGGGGTGTTACAACAGCGTGAGTGATGATGTAGATCTGCTGCTTGTATTCCAACTGACGTGTCGTCTGGAAGAGGAAATGCTAGCGTAGTCAGGATGGTTTCACAAGTAACCAAGCTGGTCTGTCGCCTTGCTGCTGTTGCACAGAGGAGTCTTCCTTCCTACCTTTACTCAAGCTGCTCTTTCTTTATGCATTTTCTCCCAGATACATGTTCCTGGCCTCTCCCTCTCGCCAGAGGTGGCACTTGCCGTGCTGAGCCAGCAAAAAACTCTCTGCTCCTCTTTCTGGGGTTGGTTTCTGTTGGCTTGCTGAGCTGATTTACCTCCCCCAGGGCTCTGAAGAGTAGTGTAACAGCTGGTGGAAAAGGAACGGGGGCAGCAGCCAGTGAAGGGCAAAGGCAAGGAGAACCTTCTTCTCCCAATATGAAGAACCAATTGGTCTGAGTGAAATTAACTAAGTGCTTCTGGATTTTTGGACCTTATAGCTGCTTACATTTATAAGGATACTTCCATATATTATGAACATAATTACTTTAGAAATTAGGCATCTCACATGTTAATGTTGGGTTGGTTGGACTCGGTTGCTTTGTTTAAGAGTTACAAGGAGAAATGGTAGCCTGACTTTTCAGTGTATATATACTGGTATATGTCTGTATTAGAGCTGCTCTAGGTTCCTTTAACCTGACTTCAAGGGTTGAAGGTTAATATTAGCTTTTCTGTAAGGAAATAAGTTCATTAGCATAAACTCAGGATCATTGATACCACTTTTGTTTGAATTTGATTTGCGTGGTAGTAAAGAAGGGGCAGAAGGTCCTTAACCATGGCAAATGTGGGCTGTTTTCCTTCCTGGCTGAATCTGGGCCATTCCTCCTCCCCCAAAATCTGTCTTGTAAATAATTAGATTTTAGAAATTGATGTTTAGATTCTTTGCAGTTTTCTCTGCACCGAATACTGTTTAATTGGTGATCTGATAAGTAGTGACTGAAGACAATAACTATGTAAAAAGCAAAGTGGCAAGATGTTGAGATAAATTGGAATGAGGATGTCTGGCTAATCATCCTGTGTTTGTTCCTAGCAAGACCTTTTATCATTGGAGAGCATTTGATCTCTGCTCCAGGCTCTGGGAAAGAGTGCTGATTCTGGGCATGCCTCTGGTGTCAGCAAATGTGTGGCAGGATGCACAGTGGCAGTTATGAGTAAGCTACTCTGATCAGAGATGTTATCGGTTGCTCTGTTGGTTCAGGAGCTGTTGCATGAGTCTCTGCAAGTTCCCACCTCACCGATGATCTGTGTATGATCGCTACGATTCCACTCAAAATGTGTATGCACAAACAGAAATCCTTTACTATAATCTCTTTTTATCTTCAAGAGAAGGGAATTCATGAAAGGTAGTGTTTTGGTTTTTTGTCTTTCTTTAAATTAATGTAGTTGTAAAAGAGTTTTAAATCTCCTTTTAAAGATTTTGCTACAGCTTTATTGTGTGTATGCTGTTTTTTCCGTCAGGATCTTGATTCATTCGGTTTACAGAAGACTGGCCTCTAGAGACGGAGCTGTAAATCTCGAGGCCGGAATCAAATATTTCATCAAATCATTAATTCTGTCTTTATAATTATCTTGATCACTGCCTGCAGAACTGTCACTTAAGAAATCTGTAATATTGTAGTATTGCTTGCCTTAAGCACCATTACTCAGTTTGTCACCCATATTAGTACTCTGTAGAGATGGCATAGTAACGATGATTAATCAACAACTCAAGTTTTGATACATCTGCTCCACAGCTGATATTTCTGACATGTAACATGTAAAGGATGATAAAGCAAAGAAAGGGCTTTGAAGCGTGTGCTTGTCTTGTCTGGAAAAGAGGAGAGGATCAGGATCTGACTCTAGCAGATACTTAGGAGTTGATTCTTTGATAATGAAAGTAGATCCTGAATGTTTTAAGCTGCACTGAAAGAATGGATTAAATAAAAGGGGACTTGTGTGTTACAGTATTTGGCAAACGCTGCTCTTCCACTGTTAAGTACCCTGTTTAAATGTATAGTCTGAAATGGTTTATTGTTGTTCTGCTTTGGTTACTTCCTTGGCTATATGACTTAGAGCTTCCCATTTATTGGAATAAAGGAGTGGTCTTAGCCCGGAGCCTGCTGGGTGCTGGAGCCCCGGCGCAGGCAGCTCCTTGGGGAGTTGTGCGGAGTCCCAAGGTGGAGGGTGTTGCAGGTTTCACAGAGCACTTACCCTTCCTCTTCCCAAAAGGCGGTGTGAAGTGTGCTGCTTTCACAAAAAGTGGGTGTCAAATCCCCCTTGGCTCTAGATAAATCCTGAATGCAGCTCTTGAAAAGGCAACCAAGATAGGAAAACACCAACGGCTTCCAGACCCCCCCCTATTTTTTCTGCAGTTAATTGTATGAACAAGTTGCTGCTTATCTTTCTATGTGCCTTATTTCAAATTCAGGTTTACCTGGGCTCAGCTTCCAGCTACACTTCTGTTTTTCTTTTTACCTTTTAATTACAGCCCCTTTACCTTAATGGTAATGGAGAGAAAACACTGCATTAATCAAGGCTCTAATGGGATTGCTTTAGAGCTGGGTTTAAGGAGAGGCAGAAGCAAGGGACCTACAGCTTTTAGAACAGCTGATAGAACTGAAAAATGGAAAAAAAAATAAATCAAAACCCACAACACAATAGCAAAGTTGCTAAGAGATGATTTCTGCCTTAAAACTGCTGGTTATGTACCCAAGACAATGATCTCTGAAAGTGACAAGTGTAGGCTACTGTTTCTCAAGATTTACTTGAGGTTTCCCAGGTGGAGGTAGTGGGGGGAAGAGGATGAAAAGAGGCTGTTTTTTCTGAGTGACTGGCTTTGTGAAATGGTTGAGAACTGCAAGATCTCTTCTGGGGAACAGAGGCTCACCTGTGTGCTTCATCTGAGCTTTGGGCCATCCTGTAGATATTTTAAAATGTCCCTCTTCTGACCTGACAGTTAACCGGTGATTAATACAGAGAGCTGTCCAAGGAGTGAAGGTATGAACCAAAATCTCTACATAGTGAGGTTTAGGAGTAAGGAAGTGTTCCTGATGTATAGGAAGTCTCACGAAGTCAGGATGTCTTCAATCTCTTATTTCTTCTTTTTTTTGCTAAGCATTTTCTTTCCCTCCTTGGATTTCATTGTCATCATCTGTCAAGTTGACACTGCGCTGCAATGTAGCTGTTGGGCTACATTGCCATAGAGCCATTGGGCCATAGAGCATGGCCAAGAGCCACTGTCCCCATGATGTGGTTTGGTTTTGCCTACATCTACATAGTCTCTAGTCTGTTGTTGTTGTTGTTAGTAGTGACAGGAAAACTGGTTTGTCCTTTGAGAAACAAATCATGGCAAGAAGCAAGATTAAAAAGAACTCCGAGCTATCACAGCATGTGCTTTTCCTGTTCTCCAAGCCACTCTTTGATCTTCTTTGCAACCTAAACAAAACATAAATGGAAAGAAACTAAATTTTGATCACTCTCCCTCAGAGCAGTTTCTAGAACTGTTCCCAGTTAAACAACCAAAGTTGGTGGTGATCCTGTTTCCCACGCTTAACGATTCCCCAGTCTTGGGTATGACCTGCATTCTTATTTCTTGGTTTTGTATTGCATTTGACTGAATGGACTAAGTTTAATCCAAGCGCAAACTTATCAATAATCTAGATGATACACTGTGGTTGTCCTGGTTTGATTATTATGGTTCTGATGGTCTTAACATTTCACAACATTTGAGAGCTTGACTATAAAAAAAAACCCCGTAAAAATAATATGATTTGAAACAATTGCTGCAGTTTTGTGTTCTTCTTAATATGTGCCCCCATTAAAAAAAAATTCTGTAGTTTGGTAGTAAATTTGCCTATCATAAATAGTCTGGGAAGCCTATAATATTTTTCTTCAAAGTGAGTTTTGGCTGTCAGGCAGGAAAATTGCCTAGATACTGCAGAGGTGCACAGTAAAAGGGTGCCATGCCCTCTGTGTACTTAAGAGGCAGAGGAGTGAATGACCACGTATAATTAAAGGCGTTAATAAGTACAATTAAGTTTCTTTGAGGAGCTGACTCTGTATTTTCTGCTTCTGGTTTTACATGTGTATCATCTGCACCAGTCGGCAGCCTTTCTGCCAGTAGTGCCTGTTGGTCTGCATGTGTTCTCATGCTACTCTTTTACTGTCCCCAAAGAGCTGACTGTACAAGATCCTGGGTGACCTGCTCTGGTTGATCTTGCCTAGAGCAGGGATGTTGGACAGGGTGATCTCCAGAGGTCCCTCCCAACCTCATCCATCCTGTGAATTCTCGCTACTTACCAGTCAGTGATGGAATCATAAGGGACATCTGTATATCCATGTATTGTTTTTCTTTGATGTAAACCTTGTGTAAATCTGAGATAAGTTTTAGCATTAATTTAAATTTAAGTAACTTCTAGTCAGAGAACTGGAATGAGTACTTGGAGGCTTCTGCTGATATTCCTCCTCAGGTACAGCCAATGCTCTTAATGACTGTTACATGCATCATGAACAAAGCAAATGTCTTTGTTTTAAATGTGTGGTCAACTTGTTCCCAGTTAGAAAACACGTGCTTCATGCTGTTTCTGCCAGCTGAGTATGAAACCAGCTCTGGATCCAGGATTTCCAGATCTTCCTGGGGAAGAAAGCTCCATTTCAAAATGGCCCTCGTCATAAATGTTCTGTGGGATGTTGTAAGATTTTTCTCCTCTTCAGCTGTTTTTAATAGAAACTTCGTTCTGGAATTTTTGGCTAGGTACTATGTGGAGTAATTGACCCTTTTGGGATCCTTCTTGCTGCATCCCACTCCTGGATAAAAATTCCTCTGTTTTTTAGATTTTAGGCGTAATGATAATCCAACATGTTTTAGGAAGTCTGAGGAAAAATCCTCTCAAGGTAATGCAAAATGCAGCCCTCCAGGTACTCTGACTTTTCAGTATTACCTATAGAGAGAATAAGATTTTTTTTAGGGATTGAGCAGGAGGAATTCCAAGCTAGTTTCGCACTGGGAAAATTTCAAGCACCAGAACAGAGATTACAAGGCAAGTGTTGACTTGCTACAATCTTGCATGTCAACTTATGGCCTCATTGGGGTACTGAAAACCTCATATTTGTCCGCTTTACCTCTTGACCCTTTCCTCCCCTGCTTTTTAATTATATTTTTTTAATTATTATTTTTAGTCCTGGGTTAAGATTTTTTTAAAAAAATTATTATTTTATTTCTCTTTCTGGAATCTCGTACAGGGCAGGTAAAGCAGCAGCGTCTTCTTTCTTACAACTTCATGCTTCATCTGACTGATCTCACCTCATGCAGTATCTTCATTTGGAACTAATGATACCTCTGATCTTTTGACTTCAATGGGTTTGGACAACTGTGCTTTTTAAGGGTCTGAAATACTATAGATTTTGGTGGAGAGTGGATGAAGGGATACAACATGCTTCTAGATAATTTTCCTTGTAAGTAAGCAGATAATCTAAAGTTTGTTTTGCCAGGCACCTCAGATTGTGTAGCTACTTGCTCTCCATTTCCTGTTCCTAAAATAGTTGCTATTCAAATTCAGATCCTCAGGGCTTGAGTCTGAGCTTGAGCCTCCTTGCTTAAATCTTTGTGGTAGGAGATTTTATCCTAAGTCTGCGTATTTTTCCTTACAGCTGTGTAATTCAGAAGAGTGAAATACTAAAAATACTAAAAATCCTGACAGAGATCTATGCCATTTGGTGTATAAGGAAGAAAACACTGGTTTTCCCCTTACTGTTTCTTGCTTTAGATGTTGAGCTGTTGAAGCTCCGTAACTTGTGTGGGATCATGGACGTTCTCGGCAGTGTGGCACAGCACAGGTGGCGTGGATGTTTCATTGCAGAGGAACCTCCTGTGAATGGAGCCCTGATACCGGAGCAGGGTTGTTGAGAGTCATTGCCACAGAGGTGATAGCAACTGTGTTACCTGTGAGAGGCATGTTTCCATTGTACCTTTCCAGTGTTTCCTTGTGATGTTAAGAACACAACTGGAATATATAATTATCAGGCCCTTTTAGAAAATATTATATTTTCTGCATGAATATTAGGAACACTTGAGAAACCACATAGATAGTAGTTGTGGCACAGATAACATAACCTTCGGTGTTTTGCTTTGATTTTTATATGAGACTGTTGAACCACCACAGGAAAAGTAATAATTTAACAAAGTAGTTGTTTTGTACCCTGCAAAACAAGAGGTAGCAGGTTCATTAGTTCTGTTGAGAACACTTAGTCTTCACTGTGGATGCATCTTGGTGTACTCTGGAATTGAATGGTATTTTCAAGTCAGCTCTTGGAGAGGGATTCTGCAGCAAGAGACAGAGCTCCTTATCTGTGTTCACTTAGTGGTGGTGGTGTTTGCTTGGTTGGTTTTTAAGCTATGTCGGTGTTGCCATTCTTGCCTTTCTTTCTCTCTCCTTCTCTGTAAACTTACTTTCAGAAAGGAATTTAGAGCTAGATATTCTTCTTGCCTAGCCTGCTAACAACCCCTGGGTCCTTCAACAAATGTATGAAGGTTGTCGTAGCATTCATAAAAAACCTGATTATTTTGTATTTTAGCATGTGATTCAGTGGATGATTGAAGATGGACCATGGTTTTAAGCTAATAGTAATAAGTATTCTTCATTGTTCTTGACCCAGGACAAATGAAGATTAATCCTCTGTTTTAATTCTCTGTTTTTCTGTGAGAAACTGCTTCAGATTCCAAAAATGTGATAACAATTTTGCTTCAAAAAGCAGATGTTAAAAATCAAGTAGCAAAGCAGCTGTCATGGTATTTTTAGACACTGTTTTACAAAGACATGATGTAATGTGTGGGTTTTCTCGTACCATTTATTTATTCCAGCCGTTATTCTCATTTTGAAGGTGGTTGGGGTTAATTCATATTGCAAAGAGGAACAGTCATCTCTGTACAAGGTTGTTCTTAAGACGTTTTGTATAAGCGTGTCTAAGCTTTCTCTAAGCTGAAAGAAAACAGCTTGCATGTGTAGAGGCTCTCAGTGCCAGCGGAAATGAACATTTCACCTAAAGCATCCTTCAGTTTGTCTTGTAGTTCCAAGGTGCTCAGACTTGTCTTTGTTTATAGGCAGAGGACATCCTATTTGGCAGGTGGATTATTTCAGTGATGCTGTGATGTTGCAGAAACAGGTGGGAAAGGTAGGCTGTCCTTCCCCGGTTAGGAAATGGTTCTGTAATGCAGTTATGATAGAAGTCATCAAATATCCCCCTAACTCTCCTAAGCAAGTGGTGTTGATGAACTCTTCAGCGGAGGTATGGATGAATAAAAAGGAGTCTTTCCTTTGCTCAAGAATTTTTATATTGATCCATAACTATCTCAGTTTTCTAAAAGTGGGAAACTGGTCTTCATGATGTTGAAACTGTTTACAAACAGGGTTTTTTTTTTCTTTTTTCTTCTGAAACATTATTTAGACTGAAAGAACACTGAACTTCAAGGTATCTAGAAACTTCACATTGTTTTGTTCTGTCTTTATAAAGTGTCTTATAGAAGATTATGGTGTAGGTTACTCAGACTGCACTGGAAGAAAAAGAAAAGCAATTTCTTCTCAAACATTACTTACATTATTTCAGGACGTCTTGAGAGATAGCTAAAACTGATTAAAAACTCTGCTAGAGCTATGGTTTTGTAAATGGTTTCTTTCAGAAATGCCCATGTAATTGGAATTTTGTTCTAAGCACCATTGAGGCTTCATCTTACTGGCACAGGATGGCTGACATGCCTCGAGCCAATGCTTTGTTAATAAAGTACTCTCTCAGTCATAATTTGATTTAAAAATTTGTTGCCTATGTCTGGCTCCAACTGACTGACTTAGCAGATGAGTGACTCGGTAAATAAGAAAACCCAGCTTTGCAGTAACTTTTATGGTTTGCTTTCTGTGACTTGTTGCCTTCCAGTGTTAGTCCCCAGCAGCTGAGCGAGTGCAGCACTTCAAAGCCAGTCTGACCAGAACAGTTTCTCCAACAGTGCTGTGTCTCATGAAACATAGCCATGGTACAGGGAAAGGGTGAGCTGTGCTGCGTATGGGTGACCTTGAAGAAGAGCTTTTGTTTTGATGCTTAGTCAGTTCTGTGTGCAAGTTGCAGCTGTTTTTTCATCTCCCACCTGTACTCTGAAGGAAAGTAAGTGTAATGTATGTTGCTGTGCTGTGACTGTCCCTAGCTAGTGTATGGATCATTAGTTTCTCCAACTTGCATAAGTGATGGGAATAAAATATCTGGGTGCTACAGACTGCTTTGATTCTCGTCTTAAGGTCTGGATACCTTCAGTGTATGTGCCGTCGTGAACTTAAGGCTTTGCTATTGCTTGTGTCTTGTCCTTAGAGACAATATCATTTTTTCAAGTCATTGTCAGAGAAGAAACTTATCTTAGATTGGGGGTGGGAAGGGTGAGGGGGGAAGAGAGAGAGGGGCTAAATTAAATTTTCCAGAGGTGGCTTCTTGTTTCTCTCCTCTTACTTTCCCCAGTGTGAGAAATTCTGCTGTGTACAAGAGAGAAATCATCTTACAACCTTCCTGCAGAGTGCTAGGTCTGTGCCTGTGCTTGTATGGTTCTGCTGTGGCCCCACAAATGGGTGAGAATTGGAGCTTTTAGGGCTGGTCTTCATCTTTCTGTGGTGCAGCTGTTGAGCAACTGGAGTAGGGAGGGGAGTCTGGCTACATCTGCTCTTGCATGTGCCCGTGCTGTTCTTCGGTTACAGGCAAAATGATTATTTTCTCCCTTTAGTAACGGGTGGTTTCAGCACTTTGTTTGAAGAATCTTCATGCCCCAGGGAATGCATTTTCACACTTAACAGTGCAACAGTTTCTTTTTCCTACTGTCTAACCTGTTCTTCAAGATATCTGCTAATCTACTGTAACCATCCAAACGAGTTGTTTCACATGCTTCCATGACAATTTTGCAGTTCATATAAACAAAGCGTCTCTGGCAGCTGGTGCACAGTCTAGCAGTGTTTTTACCTGTCTCTCCATAAAGATAGACCTACTGTATTTAGCTTTAATTAAGGAAATGCTTGTTACAGGAGTGCGGGCCAGAAGAATTTTTGAGACCTACTTGAAGGAATGCATATGAGAGGAAAGGCATGTGTGATACTTTCTTCTTTAGCACGTTTGAAGCTCTGGTATTTGAAGTGTTGAAGAATGTCAATGATAGACCTCACTCCTTGCAAACAGCCTTGATGATATTTCAGCTCCTGCACCAAAGCACCGATTTTTTAATGTCATTTGAATTCCGTGCTATATTTGACATTTGTGTTTCCTCAGCCTTCTTTGGAAATCAAGTTTGCATAGTGAAGCATTAAGTTGAATAGAAGGAAAGAGGATGTTGCTTGATAAATGAAATACTTTGGTTTTGATGAGTACAGATCAGGGAGAAAATATCTGCTTGCATATTGCTTAAAACTTAGAGTAAACAGTTTGACATATTTCTACTCATTTTTGAGTCACTACTTAGCTGTAAAAATACAATTAGCAAAATTAGTCTTCATTTTTTTTTCTCCCAAGTAGGACATTACTGTGCTTGCTGACCTCAAGTATAATTTTTGAGGACTACTCTTTTTTTAATCACCTCTTAAAAGAGGCTCATAAACAAAAATTGTGTACTCAGAACACCCTCTGGAGTCTTCTGAATATTATTAGTAAAATGCCTGTGCTGAAAGGACCCCTCAGTGCCCTATTCTTTGCAAGGCAAGTAATTGCATCCTGTGAACATGTTCTGAAGCACAGTTTTTTAAGTTTGAAGTGGGCCTCTGATCTCTGAGACCCTTTCACGCAACACATGGTAAACTCTTTATGCCAAAGACCAACCTGCCTTGCACTGGTGTACGAAACCTGCTGTCTTTTCTGTGCATGCAGTTTGCACTCTTTGATTTCCAGGAGAGATGGAACAGTTGCAGAAATTGCAATCCTACAGGGTGCTATACTAAAACTATCTTTGAGCAGGGTAATGTTGGTCATAGTATCTGACTTTACTATTTGTTTATAATAATACTGAGGCTATACTAGTGAAATGGGGAATTTGGAACAAGGTTGTAACAAGGGGGATTTGGTCTGAAATGCCATGTTTAGAATCACTCAATTTAATGTCTTGTTTAGTTTGCAGCTTGAAACGGAAGATATGCAAGCCATTGATTTTTATCAATTATGCTAAGATTTCTGTTTGAAGGAAAAAAAAGAACATGCTGAAAATAAACTGTAACAAATAGATGCTGAGTATATTTAAAAATAAAATCTAATTTTAGCATATTGCCTCCCTTGGAAAATTTGCTTTATTGCAGTAAGTGACAATCGTCTCTATCATTTGTGCTTTTTAGTGAATGTATCTGTGCTTGCAGAAAATCTGTTGATATTGATGGAAAATTACTTCCTTTGATTGGAAAGTCTGACAGCCAGAGGGCTGCAAGAGCTGGCCAGTGTCATTGCAAGGACACTGCCATATTTTCAAAAGGTGATCAAGGGTGATTCCTGGTGATCGGAAAAAGGCAAATATGTCCATTTACAAGAAGGTCAAGAAGGAGGATGCAGGCACTGCACGTTGATCAGCCTGACCTCAGGCCCTGGGAGGATTAGGAAGCATGTTTGGAAACTGGCTGGAAGGATAAGGAGGTGACTGGGAGCAGTTGACGTGGGTTTATCAAGGACTAACCAAGCAGATAGCTTTTGATGAGAAGTGACTGACTGTATGGATGAAGTAGGGATGGGGGTATCGTTGGCTTCAGCTTTGTCTAGACTGTGGGCACAGTTCCCCATAGTGTATCTTGTAGCTCCATTGAGAAAACAGGTGGCCTAGGAGGTGGGTGGAAAACTGGCTGCGCTCACAGTTTGAATCACAGGTTAAAAAAAGAAAATCTGATCTGTGACATATTAGAAGTGGGGCCTCAGGAGTCGGTACTGCAGTCCATACTGTTTATTATTTTTCTTACTAACGTAGATGTTGAGAATGCACCCTCAGTTGTGTTGTGGGTGATAGAAAAGGCCTCTGGGCATTTCTGCCGCCTTCTCTCTGGGACCAAGGTGCTGCTTCCTGAGACTGGCTGCTCAGTGCAGATGGAGTTAGTGAGGAATTGCATTGAGTGTCACTCAGTTTATATTGTATTCACATTTTATATATAGTAGTAGTAGTAGTATATTAGTGTTGTTTTGTTACTTTGTTAAACTGGTTTATTAAACCGCAACAATAAAATTTGAGCCTTTGTATTTGTCAGAACTTATATCTACCTTCTCTTATTTGTTTTGTAACTGCCCATTGGGTGTTTGAGAGGAAAGCATTTCAGTCAAACTGTATAAACTGATCACCTTCTTTGTTAAGGGATGCGCAAATTCTATGATTTACCGTTGCATGTCAAAAGGTACCATTTGCCATATGAGCATTGAATAGGTAAATAAAAGCATGTTTTGGCTGGCAGTTAGTGTGTAATAAAATTTTATTGTGGTACTGTAGCTGTATTTTTAAGTTGTAGTAATATTTTTTTTTTTAATTGGGAATTGTATGCCTTTAATATTTATTTGAAAGATGCCAGGTAGCTTTTTTAATTTTTTTTAATGTCTCTAACGGTGTCCCAGGGAGATACTTTGTTTTCTCCTTCCTTATCTTTCAAGGAACCAACATGGTTGGCTAGCATTTATCAAAGCTGTATCCAGAGTGCGTTGTGCTTGGGAGGATAAATTGAGCAGAAAGTGCACAGCTAAGGCAAAATGAAACACATGTAAAGAGGCATAAAGGTGCTCTTCAAAGAAGAAAGTGCACATGGAAAGTGACACTTAAGATTATTTGGTGTTGTCTGATCTAGAGATGAGATGAGTATAGCTGAAACATCAGGAGAAACTTGGGTGGGCAAAGGAATGGAATTGCTACTGCAAATTTGGGATTAATAAATTTGACAACAGTGGTGTGAAAGCCAGAAAACTAAGCAGGCTGGTATCCAGGCTGCATCTGTGGCGTGGTTTGTCTTCATCTGGATGCTGAGATCTTCCCCTTCTGCAGTAGTGTGTAAACAGGAAAATGTGAGTGAATGGTGGTTGGGAACAAACAAATGTCTAGATTACCATGGATATTTTTCTCAGAACACCAAATAAAAAACATAAGTGGAAAAATAAGGACTCCCTTGATACTTTTGTTGTTTGTCTGGTCTCTTAAACTCGGTGGTTTAAAAACCAGCAGTTAGCTGGAAGTTTTAAGGAAAAAAGTTCTAGATTTTTGTCTTTCTGTGTGATAGAACATATTACAGGACAGCAGTGGCCCTTACATCTTACTGTATAATGGCATTGTCCAGGGGTTGTATGCTACTCCAACTGTCATGAGACTGAAATTTGCTGTAGTTGAAAGGTGAGATAAGGCTGATGTATTCATACTTCCTGAGGAAAAGCTTTTCCTCTACAGTAACACTGAGTTCTGCACATCTTGGTCTTTCTGACCCTTCCCATAGCCTCTAAGGACAGTGCTAACATTTATAGCATGGTAAGCACTTTTCTGATTGTTTGCTTTTTGCCTTTTCCCTTTAAAAAAAACACAACTGTTTATTGGTAGTTCAAATTTCTTTTATTCAGACATTGTTTGCAAGATGTGATCTGGTCTTCTCAAATCCCAGATAGGGAGGTGATGACTTTTACAGCTCTCTTTTTGCTCAACGTGTTTCAGTAAAACGAGTTCAGTGGTCCTGCAGAAAGGCAAGGTAGAGGATTTCTTTGAGTTTCAGCAAACATGCTAGCTGCAGCTTTGCTGGGCAGCCTGGTATCACATCCTACCTTCATGTCTGAGAGGTGGTGGTTTGCCTCCTAAGACAAGGGAGAATGATGAGAAATGGACTTTCATCCTGAAGACTTGGGATGGCTGAAGCCTTAACAAGAGCTGAGTGATACCTGCATTCTTACAGCTGAGATACAGATGGTGATCAAATACATCCTGAGGGACTGGTAACTTAAAACTAATTGCATAAATTAATCCAATGTCTCTCAGTACTCATATTTGACCATACAATAGGCATTTTGTGAAAAACACACCGTTCTTTTGGTAAGGTTATTATCAGAAGTCTATCATGTCACGTTCAGAAAGCTACATAAGGCTTTTGAATCAAGTGTTGCTTTTTAAGGGGGAAGGGGAGAATACTGACTTCAGATTAATGTTCTAATTAATCGTAGCTTAGAACACAGGAGACTTGATTCTACAATGAATCGGGCAGGTAAAAGATAAATTGGCAAGTAAAACGAAGTACCATGTGATGTGTTAAATCTGAAAACTTGATTCAGTGTTAGTTTTCGTTAGTTTGTATTTAAAATTCAGGCAAAGGCTGCCTCCACTGAAATGTTAGTGAAATAAAATGTCTAATATTTCACGTGTTTGCTTTTATTTACAGATGACATGGCAGAACTTCTTCTTGGGGAGTCCAAACTAGAACAATTTTTGAAGGAAAATGCTCTTAAACAGAGCAGTAGTCCACGGGGCCCCCGGCCGAAGCTGACTGAGGTCAGGAAACACCTTACAGCAGCACTTGATAGGGGAAACCTAAAGGTATGTAAGTATGTATGTAAGTCAGTCTGAGCAAGAATTAGAAAAGCTGAAATTGACAGAAGTCCTCTGCTGATCTTGAAGAAAAATGTAGGAAATGCTTGTCTGGGGTTTTATTGTCATCGCTATTTCCCAGAACACCATCAACACTATGCTATTTCTTGGCTTGTTGTTTCTTTGTGGATTTTTCTTCAGATAATTTTCTCAAATCTTCTTTTATTAGAAGGCTAAGAAAACTGTTATTGACTTCTGGGATGCTTAAGTGAAGTACTTACAACCTGTTTCGTGGAAGTTTTTCTTGGAGTATTTAACTATATTTTTCTTTGTAGTGCATTAAATAGAAATGTTAGGAAAAAATGCAAAATAGTTCACAAATTTCTGTAATAGTCTGGTAAGTTCCTGAGGTTATGTTTATGGGGGCAGAAAGTGAGGTTAATATGTGAGAGCGATTTTCTGTTGTAACGTAATGAGGTTCTTAACAATTCCGGCCCTTCTTTGCTTAACTATTAATTGTAGCTATTACATCAGCTTATCTTTTCTATCAATATCCATCTTTTCTGAGATCAAAAGGATCTTTTTTCATGGTCGTCTGTAATGTTTTGTCTCCTGTGACTTGTGGGAGTATTAATTTATCTTACTTTCTTCATTTTTCCACGAAGCCTTTTTTCAAGACATTTCTTCTGCCCTAATACTTTGAAACTGTGCGAATTAAATATATAGACTGTGGAATATATATCATTAAGTTTTGGTGCTATGTTATTTTCAACTATGCTTGTGGTGTTGGAAAAAAAAAATCATTGGAGGGGTTGTAATGATCAGCTGCCTTTAAATAGTTTTGTCACCTGGCAAAGCTGGATCCTGACTGAGAGGTATTTCTGGTACATATGTAAATAAATATGTGAATGTACAAAATGACTGGTAATGCTTTCAGTAGCTTGGTGGGGTGAGATTTTTGTGGATTCACCGCCTACTGCAAGCTTCCCAAATATTACACGAAGACACAATTTTGTTGGTTTGTTGCTCTCTTACAAGAAATATCCTGAGGGTTTCTACAGTGCATATATACAGAAAACAGACAAAATAATTATCAGAAAGAATTAGGTGTGTTTTCTCAGCGGAAAAAAACCCAAAAAACCAAAAAACAACCCTTTCTTATTCCTCTCTCTTCTAGCCAGAATTCTTACAAGAAGCTAACCTAATTATGGCCAAGTTAAACTATGTGGAAGGTGATTACAAAGAAGCTCTGAACACATATGCCAGAGTTGGAGTTGATGACTTGCAGCTATCTGCAGTGCCACCATATAGGCTACGGATGATTGCTGAAGCCTATTCTACTAAAGGTAAGGTTGCTCGTTCCAGTATAATAATGTGAAAATAGTTTTTAAAACGTTAATTTACCTCTTGTCAGAAGCTAAAGAGATTTTTGGTGTGCATATCATCAACAAAGTGGTGGAGTACCATATTTGTAGATGAATAAGAGGATTGCTTGGCTCCTTTAAATTATTCAGAGTTTGTGCTAGGTTGACAAGATTTTACCTCAATTGATATGCTAACTGTACTGTCACCCAATCATTTTTTTTTAAATATGTATTTTAAAGTCCTTTGATATGTAAATGTCACAATAACTGTGGTTAGGTACTAAAAGTATTAGCAGTGTTGCTGAAAGTTAAGCGTTACAAAGGTAGTGCAGTTTTGCAGTTGCTGTGGACAGAACTGGAGAAACTTGATTCATCATGATACCTTTTGCTGAATGGTAAAATGCTCAACTTAAGCAGAATTGATAAACTTAATTGCTACTTAAGAAATAGTAATAACATGATAAAATAACTTGAAGCAGTGCATTTCTTGTGCGGTTTTATTTTTGAATTTTTCTTACCTGAATATATTTTTAAAAAATATTTGAAAGTCAAGTTAATTGTTAAAAAAATTTTTTTACTAGTCTAGTATAGTGAAAATTGTAATGTTTACCTTGTGTCTTAAGGTGGCAGTGCCACTTCAGTTTAGAAAACTCACTAATAGGCTGTAAGCTGGGGCAGTGTGTTGAGGAAAGTGGCAGTTTGTGTGCTGTAGGTTTATTAGAATTTACTGTGTTTAAATGTTTGCTTTGGTCTGCTGTGTTTAAGCCTGGGTTTGGTCCACATATATACTTTCTGTTTTTGCAAGAGGAGTATCAAAGTGAGTAAATGTAATTTATGAGAGACTTCAATAGCATTCCCTGACAACTGGTCAAGGATTGTTTCTAACATTAGTCTTGGAAGAGAGTGGCTGTTTTCTCCAACACAGTCCTCTAGTAAATGTTAGACAAGCGTGAATCAATTACCTATAGAGATGTCAAGGAAATAAGAGAACTAACTGGTAGCAGAGATAAAAGGATGCTTCCTGAATCTGGGTAATATTTCGGTCAAAGTGGGAAGGGAGGACATGGGGAGTTCTTATATGCGGTGTAAATCTACCCGTTTCTTTCATATGCCATCTGTGTGGGCTTTTTGGCAATGTCTGGTACGGATAGACTTCCACTCAGCTTTATGGTTTTTGATTGTGTTTTTTTATTTGTTTTTTAGATCTATGTGGATGGTGGTTGAATTTGTCATGTTATTTTCCATGAAAATGCAGTCTTGGACTTGATCAACTTTAAGTGCCTAAATTTGCTTGTATCTCCAAGGAATCCCACTAATTTAATTGAATATTTTCCCAGAGCTCAACTCTTCTGGCTCTATGATTCAACTGTTATATATCCTCATGAAGTCAAATAAAACAAAGGCATCAATTTTTGCAGAAAGGATTAGTGTTATTAATTTTACTTAATGTAAAAATAATTTATTAAAAAAAGAGTAAAATACTATTGTAGGTTTAGCTTATTTGGAGAGAAAAAAACCCAAACAACCAAAAAACCAAACCAAACCAAAAATGAGAGAGACAAGAAAACCAGCATGTCTTTTGCCTAGATATGGTGGGTGTTTTTTGCTTCTGATTTCAAGTTTTAAACTTAAACATTGAAATCTGTCATATCAAGCTTGATATAATCTTGATTAACTTCATTAGTTTGATCACTTCTACTTGGTGGCTGGCTACCAGCTTATTTGAGCAAACTGAGAAAACTGCTGGGTTTTTTTGTTCTGTTGATGTTCAGAATTATGGTTTTTTGCTACTATGTTTCCAGTTTGAATGGAAGGTTAATAACATTTAATATCCTTTCTTCCCATGGTAGCAGGTTGCAAGAATATTGTCTTCTGTGTATTCTAGAATGAGGTAGAAGTTGCAGAGCAGTCTCGAATTTAGTGTTGAAAGTCTAGGTAAGTTTAGAGTAATTGACAGCTAAATATTAATAGCATATATCTGTAACCCAATATTGTACAGTTAGTTTTCCTTCCCATCCCCATGGAATGTCTTCTTTCTCCATACAAGAGCGGACTATAAAGCCTTTCAGTCTGAATTCAGCGTCTCTTCAGGGGTGATTGAGGCTTGTAGGTATTACCGAACTAAATACAAGTTATCCTTGCAGGGATTTTGTGCTTCAGTAGGATTTGTATTTCTGCTTGCAAGTTCAAGGATAACCTGATTATATAAAGATAAAACTCTTCTGAGTTTTTAGATTTCATTTCTTCGGCAGTCAGGCCCGTAGTACCGTGTTATCAAGCAAAGGGGGTCTCTGCTGCCTGCATGTGACCATCAGCCCGGCCGCACCCGCACAAAGGCACTTCAAGATAGCTGGTTTAGTTTTCCCATTTCAATCGACTTTGGGGCAAATCCAGTTCCAGTGGATTTGTAGTCTTGTATCCTATGGTGCAGTGGTCTGATACTCACGCTGTGAGCTCTGACAAAGGCATAGGGTAGATAACTAATGGTAATTTTTAATAATCTTAAAATTTTTTTCTTCATTTAATGTAGGACCACCTCCAAGTGCTTACCTTCTCACTCTGAGGCTTCGTTCTGTAACCGCAGAGCTGACAGATTGAGTGGGATGCTTGATTTGACATGTTGTTTCTTCTAGAGTTGTTGCAGGGTACTTAAATGAGCATGTTGTGCTGTAACCTTAGACAGTTAACGGCTCACAACAAGCCCTCGGGAATGACCTGCTTTCCACGTGTCCCGTCTTACTCTTGCTTGTGGAACATACAAAGTATGTCTTTCTGTTCTGCACACTGAAGGAGGATTCAGCATGTGTGTGTGGATGCAACGAGGTGCAAAAATGGGTCCAAGGTCAGGTTCAGGCTAAATTTTGCTGGGGTTTTGTCTACTGATGGCTGGAAAGAAGGGGAAGAGGAACAGCAGTAGTGACAATTGTGGGGAGAGGCAATGGAATCTGAACATGACAGGGGAAGTCAGATCCCTAAGTTCTTGCTCAGCTGTGGAGAGTGTGTATATTTATGTGTGTGTGTATATATATATATGTGTTGTGCACATATATAAACATGCATATGTATGTATTTATATTGGTAGAAAGTAAGATGTGACAAAAATCAAGAGAGGAATATTCTTACTGCCTCTTCAGGCTGTCCAGAGTGACTTTCTGAATGCATTATCCATTGAGTTGGCTGTTTGTAAGTCTCACTACAAGATGTTCATTAAATTACAGTAGTCTTCATTACAGTAGTCCTGAACATGAAATTTAGTGTCTTTGCACACCTGTGGTCTTCAAATTGGAATATTTCTGTCGTTAAACCGAAGAACTAAAGCCATCTGCTGCCTGCAGTGCACTCATAAAGGGGATCCTCAAATTTTTAATTACATAAATAAATTAATGCATATATATCTTTAGAAGAATGCTTTAAGTCTCTGTGCTGCTTATAGCTTTAATTGAGGACAGCATATTTAGAAGAATGTCATTGAGAGGAATAATATGGAATGATAATAAGTCAATCAAAGAATTCGAAGGCTCTGAAATCCAGTGAGGAAGATTGTTATTGTTTTCTTGGAAATATCTAGTTGGTGAAATGCTGCTTCACATCTTTCCAAGAAGGCTTTTCAATAGCTATGCCAAAATGCAACATTGTAAAATGTGAACAAAATTCTGAGAAAAAGCCTATGAAATTACCTTTGAAATCTCCGTTTCCTCTCCACGTGGCTCTTTGCCAGCCTGCCCTGTGCAGGGACTCCCAGGGCCTCAGTGCCCAGCAGTGCTGGAAAGGGTTCCTGTCTATCGCTCCTCCTAGGGAAAACGTTCACAATTGTTAGTGTGAGGATAAAGGAACTGCCCTGTTTCATCAGACTGCAAAGCTCATGGGCAGTTGTTCATAATGGTGAGCAAAAAAAATTCAAGGAACCGGACAAGCTGTTTATGGTGGCTTCCCTCCGTCCGTCCTGCCCCCCGCTTCTGGCAACAACAACTGCTGCTAGTAATGATGTTTTATGCTTTATCTTGACTAGAAGGTGATGCAAAAGTAGTCCGATGAAAAGTTACCTGCTGCTGTGTCCGTTAAAACAGCAGATAGTAGACTAACTGTGTGAGTTTGCATTTGGCAAAGCCTCAGAGACTTGACAAGCATAGGCCAGGACTCAGCACTGTTCAGATGTTCCTCTTGCAAAGTTGCAAGGGGGTAACTACCACGCAGTATACTGAATGTAGTGTAATTTGGATATTCTCCTGTTTCTGCCTTTCTTCACCATTTCCTAAGATGTTAAAAAGTTAAAAATGGAAGTGTAGTGGAGGACAGTGTTTTTTTATGTGGTTAACCTTATGGACAAGCATACTTTTTTGACTGTACCCTGATTTTTTGTGTTTGTTCATATAATCCTGTGTACTCTCCCCCTCTACTTTGCCCTGGTGAGACCGCATCTGGAATATTGTGCCCAGTTCTGGGCCCCTCAGTTCAAGAAGGACAGGGAACTGCTGGAGAGAGTCCAGTGCAGGGCAACAACAGTGATTAAGGGAGTGGAGCATCTCCCGTATGAGGAAAGGCTGAGGGAGCTGGGTCTCTTTAGCTTGGAGGAGACTGAGGGGTGACCTCATTAATGTTTATGAATGTGTAAAGGGTGAGTGTCANCTGCTCCGGCGGGGGGATTGGACTGGATGATCTTTTGAGGTCCCTTCCAATTCCTAACATTCTGCGATTCTGTGTTTGCCCTTAGCATCCAGTTCTGGATTATTTCTACTGTTTTCTCTAAGGAAAGAGTTGATTTTGCAGGTGTGCTTCTGAATAATGACTCTGTATATGTATGTAGAAGGTGTTGTACGAGATACTTGGAGTATAAATAAAATCATAGTTTTGATATTAAATACAGAACTTCCTTAGATTCAAAGACTTACTTGAAATTGAGTAGGGTAATATTTAAGTGTTGTATAAAACATGGGTTTGAAAGCGCCATCTTTTCATTTCAATGGGCTACTCAGTATTTGCAAAAACATGGGAAGACTTACTTGGATCTGTTCAGCCTTTTCCCTGTCTGCTGTAATTTCATTTGTCACAAAAGCGGAGGAAAATAATCTTATAAAGCAGTTTTCTCTAGTGAGATGTCTATGGTTGGAGGTGCTCATTTCAAGGGGGTGTCATGAGGGAAGGAAAAATGGGCATAAAAGAAGGATGTTGTTGAGGAGGTGGGTGGGTTCGATGACTCCGTGGTGGCAAAGTGTAGGCCTGAAAGCTGGTGTGTGAGTGGTGCTGGAGCCGGCTCTCTGAAGCCATTGCCTTTCCTTCTTCTACAGTAGCATTTAAGATAGTAGGTCACAGGAGTGGGTCATACCTTTAATATGAAGTTTCAAGAAGCAATACAGAAAAAGGCAGTTTTTTTTTTTTTTTTTTCCTTCTGCCATAGATGTAGCTTAACCATCGATATCTGTTATTAGAGCTGTCTTATGCAGCAAGAACAAAGCTGAGACATGAGGCTGGGTGAGGGAGGAGTAGTGAAGGGCATTCTTGAGATTGTGGTGGCAAGTCTTGGTTCAAAGTAAAATGTAGAGAGGTTTAGCACATTTCTGGCTGTATTACATATTTGATATTTAAGTATCTGCTTAGGAATGACTACGTTCTGATAAGTACAGCAGATTCCCTGGTTATAAGAGGTTAATTTTGTTTCTTTAGTATCCATTTGTTTACTTTCTTTACTAGATCAGTTTAATTAGCAATGCTCAATTCTCAGATGGAGAAAAATCTTGTCTTATTTCAGTTCTTCATAAACTAAGTTATGAATCCGTAAAGAAGTAAAGACTGTGTATGTATGACTTTTTCAAGCTAGGCTTGTGTAGCTAGTTCCAACTTTTTCTACTCCCTTCTCTTACAAAACCATCCAGAAAAAAATTCTGTATATGCTGTTACCATACAGAAGCATATATTTAGAATCTGTTTTAATAATGGCTGAAGCTAATATTCTCCTAGGCATATGGCCTCTGGGAACAGGGCAATTAAGTTTCTGCAAGTTTTCAGCAGTATATGAATGAGGTAATATACTGGAAATCACACATAGGCATTATTCAAATACTGTGCATGGCAACATCTCCTATGTTTCTAAGCAGTTTTTGGTTGCTTGTGGAAGCAGAGATGAGATGCATGCACAGTGGGATACTGAGGTGTTAATTTGGGGAGGTGTAACTTGTCAGTAACTGAAATAACAAGTATATATTTAACTGGGAAATAAGCTTATTGAAATCTCAGGTAACATGATTCTGATACTGCTACGTAAGTCAACATGATTGAAAAATGGATTTATAATACCTGAGGCTACACATTGTTGAATATTTCTACAAATGCTTATAGAGGAGCTTAGCAGTTTACAGAGTTGACATTTCTTAAAGTCTACAACCTTGTAAACTTTATTTTAGTAAAGAAATGGTGTTTATATTTACTATAGTGTGATAGATTAGTAGACTACTACAGGTATCTGTCAAGATGGCCGTGTTGGATTAGAGTAACAAATTCTTGTTAAGTATGTGAGGGATGTCGTATGTAAGTTAGACTGTGACATTACAGATTGTAGCCTTATTGCTGCAGGCCGTTCTACATCTCATATTGCCTGTTCAAATAACCATGTTTATATTTAGATGATGTATGTTGAGTAAGGTGAGACTGTCATTACTGCTGCTGACCCATATTCAAATTGAATGTTGCGTTTACCAAGTTAAATGCTTGGCGATTAATTAGTTCTATTTACAGAAACATGGAAATACTCATTCGGTTCAGTGGAAGTGTCAGGGGCATGTCGACATAGCAGTTAGGAGAAGATGCTGCACTTAACTTTAATCATATACGATTGTAATGAGATCTTGTGCACTGCTAGCCTGTGTCAGCAGGCGCTGAGCAGCTCTCCATGGAAGAATGCTAAATGAAAGCTCTTTCAGTAATTGCGCTGGGGATCTCTGGCCCCACTAGGCAATGGGTCAGGAACTCAGCTTCCTGAAGTTCCCCCTTCCTCCTGTAGGGCTGTGCAAATGTTGCAGCCTGTCAGCAAGTAGTCTGCAGCCCTAGGAAGCCTGTGCCACTGGTGCTTCTAAGTTTGCCTGTTAAAGCTTCAGTCTATTTTTATGACTTCTGCCCTGCTGGAGCAGGGGCTGGGGGGGAGCCCAGGGGTTCGTCCTGCTTTCCTCAGTGCTGCTTTTAGCTCCGGTGTTTGAAATCCAAACACTGACTGGAAATAATTTGCTTCTTATTAAAAGAGGCTTCTTTAGGACTTGCACATTTTGGTGGTGTGTTTTTCTTATTCTTAGTTTCTTCAGAATTTTTAGAATATCTTAAGATTCTTGCCCTTGGCAGGGTGAGGAGCGGGAGAAAATGGTGGGCCAAAATCAGTGATTCTGGCCTTTTTTCTCATGTCGTGGGAAGAACCGGTGTCACAGTGGAGCACGATCTTTTTTCCTCAGACGTGCCTGTAGGAGCAGTCCTGACAATATACAGCAAAATAATTCAGTACAAATTCCATAGTTGAACCATCTCTCCTGAGCGAACAGCTTCCATGGTGATCATTCCATGTACTGCTGTGTGCCTCTTCTGCTTTGGTGAAGGTTCATCAGAGATTCCTACACTCCAAGGTCTACAAAAATTATCAGTTCTTTTCCTAGATTTTATCTAGATTTTGAAATTTTTTGGCCTTTCCAGAAGTTGCTTGTCTGTCAATGGGCTGTACTATAAAGCAATGATTGGCTGGCACATGTTCTGTAACAAAACAAATGCATCTGTGAAAATACTGATCTTTTCTGTTTGAAAATATTATTTGTGCTTTTAAGGAACTGCAATATTTAACTGTTGCTATATTTACAGGAAAAGTGGGACCAGTCATTTCGTGACAGTTATCTCAGATTATATTACAAGAAATCCCCAAATATTGTTCCTGTTTTATTGACTGCTTGGATTAATAAGTAGGTGCTCACTTCAAAAAAGAGATGATTATTCCCAGTTTGTGTTTTGGGTTTTTTTTTGGTGTGGTTTTTTTTGTTTGTTTGGGTGGTTTTGGTTTGTGGTTTTTTTTTTTTGTTGTTTGTTTGTTTGTTAGTTTGTTTGTTTCTCCTTTTTAACTTTGAGAAACTTTAAGACACTTAGAAGCACTAGCATAACTGATATTAGTAAAGCCGTACTAATGAAATGCCACTGCAGTATGAGCATATGTGATAAAACTCTGTCTTCAGCTCTGGAAAGTTTTGCTTATGTTGCTCTGGGTTTCATCTAGAATGGATTTAATTCTCTGTAAGTAGTCCGTGTTTAAAAGAGTGGCTAGCCAGAGCAGCTTCCCTTAAAATCCAATACGCTGAAAGAAGGGGATATTGACCTTTTTTCTGATGCATTTTATGGAGCGTTAATTAGCAATGAAACCAGCATCCTGGCAGTTGTCTTGAGACTTTTTTCTCTGTGTCTTGACTTGGGGCGACGGGGGAGCGGGGCTGAGTGAGCGATACAAGGCACTTGAAAAAATCAGAGAAATTGTTTGTTTCCTTAGATTGTCTAAAGAAAGTTCCTACTGAGTCTATCTGCAGTAACTGTGAAAGTGAGAAGTTATGATAAATGTTTTGCTATTCCCTATTCTTACATTTCATCCTTTCCTTTATAATAATTACATTACAAATACCAGTAGGGGATTGAAGAGGAAAAAAATTCCTGCTTTGCTTTCTGAAAAAAAAAAAAATCCCCTGTAAGCGAGTCGCAATCTTTGATTAAGGACTTCTAGAAATAAGTCCTTCCCTTCAGTGAGATGAGCAGTGGTCCTTCTGAGTTCAGAAATAAACTGTGGGTGTTCTTTGATAGCAGGAACTCCAGATTGTTTCAGTTCCTCTTTTCAAGTGACTAGAAAATGTTTACCATAGTTTATATTGTTTGTTCTAAATATATTAGCTAAACATGAATTTTCTTTAAAAGGGGGTGGAAGTAGGTTTACAGCATTTGGGGCATTTACCAGTGTTGCTTTCTATATCATATAGGGCAGAGAAAGTGCTGCATACTGAAACACACTTGGGATTTATGCATCTGTTTAAGGAGAACAGGAAGCAAACCCAGAAATCTGTCTATTGATGTGACTCTTCCTCCCTTGCAAAAGCATGTTTATTTACTTAAGTATAAAATAGCTTTTCACTGTTTTATCTCTGTCCTTTGGCTTGTCTACTGAAAACAGTAGATAAAACATGAGCTGCGTTATTATATGTGGTTTCTATAATTTAGTAGCACTTATACAGGCAAGGTACTGTCTGGCATTTTGGAAAATCCTCAGATATATGAGGCAGTAAATGTGATAGGCTTTTCTCAGCTTTGTGGTTTTGAGTTTTTTTTAATGGTCTCAGTAGTGGTGGGAGTACTTGGTAAAGATCTGAACTCAGCTGTGGATTCCCATTTTACCCTAGAGTTATTTTTGACATGGCAAGTGTTAATAAGTTTTCTTACAGAACTTAAAAATCTGCCGTGCCTTTTTTTTTTTTTTCCTCTAAGTGGTTTTTAAATGAAAAGTAATTACTGGCATTGTCCTTAATGTAAAAAATATTGGTTGTCTAAGAGTAAGCAAATCTATTGCACAGGGACTTCTCAAAATCTGTTAATTTTTTTTTACTTCTTACTGAGGAGTCAGTGTGTGAATATGTGGTGGAAGGGCTGGTCTGCCCTTGTATTTGTAAAAAATGAAATAGTTTACTTGGCATAACCTTGTCCACTGATTTGAGACCATAGATACAAGAACGCCACCTAGAATAAGTGGCTACTGTTTGGTTTCTCAATTTTTATTTATTTACCTCTTTTTTTTTTTTTACAAAATAAGAATAATTTGTAAAGCTTTAGAAGATTTAAAGTAAACAAGTTATCGTGTAATTTAAATATCACGCTTACTCTTCTCCAAATACTGTTTGTTCTTTTGACAAGCGATTTTAGAATTACTTTGCAAAACATGTAAGCTTAACTAGTACGGACTCGTATTCCTTTCACTGCTTCTCACTTTCTTTTCCCTCAGGAGTCATCTTGCTTGATATCAGGAGTAGATATGTATAAGTGTCTTCCCAAAATAAAACTGACCCAGTTTGTTGGAAGCTTTTACTCGAAGGTGATTTTGACTGAAAGGGCTTAAACATTAAAAGCTGTGAATATCAAAGTCAGCTTGGAATACCAATTGAATTGGTGCAGAACAAAACAACAACAAAGTTAAACCAGTGGCTATGACCTTTACAACAAATGCGAGAATATTTTTTAGCGGTAATATGTACCTCTTTTCCCGATATCTCAAGGAAGTTATGAACAGTTTTTCTTCGAGTTTATATGTTTTCATTTTTAATACAGTATTGAATTGTAATTATTCCTTGCCTAATCAAAGCAAAAAAGGTGTCCAAACCATCCTGTTAAGTGGTCATTTCAGGATAGTTCTCCAAATGAGCTTCCTTTTCCAAAGCACTGTGTGCATATAATAGACATACTTTCCCAGGTTGTAACAAACATAATAGGAAAAATACACAAAATCGTATTTGTATAATAAAGTTACCCTAAGAAATACTATTACATACTTAATCAAAGGACACCTAGAATTTTGTACTTTCCTTCTGCATTACTTAAAGTTTCTGGCAGAGCACTGAGGTGTTTTCATATCTGAGAGATAATTCTCAGCTAAAATGAGTGAATGTTCCTATAGTGAGTTTTTCAGATTAAAAAGATTATAGTTGTGACCATAAAGTATAAAAATAGCAATAATAAATCCAAGTCAAATCTACAAATAGCCAGTTGAGTAATATGTTTCATGTAGTGGAGGATTACTGTGGTGCACTGGCTCTTCATGTCATTGGGAGAAGGGGTGGGGAGGAGTGATCTGCTTACCAACTATCTGATGCTTTCAGTCATTTAACATTTTTATTGCAGCTCATTTATTGTATTTTATGGTCACCTCTAAGCCTAAGACTGAAGATGTTCTTGTAGGACACTGCAGCCTTTCTATCCATCATCAACCTTACATTTAGATCTTATCAGAGGGTCTGTCCAAGCCTACTGCTTACAGTTAGCAAAAAAACCTCTCAGATATATGCTATTTGATTGAAAAAAATGAAAGAAAGCAGATTAGTGTGGGCTACTCTAGACTATTTGCAAATATAGCTAAGTTTTAGGGATATGTCAGGTGAAAACTAACGTCAGAAAAGCCCAGCTGTCTGTTGTACTCAGATTTGGCAGATTTTTAAGAGACAGAGTAGTTGTGTGTTTGCTGCGCTTTAGGAATGTGTAAGTTTTTGAAAAGTATATTGAATTTTACTTTGTCTTTAGCAGAGCAGTTAGTAGTGGAGTCAGGATTTTGTCTTCACTGGATGTATCGCTAGCAAATAGAGCTGTAGGATATATGTTGTTTGTGCTGGTTAAAGGGTGACTTAGATAAAGATGGCCAACAAGCTGAGACAGACTTAAGGCATCTTCTGAAGCCAGAAATATGTCTTGGTGGTTTGTTATACGGATCAGTTATACTTTGCAGGGAGATACTGAAAGTTAATAAATGTTTTAATGAGTCTGGGGGTCACAAATAGTGCATAGTTTATCAACAAGTAAACTCCAGATACTTTGGCTGTGTCTTCCCAAGATGTTTTAGTAAGAAAACTATTGTAATTCCAATGAAACATACTGTCTGCACCTTACAGTTTTGATGGACATAAATCCTTTGATAAAGTATTTTCCAAACTGGGATTTTGTACTATCTGGCATTCTACAGGCATCTGCTCAATATGTAACTGTCTATCTTATTGTTGGTTTTGTTTTTAATTTCTCCAGCAATGGATTCTCAAAACCTAGGGTGATGGAATGAGAATATGTCCATTTAAAGTGTGAATTATGTTAATGTGTAAATGTGGGAGCAGTTGAAGGCATTTTAGGATGAGCATTTACTGCTGACAAGCTGAAAGAAAGACCTGAAATAAATCTCTTAAGAACATGTGGGAAGTGCTACACTTCAAATACAAATAATTATTCAAATAAATAAAATATGGGGTAACTGCTGAGGCAGTTCACTTGCAGAATATGATCTGGTGATCTGTTGCAGATCATAAACAAGAGAATGTTTTAAAAATATGTAAGAGCAGGCACTAAGGTTCTGCTAATTTGCATGGTTTTGGTTCTTAAGCATCTGATATCAAAACTGGGAAGTCTTTCATCTTCTCTGCTCCGTGCTATTGAGGCTCACCTGGAGCTGTGTATCCAGTTTTGGCACAGTGAGTCACGACAGAGGTAACCAGTTGGAGAGTGTCCGGAGGAGATGAAAATGATTGGCTGTTAAGGAAGCACGGAAAGAGAAACAAGTGAGAACTGACATTCTTTGTTGCAAGCGTGTCTTTCTCTCTCAATAAATATTGAAAAAATGTTTTGTAAAGAAAGGAATAATCTCTTCGAGAAGAAGACGAAGAGTGATTAATCCAGGGAGGGAGATCTACGCATTAGGAAAAAGTACTAATTATGAGAATAGTTGAGCTCTCTAGTAATTTGCATAAGAACGCCAAGGCATCCCCATTGTCAGAGGCTTTTACAGAATCACAAAATGTTAGGGATTGGTAGGGACCTCAAAAGACCATCTAGTCCAATCCCCCTGCTGGAGCAGGAACACCCAGATAAGGTTACACAGGAAGGTGTCCAGGCGGGTTTTGAATGTCTGCAGAGAAGGAGACTCCACAACCTCCCTGGGCAGCCTGTTCCAGTGCTCTGTTACCCTCACTGAGAAGAAGTTTCTTCTCAAATTTAAGTGGAACCTG
>VWYH01004637.1:1783992-1856887 GCA_013399365.1 Pampusana beccarii
CCTCTGGCGTGTCAGCCACTCCTCCCAGCTTGGTGTCATCAGCAAACTTGCTGATAGTACACTCTATTCCCTCATCTAAATCACTGATGCATATATTGAACAATACTGGCCCCAGTACCGACCCTTGAGGCACTCCACTAGTTACCGGCCTCCAACTGGACTCCGCCCCATTGACCACGACTCTCTGGCTTCTTTCCTTCAGCCAGTTCACAGTCCACCTCACTGCCCGATCATCCAGACCACACTTCCTCAGTTTAGCTGTGAGGATGCTGTGGGAGACTGTGTTTAGGGACAGGTTAGACAAGTATCACGGGTTGGTTGGTTCCTTGGCCAGGTAGATGGATTCGTTTTCTCGAGGTCCTTTCCAGATGTTTTCTCTAATTATCTTGAAAATTACTGTAATACAAGTGGCTTGTGTAGGAGATAGTGTCAATTAGTAAGAGTTGTTGGGTTCCTATTTTAGGCTAGCAAAGACTTCATTTTTTTCTTTCACAGCACTGGAGTATGTATTTGTATAAGTCTAATAAAGTGCTGAGAGGAAAAGACTTCTGTGTTTTGAGGAGAGCAAGATACCATTTACTACATTTACATACAGAAGTTACATTTCCTAACCTCTTATTTTTCTGCAAATGCATTTGTTTTTATAGGTGCTTCTGCCTTGCACAGGTACAATGTTCAGTATTACCCTGAGCGCCTTTCTTTACCTTGCCTTGGTTTCTGTGATAACTCTGGAAAGTGAAGGTGTATTCAGTAATTTAAAACTGGTACAGGAAGATGCTAGGCACTTTTGTGGTGAACTGTCATAATGTCTTTTAAATCGAAATTACTTTAAAAAAATTACTGCTTCTGGTTTTATCATTTTTAAGGAGTCACTGTTATTTATATATTTATTAGTGTCTTCATTAGAGTACCATACCCTCATAAATTTTTAGTAATTTTTTTTTCTTTGTTTCTTCTCCTAATCAAAGGAGCTTAGCCTATACTATTTTTTAGGTATAGTATTATATGACATTAGTTTGTAATGCTTTTTTTTGATTATTTGTTGTTGTTGTTGTTGTTTTCAGGTCTCTGTCTTGAGAAGTTGCCAATTTCTTCTTCGGCTAGCAACCTCCATGTGGACCGTGAGCAGGAGATTGTTACGTGCTACGAGAAGGCTGGGGATATTGCTCTTCTGTACCTTCAGGAGATAGAAAGGGTAAGCCAGGATGATTTGCTTAACTGAAGAATTGTGTGGCTCATCTTTCATTGATGTATTACCAACATTTTGATAACTCAGCTAGAAGATATCTAGTATTTGTTTTCTTAGGACTTCAATGCACACTTAAAATTGTAAGTAAATTGAGTGTGCCTTAATAACTGTCCTGACCTCTCATTCTGACCTCTCAGAAGATACTGCTAGTAGTCTAAAAAGGGACAGAGCTCCTCTGAACTACTATGTATATTCAAGATGCTGATCTGTGGCCTCTTGTTATTCTATGGTAGTTCATTTATGAGAATAGGATTATGGTGTCTTTCAAACACACATGTAGGAATATGTACATTGTATGTATATACTTACAAGCTTTTTCAGATAATTCTTAAAGAATTAATTTCAAAATGAAGCCATGAAGATTGAAAATTAATCTGGTTGATGTTTGTCTGGAGACAATAACTTAACTGCTTTTAAATCCTCCTTATAAAACTGCTTGCAGGTAAAATTCTGAAGTAACGTTGTACCTGTCAGCGAGACACTGATGTAGCAGTGGGGTGTCCAGACAGTAATGGGAAGCGTGTTTACTTCAACTAATAGACACAACCCTGGGACAGTGCAAGTATCACCAGATATGATAGCTGATAAATGTCTGATTTTAAAATGTAGATAAACTTGAGATAAACCTTAATAGTTCTATAAATTAGATCAGGACAATGTTCTTGGACTTGGTGGCCTGGTAGTCTTTTTCTCTCATTAATATATTACTGGATCTATGAAACGGCAGTTACTGTTAAGAGTACTTAGGTATTTTTCCCTAAGGAGGCAGTTGTCTACATCTGAATCTGGACTCTAGAGTTGCTCTACTTTTCATGCTACCTATGAGTAGAAAGCTGAACATCTGAGGTAGTAGATATGTAGGAGACCTCTTTTTCTTTGTTGAGGAAAACTGGTATGTCTGAGCTTCTTAATGTTAGTCAAAATATAACCCAAAACCAACTCTGCAAAATATTAGGCAAATTACTGTTTTCCTTTTTCCCAATTTTACAAGTTATAGATTATGAATTATGGAAAATTAAAGTTACATTCTTTATTTGCAAAGACCATAACACTTCATTATTTAAAAGCTTTAGGCTTTTTCTGAATTTAAAAAGATACATAGACTCTCTTATTTCCTCCTCTTCATTTACACCGTTAACCTTGTCTTCTGTTTCTTACCACCTAGCAGAAACCTTTCATGCATTATAAATACTTAAAAAACAAACAAAAAAAACCCAAAACAAAAAATTGGGGTACCCTCTGTTCATAGGAGTTACACACTACTGCATTTTATTTAGACTTTGAGATGTGTCTGGACAAAATACAATACACTTGGGGCTCTACTCTTTGGCTTGTGAACACTCTTAGAATGAAGGAAGCTGGCAACTTCGTCTGACGCTCTGTTTGAGAACTATTGCTGACAAGCCTCAGGCGGTCACTTGACGGTTGTCATTGACAGGGTTATTAGATACAGCTTGGGGTCACACACGTGAAAGGAAAGGCAAAGGAATCTTGGATGTGATGGAGGAATAAAAGTGATTCACACTGGTTTTTAAATACATACGTGTTTTTATTTTCTGAGGGTTTTTTTGTTATAGGTTTTTTTGTTCTGTTATTGCCTTTTGGTGGCTGGTAGACTGTGCAGTGAACACGAAGGCAAATGAAAGCTTATAGCTCTCAGTTTTGAGAGAGCATTTTTAATGCTGATGTAATATAGGTATGCTATTTCTAAACTGTTTTTTGCAAATCACTCTAGAGATCATTTTTTAATTTTCTTACTGCTTTCTGCAGCAGGCTTTCCTAACCTAACAGAGTTTAAGATTTTGAATACCATCACCTCCTGCTATTGAGTGTGCTTTTTCTTACACTTCTCTTTTGTATCCCAAAAATTTCTGTAGAATATTATGAATTTTAGCTGCATTTCTGCTTGGTGAAAAAGTTACCTTTAAAGGATATAGCCAAGAGCAAAAAGATTTCTGTTTAGGTGGCAGTGGAGGTAAGTATAGAAATAATCTAGTAGCCACCACCTCCAAATGAAAAAGACTTCTCCAACATTAAATATTAGCTTCTCTGTAGAAGTCTGCACTACTTTTTTTTTTTTTTCCTAAATACATTTTTTTTTCCTTTTTCGTTTGTTTTCTTAGGTGATTAATGCCAATTTACAAAACAGAAGCCCTAAGCCGGGGCCCACTGCGCATGAACAAGAACTTGGTTTTTTCTTGGAAACGGGGCTTCAAAGAGCACATGTTTTATATTTCAAGAATGGGTAAGATTTGATTCTCCTTTATTTGCCTTTTTTTTTTAGGTTTTGTATTTATGATCTAACTGGCTGTCATAATTTTTAGCAGTTGTGAATTGTGTAATCATGAGGCATCTTATTAATAAAGCAGTAGCATTTTGGATGCTGTCATAGTAAGGCTGCCCATATTGTATTTACTTACAAATTGTAAAATGGTTTAATCAAGGTATATTAAACAGAAAGCATTTTATACTTTTACTTACTAAACGTCAGAACTTAAAATATTTTTAACTGTTTGAAATTTCCTTTATTTTATTACTAGGCATTGTTAGAAAGTCACTGACATATTGAAACTCTTGATTTTTATAGTTCTGATTTTGTAATTTTTTTCCAAATCTCTTCAGTTATCACTTATTTTAACATTATGCTGCAGGATAAATGTGCATGAAGATCAACAGTACGTATACAATTATACAATTTCCATTGTACCTGCTCTATAGATCCTTATAGATTCTGCATGGGAGATCCTCTATAATTTATTTTAAATCAGGCTTCCCTCAAAAGCCTAAAAATAAATTCATGTATTACAGAAAATAAAAAAAGGATACAACTCTTCATTTTTTAGGAGCTTCAAAACTTGGCACAAATGGTTTTTAAGTACATTTCTGACATTTGTTGTTAAAATCCCATAGTTAAAAAGTTGTTTGCAGGGCTAGGAAAATGTGGTTTGATTGAAATATTGGCACTCTTGATAGGCCTACTGTTTTGTACCAAAAATGTTTCTTATTCTTTTGAATACATAAACAGGAGATGAAGGGTAATTGTGCAGTGTCTGTAAAGAGTTCGAGATTTTAATATGCTGATGGTAGGGTGACAAAAGGCTATCCAAGTTGTTAAACCATTCAGGGATTTCAGCGTGGAAATGATCACTAAGCTTTTGAAATCTCATTCTTAAAGTAATGAGGTAGTGCTGCAGTAATGCATGAGCTAAGAGTTACATTTTAATTCTGTTTTCATCATTTAATTGCAGGAGGAATGGAATGTTCTGAAAGTCAATTTTTTTAATTTACCAGAGCTAAAAATAAAATTTCTGGTTTTGTGCCTGCACAAAAGATGAAATATATGTATTGCAAGTATCCCAGTGGTGATCATGGCTAAGAATAAGTTAAAATTTCTGTATTTTGAAGAATTTTGATTGAAGCCCAGGAATGGAAACGGTCAATTTATTCTGACATGCTGTGCCTAAAAGCAACGAGCAGTAGATATAGCAGATTAAGATTAAGAAAACAAAAAACAACCTGGCAAAAAAGTCGGGTTATTAAGGAACATCCAAGCCATAGGAGTGTTTTCCTAAACCATATCCGTTGGTCTGGTGTGAACCTTGAAAGGCTGATTGTATTCCGTGTACACTCTAATCCTTCACAGGGAAGCCGTTGGTGTTCTTGTTAATTCCTACGTAAGCAGATAATCTTTTTTGCAGTCTTGAGTACAATGGTCACTTGCAGTTTACGAGCTAATTACACATTATAATGGTCACTTGCAGTTTACAAACTAATTAAACATTATATATTTAATTTTAAATATCTTCTTTGAATCTCATTGGCCAGTGCTGCTTTTTTGTGGTATGAGAGGAAGCAAGATGTTAGGAAAAACAGCTCTGTGCCAATCACGATTTTATGTATTCCTGCCATTATATCCTTTAGTTTCCTTTCTTAATTTAGAGCCAATTTGATTCTTTCAAGATTTCCTAATAAGGTCATTGTTCCAGGCTGCTAGTTATGTTGTTGCTTTTATGGGTCCCTTCTTTTTGTTTAGTTTTTAACTTGGGTTTTCCAGAACTGAAGAGAACTTCAAATATGTACTTTTCTAATAGTGACAGATTTATAACATGCTTTTACATACATTTATTTTAAGAATGCTTTGCATGGTTTTTGTGTTTGTCATCTCACTTGATGTTAGGTTTATAGAAATTAGATTCAAGATCTTTCCATTAAGCTTTACAGCATCATGTTTGAATTCAATCTAAAATGGTGAAGATCATATGAAGATTTTCAAGGAGAGGAAATGTATAGGCAGTTTAGAAATAGAAACATTTCTTTTAAATAAACTTTTTTTGCAGTTGAAGCTGTAGATGTTAAAAAGGGCTTCAATTCTGTGGAGAAGGCAGGGATCACCAGAGTTTAAATGCTTGTGAGTGATGGGGAGAAGGAGAAAAGTGTGCCTGTCTGTTCTTATAGGCAGACTAAATCTGCTATTCATACTGTAGTGCAGTAGAATCTCTTCTTTGGGTATGTTCATGAAGTGAGGCTCACACGTGGAAGAGTTAAATCTTAAATAAAAGTTCCTTTCAGCAAACTGTAACCTGGCATTGGTTTAAGTCAGTTCAAATGTTATCCTGTTGCCAGCATAGTGGCTGTGGTAATTTATGCATTGGAGCATGCTTAAAGATCTGAGTAGATGTTTCTGGATAAAACACATGGATTTTTATTGGGTTTTTTTAGATTTCAGTTCTACTCCAATAAGTACTAATAAGCATCTCTCAAAATCTGCTGGATAGTTTAATTTGTCTGAAGCCCTTTTGCTATGGAGTGGGTTGTGGTTATTTTTGTCACCGTATATCTAAGGGTCAGTTGGCTAATTGCTGCTTATAATTACACATAATTTTTGTGCATGTGTCAGTTACAAACTAGAAAAGGAAATAAGATAACTTATATACTATTACTAGTTTATGTAACTTATATACTATTATTAGTTTTAACAGTAATGTGGGGAATATTGCTGACTACCCAGAAAGCTGATTGGTCCACTTTGGATTTCTCCTTTGTTCACTAGCTGTACAGAGATTTTCTTTTAAGCCAAAATACCAAGTTTTTGTAGAGCATTAAGTGATGACCTTTCAGGTATGCATTATCTTGTATGAAAAACTAGAAAGTGTTTGAAGCCTAACTTGGCCTAACTTGCTAAGTGCTGGCATTTTGAAAATACATGGAAAAGAAATTATCTTAAAAAAAGAAAGTGGCAATAGTTCGAGTGGAAGGATGTTATTTTAGCGCTCTATTAAGATACAAATCTGAAATTAATGTTTTCTTCCCAAGTGTACGGAATTTTAGCAAAGAATCAAACTAAATACTCTTATCCCTTGGGAGCAGAGGAATGTTTCAGCTTGGAAATAACTAATGAAGTTGAGGAAGCCGTTTTAAAACTTAAAGTAGGGTTTATGTGCTTTTAAAAAAAACATTCTGAAATATGTACCTTTAAATGCCTTTCAGGCTGATTACACAACTTCCATTTAGTCTAGTAGTTGCTTTGTAATTTCAGATTGAAGGAGTTCAAAGTCTTGATGTTATTCCAAGAAAAGCTATGAGCTCCGGAACTTTGGCATTAGTACTTTAACATGGCTGTTCTCAAGTTAAATGTTCCTGAGAGAGGACAGTGGTTTATGTACCCAGTAATACTTCTATCCTAGTATTTCCGTTGTGTTTATGTTATGAGACAAACAAGACAAATTTAAATTGTAAATGGTTTTTATTTTTGAGGTAGCAATGTTCAGAAATATACTAGAAGTGTATGCTCTGAAAGCAAGAGAGCTTTCTAGTTGGAGTCTAAAATCAGGTGGCTGTCATGTGAAAACCAGCCTGGGCCACCTTCCAGAGCTCGCTCTTGTGGCTTCTCCTATATCTCACACCCTCTCCAAGCATATTGCTCTGTCAGAGTCCAGGCTCCAGACTGCAGTTTGGTCTGAGCTCCATCATGGTTCACATGCTGAATCAAAGCCTGAGGAACCTGGACCAGATCTGTACTCCTCATGGTGCTATTCCCTGTGCTGGCACTACAGCAGTGAAGCAAGACCTTCCAAGTCTTGTCCATGAAGTTGTTTCTTTTTCAATAGAAAATTAATGCCCCCAAACCAAACAAAAAAAACCCTCAACCAGTTTTTCTGCATATAATTGATTTTTATTGGCTTACAAAAGGTTTGAAAAGTGCAAAAAAACCCCAAACCAAACAAACAAACATGCACAAAACCAAACCTCCTTAGGGTTATTCTAGCATAGGACTTGTCTGTGTAGGAACTGTTTCTTTTGTCTGTTTTTGTTTTTCCACCATAGCATGAATAGGAATAGCATAGGAATATAGGTCTTGTGCTAGTGAGGGAGAGTGGATGGAAGCCAATCCATAAGTGCTTCTCTTGCATATGTACATCTATAGAGTGCTCACAGCTGGAGGTATTACAGTCAAGAAATCCATAAGAGAGGAGGATTTATTTAACTGCTTGATATAAATGCACATCAAGGCACTGTATGACACTCTATCCACTGGCTTAGAGTACAGTGCTAGATGCCCATCACTCTCTGAATCTGCTGAGATCTTGTTGAATATCCTACATTAGTCTCCAAACATGTTGGTCATTAAGTAAAGAATAGAAAGTAAGGTGAAATTAAAGAACATGGAAATCCTATGAAGTACTGCATTCTTTATATGAGAGATATCACTCGTATATTGGAAAATCAGCTGGAAATTACTTCAGTGGCAGTTTTCAGAACAACTTTGTTCTGGAGATAACTGTTTTCGTGTTTATGTGGTTAGGAAACTAAGGCAGAATATATTCAAGATACAGACAGAAATTACTGTTTTGTGATTGGTAACAAAAATGAGTTTTCAAAATATACTTTAATATCTGCCATAGCAGATGATTTCCTCATCCTTATTTAAGATACTGTTCTTACTCTGTTATTTTTCATTGAAAAAACAATATATTTGAATGCAAGGGGAAATTATTATTCCCTCTGATTCAGATAAGATCGTCTGTCAGGAATACTTTCTCTGAGTCCTTGTCGTGTGTTTACTGCTCAGAATTGTGTGTTCAAGAGTTTAAAATAAGATCCCATTGTAAAGTGATAGAGAATCTGACAGTTTTATGTGGAGGACTGAACTGGATATAAATATGAAGGAGTTACTTTTATTCAAAATAATCTCAAATAACTTTTGTAATAGTTATATAAAGCACACTGAGAGAGTAATATTAGTATCTGAGCTGATCTTAAATTTTGACTAATTTTAATAAATTGCAGTTGGAATTCTGATTCTAGCTCACTTTTTCTGATACAATATTGAGCGCTTTTTAGCTCATGAACTCCAAGTCTTGCTGACTGTGCCTGTTGCTCGCGTTTTCAAGCATCAAGTTCAAGGTGTTGGTTTTATGTTGTGTTGTGATGGGTACTAAACAAAATGGCATTGGAGCCTTAAACTGGGGAGGGATTAGTTAGTGCACTTCCCCTGCTCCCCCCAAAATACTTGCTGTCTTTAACACTCTTATTTTTATTTCCTTCTCTGATTTTGGTTTTGTTCTGAAGAACACTGCTTCACGTGGCATGGTTGTGCCAGAAGTTTGTTTGTTTGTTTTCTTCTTTTTGTCCCTCTCCTTCCAGCTTGTATGGCAGGGATTCACAGGGTCACACAGGCTGGAAGGGGCTCTGAGGGGCCAGCTAGGCCTCAGCCCTGCTTCCTACACCGCCAGTGTAGAGCAGCTTGCTCAGGGCTGCGGCCACTTGTTCTGCCTGTCGCCAAAGATTGAGGTTCAAATTCTTGTGAAGTTTGGGGCTTAGGTGTTTTATGAACAATATTCATGAGATATATCACCTGAATATGAGCTGCAGGAACCTACAACGAGTTGAATCTTTCAAGCTTCTTTCTGTTAAAAGTGATTTTTCTCTAAAAGACAGTTAGTTGCTCTACCTGGATGATAGTTATTTTCACTAACAGAAAGATTTTGTTCTATGAATTTGGCCATTTCTGTTAAAGCTTCAGTAACACTTTCACTTGGAGCTTTTCAGTATTTTTTAATTATTGGTTACTAACTACATTGGTTCTTGTTGAAATCATGTTTTTAAACTGATTAAAATTATGCTGCCAGTTTTAACTGCAAAATGTTAATTGACCCTGTAACCTCAAAAGGAGGAAATTAGCAGGTAGGAGGACTAATTTGTACTAGATTTCTTTATGTTAATAGTAGAAAGTCATTTGCTAAGTGTTAAGGTAAGTTTGTCAAGGAAAGAGTGCATGTATTTTGGTCACAGTGGTGATAAAGGGAACTGACTCTTGGAAGAACTAGGAGACTAATAAGGTACAGAGCTTTGAAAAAAAAAAGACTAGTAGTAGTAAAGGAGGATCCATCTTTATTTTAAATAGTAATAACTGTTCGTAAGCTATTTTGCAAAGAGTTACTGAATTATATTTTTTTGTCTCTTTGGCACTGTCCTCTTCAGCTGTAGGCAGTGCTGTAGCAATCACATTATACCAGCATGTTTATATTCAGCAGTTAGTGAACAGGAGACTGGTACAGTGCGAAGAAAAGCTGAATATTGTGCAGGTGTTTGAGGCTGTGTGTGTCTGTTTTCATTTGTTGTTGAGATTAAAGACATTTGAAAATTCATCAATTCTTTCGAAGTATCCATTGCTGTAGTTATTTCCTTGTCATTGACCAAACAATTTACAAAGTTGCTTCTAGGTATTTAAGATAAGAAGCACTGTTAGACTGACCATGGTGAATATTCTCTGCTGTGAATACCTTAGGGACATAGTACATGTTACAGAAATGTTAAACACCAGTTGAAGGTTGAAAGTCCATATCCTTTCCTTCTAAAATATGTAACTGGTGGGATAATGTTTTATATGGCCAGTTGACTGAAGAGTGCCCTTTTTTTTTGTGACATTCAAGCATTTTGAGGTTTGTACCAAAGCAGTTTAGTTTAGGTTTGGTACACGTCTTAAATCTGACCTTTTCTGCATCTCAAATTATCCTTCCAATGCTGGCCTACTGTCCCAAATGACCTTTTTTTCTGAACTCACGCTCAATTCACTGTATTTTAAGCATGAGAAGGTGAAAGTAGGATTCCTTCTCTGGCTGTATGTTAGTGCCCATGTGCGTTTTATTTCTCTCCTGTGCATAAGCATAGTGCATATGTATAAATAATTTTGACAAAGTTTCAGTGCTTTTTCGTTTACCAAATCCCCATGTTACTGCAGCATGGGTATTTTAAAACAGAGTTTCTTTGGAAACGAGTAACTCCTCAGAGATCACATTCAAACAGATGCATGTCTGGTAGGCAACTCAGCAGTGAAGTAGTCTCAATTACTTTACTGTGATATTTTTATAAGGCTATTGGCAGGATAGTTTTTAGAGCTGGTTTTATGTTCCTTCCTGAAAGAAGTGTTGCTGTAAGCCTCATGCGTAGGAGTGCTGCATGAATTCTTACCCACAATGAATGAACAGAGGGGAGTATAAAGAAAGGTGATTACTAATAAATATTCTACTTGTGCGTTTTGAAGTATTTGCACAGAATTTTCTTTCCAGAAAGTGTTGTCCTTCTTTGCAGATACAACTCACGTTTTGTGCGTTGTATGTAGTATGAATTTGGAGAGTTTTGGCTCTCCCTGCCTTTGCCCAGGTTAATGTATTCAGTTACGCTGAACACTGGTTCATGATTAATTTGAAGAGTAAAACAATAAAAGACACCTTAGTAGGTGTTTTCAGAGTTGCTGTTGTGTAGGAAAGAAGAAAGGGAATCTTTTCCTCTTAATTTGTTTTAGTGTGAAAGTCTGATAGCAAATAGAAGAGTTGGCAATAAAAGGACAAAAGTATTACCAATTATACTGATCAATAAGTGGTACGTAAGCAACTTGAAGTAGTGGAAAACTGAGTGTTCTTCCAATTTTAACATCTCTAGCTAAACAGAAGCAGTAGCTTCAAAATTAAACCTCACCAGGTTTGCCAAGGGAGTTAGAAAATCAACAAAGATTTGATAACCTCTTGTGTTTGTTTGTTGTTCTTTAATTTTTTTCTTCTCCCTCCCCATGTTAATTTTTGCTGTTACTTTTTGCACTTAAGGTATTGCTGGTTTTATGCTACTGTCCAGTGTATTATGCTTTGGCTTTCATGTTGGACTTGAAGGAACACTTTGAATTGCTGATTTCATGGTCATAAAGAATCCCTCTCCAAGACAGCCAGGCACGGTCAGTGGCAGGAATACAGTGTCAGTGATTCCCCCCTTCCCAGCACAGCTTTATTCTTCATAGGTGTTGCCCATAGTTTGCTTTCATTGCATTCATATATTCCTCCCACCCCTTCTCTTCTTTGGTGTCACCGTTGGGAGGGATGTGCCACATGCGGTACTCAGGGTTCGGCTTTGTTGTTACTCAGCAATGTCTCTGATTAAATATCTGATCTGTCACTTCAGATTTTGGCTTCTGTCAAATGTTACGGTTTCGTTGATGCATCCCACCTGTTTTGTTGCAGCTTAAAAATCTTGCATCTTAACAGGGTATACTTCCTTTGGAGTTGCTGCTGCTGATTTCTGACCGTGCCCATGTTGGTCACTCTACTGAAATTCTCCATGCATTTATCATGCTTGATATTAAACTGAGTGACCTCCTAGGTCTTCAGCTTGCTATTCTAAATAAAATCGCTGTTGGTGCTGCACATTCGTCTTTCTAGCTCTGCAGGAGTTTTTATATTTACTTTTATATATAGCTAAAATAACTCTATAAAGTTAATGACCTTACAAATTTATGTGTACTACAATATTAAATATTTACCAGAGTAAATTCTATTTACTTTATTCCCTCTGTTAACTTATTTCCTTAGTAAAATTTTCCGGCATATTTAGCACTTTTTTTCTCCTTAAACCTGAGGGAAAACAGGCACAGACATTAGTCACAGCCCACCTGAATCACCATCAGTTGTACAGAAGACAGCATTGTCCATTTGGTCAGACGTTTAATGAAGTTATTGCAGAAAGCCATAGAATTTCAGTCCCTTTTTTTTTTTTAAAACTCATCTTTGTAGGGCTATATAAAACAATTTCTCTAGTATGGTAAATGGTGTGCCTCAGTTTAGGATGTTGTTCAGTTACTGCAAAAGAGTTAATCTCTAGAATTGTCACAATTCTTAATTTTGCTTATATAGTAATTTGATTCAATGTAAAATAATTTCTGTTCTTAACACTGTGTAAATTACTGTTAATTTGCTGAAAATTATTAGTGAGAGTGTAGGGATTTAAAACATTGTTATATTTTTTGCGTAAACATGTCAGTCATACCAAAGTTACTGAAATGCTGCTGTTCCGCTTGGCTCGTGTATTAAGAGTTTTGCCTGCCCTGACTCCTTCTCTTTAAAACAAATACCTTTGTTTTCTTTGCTCTTTGAATTCTTGGGAGAAAAAAACTTTAGAACTTATAATGTACCCTTGTGTTAACAAACATTGCATTTCTTTACTTGGAATAAATATAGAGCAAAAGAGAGGAGAGAGTGTGTGCATTTGGGAAGTGAGATCAATTCCAAAAGCTATTCTGTTTCATCACTTCCATAAAGCAATCTAGATCCCATTGTTCTCGGTTTTTATCCTTTTAAATTAGATATAGTAAGCTTCTGTAGTGAGGTAGTAGTTAGGCTAGTGTAAGTAACTCTGGATATACTTTTTTCTCTTAAATGGGAAAAGTACAAAAATTTTTGCTACCAAATTGCAGAACAGGTGAGGTTTGGTCTAAGATCGCTAAGCAAGGATTTATTCTAATTCCATGTTTAATCTAGAAAAGGCAATTTTAGACTAAATAGATGGGATTTTGTAATGGATAAGCATGAGGGAAATGCCTGACAAAGAAAGCTGTTCTCACACCAGTGGAGAAGATATTATCAAAATATGCTGTAAATACCAAGTAAATTAATCTTATCAGCTTTCTGAGGTTAAATTTAAAACTTTTCTTTTCTACCCTGTTTTGAGTATATTGTGATTAGATCTCACTCCCTTTGTTATAAGGAATAGTGTTTGGTTCTTTTTCCTAACATCTTTCAAATAGAGCCTGCTTCTTATTGAGCAGTTTCTTTCATTATTTTCTATTTTTTTTTTTCTTTCTTTTTTTGGTGTGTGTATGTTTAAGAACACAAAGATAAGAAGTATTTGTCTGGGGTGCGAGGTTTATCTGGACCACTACTGTCAAAGCACTGTGGTGTCTGATGCCAAACATGCTTTTTAAAACTGAGAAACTTCTTGGTGGTGAAGGTGACGATTTTGTTTGTGCCAAAAGTTTGCTACTGCTGGCCTATGTGCTTATATTCAGGTATTCTGATCCTGCATTGAAAGTCTGTCCTTACTGCCCTGTAGTTTTCCTCCAGCACTTTCCTTATATCGTATCTACAGTTGTCTATCGATCTCTGTGTTTAGGAGTGAGCACATTTGCATAGATGCAGTTAAAATATTTCAGTTATTCTACACAGAAATCCTGCCTGAAGTTTTCAAAAGAGCGTAAAGTTGATTTTGCATCAGAATAATTAATTACATTGCGACATAAATTGTTGGGGTTTAGCATGAAAAAATGTAGTCACCAGGGTACAAATTAGCCCTAAGGACACCAATTCTCATAGGAGATTGTACCTTTAAATCCTAGTTCCCGGTCTTTAGCTGATATAGTGCTACTTAGGGAGTCAAAGTAGGGTTTTTTTGTTCTTGGTGATACAGAACAGCAAACATTTTAATTAGTGTTTGAAAACTAGGAAGACGTGATTCAAAGGGCTTGACTCGAGCATGTCCTGGCGGGAGGCAGTCATATAAGCACACACATACCTAACTAGCAATGTCTGTCTGTGGGCTCTCTTGGTCACATCTGAAATCACTCAAAATGTGTGAGCTCTGAGTTTATGTACCTTAAAATTCCTTGTCTGGAGAACAGAAGTGATCTCAAAGTCATTTACAGACACTGTGGGACATTGTTTTCTAAGTTAACTGAACCTTTTGCTCTGGCATTTGATCAGCACGGGTGGAACTGCTAACACGGAGGCACATTGTAGTGAAAAGCAGGTAAAAGTTGTGTGTTTCCAAGGCTACGCAGGAAAAATACGTGCCAGAATAGTCACAACCCTCATCTCCCTGACGTTACAAACCGTTAACAAATACAGGAAATGTACTTTGCTAAAAGCAGTGCAGTGTGGAGATCTACCATATTGTTCATGCTACATTTTGCTTCATTACTTGTCTCTTAAAGCATTTAACTCAATTTTGGGGTGATTTAGATGGTAGTTTTGAAGTATTTTTTTTAGTATGCTTCGTATAGAAGGTGCTTGACAAACCTGTATTGTGTTTGTGTTCACTTGTGCAGTGGATCAGTGTTAAATGCTTTATGAAGCAAAAACTAATTCTATATTTTAAGGTTTTTTTTTTCTTGTACAATCTTACTGCTTTTCCCATGACACAGTAGAACTTCAGTCACAAGTTTCAGTCCTTTGCATGTGCTTAAAAAAAATGTAATGGGTAACTAACAACTTGTCATGAAGTTCATAAGGATTTGTAAAAGTTGCATACTTTTCCATAAAGTTCTTTTTTTTCTTGTAACACATCAAAACAAATAAACTTAATATGGGAAAAAAATGCTAATTCTTAAAATTACATAAATATTTAAATTATTGTGATATGAAGTTCTACTACATAATATATATTTCAACTGTACTGGGAAATTAGTGTTTCAAGCTGACAAGTTCTTGCTCTTTTTCAACAATTTTGCAGGGAACATTTCAGATTTTTGGCAAGTCTGTCTGAGTTTGTTGTGTGCGGTGTGGGGTTTTGGTTTGGTTTGGTTTTGGTTTTTGTTTTTTTTAAAAAATCTTGTTGTGAGGACACATCTGTGACTTTGCAATACGCTCCTGCACGGAAAGCTCCATTCATGGGAAATATGCACTTAGAGGACTTAAAGCTGGGATTCCAGTGGTCTGGTTTTGGCTCTCTAAAATATTTGGTGTGTGGCATTACTGACTCATTTGTATTTTGGCCTTCTGAAGGTGCTGAAGGAACCCAGCTTCCACTGAATTCAGAGGTTCTCTCGAGATTTGTCCTACTGTCTTTTTGTACTTATTTCATTAGTATATGAAGTTGGTGTAATATAAATCAGCTATTAAGAGGCCTGCATGTGTTAAATATATAAATAAAATATTTCATGCAGTTGTTTTCATGTTAGGTGTATACACAAGATTAATTTTCCTTAATATGTGCCAGCTGTTCACTGTATGACCAAGCTCTGCTGTGACATGTGGAATTTTTACAAACAATCATTATTTCTTGTGTGACAGGTGATTCTTTCTTTTTAACCAACCGGTGGCTAACTTTGACATAACTTTCAACCTGTTCATACAGGTTTTGTCAGTTGGAAGTGCTAGTTCTTTTTAAATGAGCTTTTATGTAAAAGTATTTTGGAAGGTGAACTTATGCTAAGGAAACATGTCTGTCTGTGCTGGAGACTAAAGTTTCTGAAATACGCTGATAATCCTTTATCATATAAAACGGAACAGAGATGTGACCTCTCTCATGTAATCTGAAGAGTAAAATAAGAGGGTGGGTCTCCCGGTAAAGTGGTGAGTTCTGCAGTTCTATAGCAATATCTCTTGCATCAAACACTGGTTTCAGGTGTTCTGCAACTCAATTTAAAGAAAGTATCTCTGTTAAAAATGTGGCTTTTAAAAAAAATTTGTACAAAGTTGCAATCTAGAAGATAAGTATTTTAAATACAGTTGTAAATAAAGGCATCAGAGTGAGGAAGGGAATTTCAACATCAGCTTTATAGTGCAGTGCAATAGTGCTTTTACTTATGGAAAACTTAAACAATATGTAATATATATTTTTCCCTTTTGAGTCCGTGTTAGGTAAATGTTATGCAACTTGCTCATAGAATTACGTCTTGAGATAATCCAACTGTATGACTTAACGGCAGTGCTTTAACACAAAACACACTTTTGAGCGAATAATTTTGTTTTGCAGCTGACTTCAAATAGTGAAATGAGTGTCCTACCTTACTTGTTGAGGTTGCAGAATTCAGTCGTTGAGCTCAGCAAAAAGCCACCCCAGTCTTTCACCAGTTCAAAGACAGACTCTAAACCAGATAGCTGAGGTAACTGATACAGCGATGAGAAAAAGATAAAGCTATAAGACCATTCAAAATAATCTATTGTTTGAGAAGGAAGTTCAGATCTGCCGAAATTGTTAGTATGAATGATGCCATCTCTCTGAGGGCCTTGAATCTCTTTGCAAAAGCTATTTAGGCAGCAGAAGTGGAAGAAGCCTAGACAAGGACAGTTGAGTTGCAGAAGCCACACCAAAAACCAGATGGAGTTGAGAACAGAACACTGATCTCTCAGTCCTCTTCTGGCCACACAGGGGCCTTGCTGTGTTTGTGCTCTTTCCTCTCTGAAAAGGAGTTCAAAATTTTACGTCACTTTTACTGAGGATTACAAGATTTACTCCTTTTTTAATTTCTCTATTTTAAGTTATTAAGAGGCAGCTAAAATGGGATGGCTGTTTGTTTGGGTGTTGTTTGTGGTGTGGTTTTTTGGTTTGNCTTAAGTTATCTACTGATCATGAAAACTTTTTTTTTTGTTTTTTTTGTTTTTTTCAATAAACTGGCAGGGAATATTGTTACAGTAATCAGTGGTGGGGTTCCCTGATGATTTTGTGTGTCTATCTCTCTATCTATCTATCTCGATTATACAGAAAGGTGATGATCATATGAGGAACAAAAAATGATAGCATGGATTTTAACAACTTTATCAAGTAATATACTACGGTGTTACTATATCCAAGTTGGAATACTGTCAAATTCTATGTTTATATACAGGAACTTGACAAGAGGAGTTGGTAGATTTAGAGAGTTACTAAGAGCTGTCGAAACAAGAACTACCCAAAATCTGCGAATGGTAAGTTACATTAAACCACAATCCTATTGCAGCATCTGAATTTCAGTAGTCAGGTAGAGCATAAATGTAGTGGATGAGTTTGAAACAAATAATCAGATGCACAGCATATTGATCAGGAGCTGTCATCCACCGCTTTGTAAAGTTACATTTCCTGGTTTAAGTGAACAATTAAAGTAAAAAGGAATGTTTGATATCCAGCCTCTCCCCTTTTTATCTTTCCTGTTTGTGGTTATGGTTAAAACCTGACTGGTCTCTGACCACTTTCAACCTTAATCATAATTGCCTGATTTAATGACTTCCCATAGTTTCGTAGTTTGTGATGGAACGGCAGTGGGGACAGAGCGCAGCACCTTTATTTGTGTTCTGCTAAGCTGGAAGATATCAAGTTATCATTTGTTTATTTTTGTGATAAAGCCTCTTAAAGGAAAACAATAAGAGCAAATCATGAAGATTTGTTATTTATATTGTCAGAAATAAAACTTTACTGAGAGAGTGATGTTTCTTTTTTGCATCTTTTATATAATAAAGGGTGAAGGCTTATATCTTTTGCTCTAGACTAGTTCAACAGTAGGCCTTTAAAACTTCAAAGTTGATCATAAGGAAGGTAATTGATTTCTTAATTCATTTAATAATTGATTCCTAGTAAAGATATTAAAGTTATTAAATAATAGAGCTTCAATGGAGAGCGATAGTGTTGTAAACTTTAATAGAATAAACAACGTAAGGTGGAAGATACAGATCATATGGTGCTGTCTCTGGCTTAAAAATTGCACATCTGTTGCTGGGAAATACTGCCAATTCTGATGCAAATGTAGATCTTACCTTCTTCCTACTGCCCTGGTACTAGTCTCTGAGTTTTCATCATTGTCATCTATCGTTGTGCTGTTTGTATGCACGTAAACATTAAAGAGGAGACTAACATGATAGTTATGGATTACAGGATGGCTTCAGAGATTTAAATTAATATTATTTACCTAGACAACGTTTATGTAAGTATTTCTACACTCAAATATATGGTGCCAAGAATAGCTTGTCAAAATAAACTTTTTCGTGCTGATTTACAACCTCATTTCACTCTTGCTGAGTCTTACCAACAGCAGCAAACACCAAGCAAACAGCACCGCCAAGTACAAGTTGTCAGAAGCCCTAGTCAGTTGGGGTTTAGACTGTAACTGTCTGGGGTGGGTTGACCTTGGTTGGCTCCCAGATGCCCACCCAGCTGCTCTCTCACTCCCCTTCCTTAACATGGTGGGGAGAAAATAAGATAGGAAAGCTTGTGGGTCGAGGTAAAGACAGGGGGTTTGCTTACCGGTTACTGTCATGGGCAAAACAGACTGGACTCGGGAGAAATGTCAATTAAAAGAGAGTGGGATGATGAGAAACAAAGAGAAACTGAAACACCCTCCCCTACCCCTTTTCCCCAGGTTCGGCTTCAGTCCCTCATTCCTGACTCTTCCACTTGCTCTCCCTGTCCTCCCCATCCTGAGCGGTGCATGGTGGGTAGAGGGTTGTGGTGGGTCCCTCACAGCTCCTCTCTGCTGCTCCTCCCTCCTCACTCTTTTCCCTGCTCCAGTGTGAGGTCCTTCCCATGGGCTGCAGTTCCTTCAGGGAATATCAACCAGCTGCCCTGTGGTCCTCTTGGCAGGCTGCAGCGTGGGCATCTTCCACTGCCATCCTCCCCGGGGACTGCAGAGAAATACCTGTGGGCTCTCCCATGGAAATATCTGCTCCAGGTCTGGAGAGGCAGTAGAGGTTATTGAGCACAAAATGTCTGAAAATATACCTGAATGTACTCCACTCTTAGCAGCAACAGTTTTTGTTGTTACTTCAGAAGTATCAGGATTTAACTGATAAAATCAAAAACTTGTTTGTTATTGCCATTTTGGTTCTTTGTGTTTAGAAAATTGAACTGAGTACTTGTACCTTTCAAACAGCAGTATGCCTGTTTAAAATAGTGTGCAATATGTTCTCCACGACTAGTCTTCATTAGAAATAATCCAACCATTTTCAAAGAGTTTGTATTCAGCATTTCTAAGGAAAGTATTTATCTTTCAATTCTACAGACGATAGCAAGACAACTGGCTGAAATTTTGTTACGAGGAATGTGTGAACAGAGTTATTGGAATCCACTGGAAGATCCTCCTCACCAATCACCCCTAGATGATCCGCTTCGAAAAGGTTCCAATACTAAGAATTACGCACTCAGTAGAAGACCGCGGGTATACACTGGAGAAAAGTATGACTGAGTTTATACTTCTCTTTTTTCTATAATTGCAATTGTTCCCCAGTGCACTGAGTAATTTAGTTTATATTTTTGAAAATGTAGAAGGAATTCGGCAATGTGAATGGGAGTATTTCCCATGCCGTGTGTATATTTGTATTCCCTGAGGAGAACTGGGGAAGCAACATACTTCTCTAAGCAGAAGTTTGCACTGTATTCGTGAGACCTTTTGTTCTCTGTTCTCAAAATATGTTTTTCTTGTTCTGTATCGGAGTATATGGTAGAGTCAATATCTCATATTATACCTGAGATATAAATGAAAACGTGAAGTGCAGGTGGCAAAACTGAGATCACACATTTTAAAAGCTGTGTGCTATTTCTAGACCTCTATTCTGATTTATCATAGAAAGGAAAGATTTAGCTATATCGAGATTCAAATTCATCCCTGAAACATTATAAAAACCAAACAAAACCAACCAACCAAAAACCATAGTTAGCAATTTATCTAGCAGTCTCAGAGTTGTTTTTTTTCCCAAGGCAGCTACCTTTTAATCTTCTTAGGTTAATTTTGGCATTTCTCTATGATGCTGTCTTTTTGTTGAATTTTATTCTTTCACCCATTCGAATAAGTGGTATGCTATGGATCATTTTTGTGAAGCATATCCCATGGTTAATTCTGGTGTAGCTTTGGTGCGTGTCTTTCTCTTGAGAAGGTGTGAGGTTTTTTCCAAACCAATCACCATTAGTGTTGAATGTGGATAGTCATTTCCTTGAACTTGAACTTTTTCTTAGAAGTTAATAGTTTGTTGTTTGTTTCTATCTGATCCAATGAAAAATGGTTTCTAAGGTAAAGTTTTCTGTAGACACATTCTGACAGTGTCGAAAATATATATTGACAAAATGTTGCACTCTTTTACAGCCTTGGGTGTAGCTTACTGCCTGAATGGAACATGCTTGTGTCAAAGGATACTGATGAAATCTTAACCATTTGGCACTTTTAAAATTTATTTTTTGTTTCGTTTATACTAAGTTTGGTCTGATGAAACTTTGTTGTGTGCTTGTTTTGCATATTCTGCAACCTTTGCACTGCTCTACTTGTATTCCACATGCAAGTCCTTGTGGGATCTGGTGTTTTGTGTGTGTATACGTATATATTTAATATAGTCAGCAAGTGTTGCTTGCTTGTTTTTATACATGCTGGAAAGCACTGTCAGCCACAGAACTGAGAAATAAATTGTAGCAGTGGAGATGATGATCTAGCCAAGAATGTGAGTTGCCATAGTAGGGCAGTGCTAAATAATGCAGATGGAGAAGACTGAAATTCCATTTACACTTAAGAAAAAAAAATTACGGAAGAGATTGTGGAGTCTGGAGAGCATTAGTGGAGATATGAAAAATCCAGCTGGACATGGTCCTGAGCAACCTGCTAACAGACCCTGCTCCGAGTGGAGGCACTGTGCCCAGACACCCTTTCCAACCTTGGCTGTTCTGTGTTTCTGTGAAAGTGGTGTGATCTGGCAATCTCTTTTGAGGAGACTGTTGTCTGTTCCATACGAAACTTTGACCCTTTTTCTCCAAGGAGTTGAACATTCAATTTGCCAAAACAGCTGCTGTGTTTCTCTGCAAGTACATCATTAACACACTGTACAGACAGGCAGACTTTTTGGTAAAAAGAAAATAACTGGTTTGTGTATAGACCTTGATCACTGCACTTAAAAAATATGCATTTATTGCCCAAATGTGAGGAAATCTCTTCTATGCAAAGTTGCACATTTTCTCATTTAAACTACTTGGTTTCATAGAGCAAATCCTAAAGAACTGCCTCTTCCTCTCTTACAGTTTATATGCCTTACTAGTTAATATGAAAGCTTTTTTCCATAATGTGACCTTGTTATGTGCAAAAGAGTCTGCTTCTATGGTAGATTGCTTGTAGAAGTCGTCCTGCCTTAAATTCTGATGAGATGTTTTGTTTTAGTGTTCACAGTATCTTTATATTGTGACCTAAAATGCTGTCATACTGCAGGCATTTGAGTTGTTTAGCTGCATTTATTGCAGATTTCCAATACTTTATGCAGCAGTAAGCCCACATAATTATGGTGTTATTATTACTAGCAGATGGAATGGCCTTTATCTTCAAAGATTTCTAGCTATTTTCCTTCTTGTTCCAGAATACTTACAGCAGGGTTTTGGGGCTCAGTCTGTTCTTCATTCTCAACTCATCCACTGGCAGAAATGTGCCTCCTGGCAAAACTGGGGCTTTGTTCAGTGTAATTTTCTTGTTCTTGGGACATGCAAGTGAGGAGTTCCACAATTTCAACAGAGCATGTAATTAGGTCCTTTTCTTTAGTCACATCAGAGTGATTAATACCAGAGCAGATAAAACGTGTCTAGCCAAGTATCTTATCTCCAGCAGTGGTTGAAAGCAAGTCCGTAAGACAATGAATAGCAAGAAAGACATATAGGAAATTTCTTCCTAGGTATTCATCTGACCACCATCTCTGTTTGAGTCTGAGATGCACTGTTGGTTTGTTGGTTGTTTTTGTGTTGGTTGGTTGGTTGTTTTTCAATATGCTGCCTTATACAGCAAGTAAGTGTACTGTGTTCTTCTGAAGATGGTGAATGTGATTTGGCTGGTACCCTGTATTATTTGTAGATCTCCGTGTTGCTGCCTCTGCAGTTTTCCTTATCATCAGTTGAAGGAGTGTTAAACTATTTGCTTTGCCCTTGCTTGGTAGCTGTTTCATGCTTCCAGTTCCCTCTTTTGCTCTGCCCTGTTACCTTGGAATTACTTTACTCCTATGCTTGCATCTGTTAGGATTCAAAGGAAATTCCCAGTAATTTCCACATGAAAAGGATCTCCTTTTTGAGACAAACATCAACTTATTTACCAAAATATTTTCAAGGTTGTAGGAGAAAATAGCCGTTGCTTTCATTTTGATAAGTGACTTTTTAGTAGTTCTTTTTGGGGGAACTTGCCTTTTTTCTCCAAGAAAGTAATTTCTACAGCAACTATTTCCAGTTGCTGTTTTGCTTTCTGGGAACAATTGCCAGTTGTTCAGGTTAAATCTACTTCCAGATTGCTAAATTCTATATTGCAGACTGGGTAAGTAAATGGGGAGTTCTGTGCTGCTTCTTCACTCCCCGTTCTGGCTGGTTCATTCTCTGTTCTGGCTGGTTCTTATGCATGAGAAACCGTGTTTTGAAATTTCTTTGTTAAGTAAAAATAAAAATGTCTTCTAAGATGTAGAATACTCTTCAAAGTCTTGTGAGCAACTTGCATTGGTTATAAAACAAAAATCCAGCAACGAAACCACTGCCCTGGGATCTCAGCTGCTGTATATTACCACAGTACATTTGCAATGTGGCTTTCAAACCACCTGGAGTTCAGATGTGTTTTAATTTCCATCACCTTTCTGGCATTTAATTACTGCTTCAATTTCTAGTCAATTTAAAAAAAAAAAAACAAAAATGTTTTAACCTCAGACAAGTTTAGTTTCCCATCTGTAATTTATTGTAGTTCAAGCACCCTTGGGACTATAGGAATTGCCTATTAACAACAAAAAAGTATTTTCTATGTTTAAACAGTTGATTGTGGAACTGTTGGTCTACAAACAGGAAATACGGTACTTGTGCTAATTCAGAAACAGTTTAGAGAAAGAAATCTGGAGAGTTAGAACACAGTCACTATGTTGAGAGCATGATTGAATTCCTACCAGTCATATCGTCATTGCACATTACTGTTGTATGTCCATCAGTATAGAGAGCTTCCAGTGTTCAGAGAAGGAAGTTTGCAAACTAGTCTTATGCAAACCTTCAGTATTTAATCATAAGGAAGTGTACGTAATTAAAACCAAAAATTTGAAGTCCTTGGAAGTAACAGTGGTTATAGTAAGCAGACAGAGATTGCCATGGCTCTGTTTAAAAATATTCACAGCTATTGAATGCATCAGGAAAACAAATCTCAAGCATGTCCGCTGAAAGACTAATAGAAGTATTCATCCATATATTGCCTAAAATACAAAAGTTCTCTTGTTCTTGTGAGAGGGTTTCTTGTTGCTGACCTTTGAATCAGTGATTTAGATTCAGCTCAGACAGATTAGGTGCCAGAGGCTGAGTTAAACTGTGGGTACAGTTTTTACAGTTGTCAAATTATGTGTAATTTGGGGATATTCGAATAGTTGACAGCTGTGGTGGTTTTGTTCTCTTATTGTGTTTGTCCAACTTTTCTGAAGTGCAAATTTAGAGCATTGCGAAGAAATGCATTTTAATCCATCATTTTTTGTATGCAAGTTACTCTATGGTGTCTTTCCTGGAAATTTTCCAGCTTTTACAATACTCTTACTATATTTGTATAAGCTACTCCTAAAAGTAATGTGTTCTGCTTAAATAACTAAATTCTTGTTTTGAACAGCATCTTTTGTCCTCAAGAAAATACAGAAGAAGCCTTACTGTTGCTGCTTATTAGTGAATCTATGGTAGGTAAAATAGAGTGACTGTGTGTGTGCTCTATGTGTGTGTTTTCCTATTTTTTTTTAATAGAACTTTTTTATCATGCCTTACTTTGACTTATGTTTTATTCTCTGTTAGGAAAATAGGCAGTTACTTCTGAAACTCAAGCTTCTGTTCCTCTGAGCCAGCAAGATGAGGTCTGAAAGTGTTACGAATAGGAGTTTTTCTCCTTATAGTGACTGAGCCTAGCCTCTTTCTAACTAGGCAGGTGAACACAAAGCCAGGTCTTTCGTTTGGAATAGTTTATCAGTTGGTTGCCATTCAGACAGACTCAAAATGTAAGTTATTTTTGTTGAAAAAAACATATCAAAGGCTACTAGATGAGCCAAAAAGTGTTTTTCCATTGTGCATTAAACCACAGATGTCACTCAAATTTGTAAATGACTGTTTGTGATACTGCCATTCAGCCTTTGCTACTGGATTATTGTTTGTGGGTTTTTTTGTTGTTTTTTTTTTTTTAATGCCCTAACTTCCTCAATAGGTGATTCTTTTCAATGGCCTATGTCAACCGTTCATATTTTCCTCTAGTATGATTTTGCTAGTCATCTATCAACTGCCACGTACTGACACTTTCATACCAGGTCAGTTATGTGCTCAAATGGCAGAAATGAAAATCTGAAACTGGAATTTTTTTCCATTTTTCTAATTGGAGGGGAAGAACCTCTAGAATCTTGGGCATCATACATTAGTCTATCTCACTGCACATCAGTGAGACTTAGTCTTTTAAGTTCTATAGGTGATTCAAAAGCTTTCATGCTCTGGCGTAATTTCTCTTTTGATACAGTGAAATAGGATCAGAACACTTTAGTGAATGTTGTCCTACTTGAACTATTTTAAAGTGGCGAACACTTACATTGTAGTGCAAACTACTTTCCTCATTCCTAGTGATCTGCCTTGCAAAATCTTCATGACTGAATCTGCCACCAGAATACTAAACTGAGCAAACATGTCATGTGCTGGTTTTGCTGCAGCGCATGTACTCATCGCTGAAAGGGGCTGCCTGTGCCTCTGTAAGGTGCCTGAGCGGCTTGTGGCGATGTACAGAATTCTGATGTGAGCTGTGATCGTGGTGTGAAGTGGAAGCAGCCCCAATTCTGCAGCATCTGCCTACTGATTACTGTATTTGCATGTGTACTTCCTTGCATATCAGCATTAGCATTAAGAAGCCAAAAAACAAATTAAAGTATTGCCCTGTTAAGTCTCCTTTCAGGTTACTTACAGCTTTTCCTTTGTGAATTAGATCTGCCCAATTACATTAAATGCTTGTCACTGTAGAGCATATATCTTTAGCAAACTTTCAAAATTTTTTTTGTTTACGACTAATTTTTGCAGGTTATCTGAGGCAAAAGAGTTTGTTTCAAGGGAGTGTAAAATCTTTCACATGATTGACTTACTTTGGCTAAGCCATTTGTTCAAATTAGTTTTGGAGGGGGAAAAGGGGAAAACTGAACATAAAAATATTGATCACTTCAACTTCTATTTCTGAGAGTTGAGAGCTCTTACTTCACCTTAGTGCATATTAACTTTCTAGCTATAGTAGTTATGAAGTAGTATGTGGTTTATGATTTTGAAACCAGTGTTTGTGAAAGAAATAGGAGCAGTTATGGAAGATTGAGTAATCATCAGTGTTTTAGGATGGTGTTGTGTTATTAAAGTAGTGTGATCCCTTCCTTGCATTGTCTGTGAATTAGTAAAAACACAGATAAGGTGTCAAGACTTATGTCCTTCAAGAATTTATTCAAGTAAATTTTAGAAAACAGAAGGAGTATCCGACGCGTAAGTAGCATTTTGTGTGAGTAAAGAAATCGCTTTGTATATGCAATCCCTAAGTCATACTGCTAGTTTCAGGGAAGTGGTGCACTCTATCATCATAATCACTTCTTATTTGAATTATGTCTAGTGCACCATATAGCCAGAAAATAGAATCTTGCTAGTGGATTACAAATGCTACATTTGTGTCACCTTGAGTTCCCTTGAGTCCCTTTGTGGTCAGTGGGGCAGAGTCCTGTTGGAGGCCTATATCTAGTGGAGTCCCTCAGGGGTCAGTATGGGGACCAGTACTGTTCAATATATTTCAATGGCTTGGATGAGGGAATAGAGTGCACTGTCAGCAAGTTTGCTGATGACACTAAACTGGGAGGAGTGGCTGACACACCAGAGGGCTGTGCTGCCATCCAGAGAGACCTGGACAGGCTGGAGAGTTGGGTGGGGAAAAATTTAATGAAATATAACAAGGGCAAATGTAGAGTCTTACATCTGGGCAGGAACAACCCCAGGNGGGCCCCTCAGTTCCAGAAGGACAGGGAACTGCTGGAGAGAGTCCAGCGCAGGGCAATGAAGATGATGAAGGGAGTGGAGCATCTCCCTTATGAGGAAAGGCTGAGGGAGCTGGGTCTCTTTAGCTTGGAGGAGACTGAGTGCTTAAGTTGGTATGTACATTCTGTTTTATAATTACACAGAAAATGATAGCTCAAATATACGAAATATCTTTAATACTTACAAGGCATCCTCTCCTATAATACTGCTTTGGCATTGTAAACCATTTTTTCACAAGAAGTGCTAGTTCATAACTTGTTCTGTACTTGCAAGGAATTTACTCAAACGATGATTAAATGTGGAGTTGAAAAGGGAGAAGTTCTTGAAGCTGACTGAGTATTTATACAGTGTAGAAAGGAAAAGCCAAAGACTTCTTGATCAAAAGAAAGCGAAATATCTGTTTTGGGGTGTGTGTGTGTGTGGGGGGGGGTGTTCTCAAACCAAGCTGTGGATTATGTAGTTGATAAATCCTGAAATGTCTGAATATTTTACACTCCATGTGTCCCTCTGAAAATTTCATTATTTAGTTATTCTGATTTTAAAGATATGTTGAGTATGTTCAGAGCTTAAAATATTATCCTGTTAAAGCAGAGGAACTATCTATTAGCCCTTAATGTGTGTCATTCTTCCCCTCAGAAAAACAGGAAATAAGCTGTCCATTAAAATTTAGTGTATTTAAGTAAATGTATTAACGGGGCCATGCCCTGCGTAATTTAAAAAAAAGGGGGAGGGCGAGGGGAGGAAGAGAGAGAAGGGTCTTTAACTGATGACTTCATACTACCAGATGTACTAGCATTTGTACCAATAGGAATATTAATCATGAAGAAATCTACAAATATGTAAGATATCAAGATAAAGTATCTTCAGAGGCTTCATGGTATAGTGGGAGCAGTACTTGGTAGGTGAATATCGGTAGTCTTAGGTACTGGGAGACCTGAATTTTATCCTTTGCTCTTTAACAGGATTTCCCTGTGAACATTGTAAATTCATTTAATCCAGTTCTAGCTCAACTTTCTTTCTGCTCGAAAGGAAAAGCTTAATTAAGGAATTAGGTTTGCAATGTGCCTTTCACAAAACAGGACTGAAAGTACAAAGCCTTACTACAAACATGGCCTGATTCCAAACCTGTGCTCGGAACCAGGGGCAGTTTTTGCTTCTCGCTAGTAACTCCTGAAGGTGGTGGTGTGATTATCCTGGGCAGGTTACCGCTCACAAGTGAGAGGATAGCGTCAGAATGTTATGAAAAGAAATTGATTGCCTTATTTTATGAAAGATGGAATAGAAGATTGAAAATCCTTCTTAATATGTTTTACTTGCATACAAAAATAAAATTAAATTTTAAAAGATGGATATACATTATATTACCTTTATTGGTTTTCTGAGAACTCTTCAATAATTTTAAATACTTTACCTAGTAATTAAAACCAGATCCACATAGAAACATGTCTTTCCATTATTGTATAAAGTTGGTGATTCTTGCTATCTGTAAATTAGTAGCAGTTACTATCTCTCTGTAGCACCTCTATCACATGCTGACTGTCAGTCTGAATAGAACAATAGCTACTTGAGTGAAAATATAGGTTAGGTTACAATGCTGACTTTGTTTCTTTTTTCCTGGTATGTTTCAGGCCAACCGTGATGCTGTACTGAGCAGAATACCGGAACACAAAAATGATCGTATCATCAGTTTGCAAAGTGCATCTGTAGTCTACGATTTACTTACAATAGCTTTGGGAAGAAGAGGCCAATATGAAATGCTCTCAGAGGTTTGTTGATAGTAGTGAATATTCAGCTGTCTTCATTGCTTATTTCTGTTAATCATGTTAGTTGTGATAGTACTTAAGGGCTGAACAAATATAGGATGCTATTGTTCTGACTACTTTATAAATATAGTAGGTGATTTCCACTCTGAAAAGTTTCCTGTCTGAATTCATACAAGTGACTTGAGGTGGTCAAGCACAGAAATTGTGTGAAAGGTGTGATGAATGTTGAAGGGCACAGCAATTCACATGGTTTTGAGGAGGAGAGGCACAGATTTACTTAAAAGGATACACATTAAATAGAAACAGCAGGAAGGAATGGCAAAAGATTTTGTGGATATAAGTGATAGATATAAATATCTAGAAAAAGACTTTGTGATGTTTTATTTCAAAAGAATATTGTCTTTTACACATCAGAATACTTGGAGTGCTCCAAAGTCCTTGTAGTTTGTAAAATGGCTTTGAAGTTAGTAAAATGGAAATGTACTACTTTTTCAGGTCTGTAGGAAAGTTAGTTCTCTCTCTCAAATGTCTGGTGTTTGATTATGCAACTTGTATGTGTTTTATTAGATCGTGATGGCTTCTTCAGGAAATTTTCAAGGGTTGTTAACGGGTTTATACCTGAGAAACAGCTACAGCTCTTTGGGCAGAGCAACCTCTCTGCTGCTGTCACAGTGCTCACCCAGCAGCATGATACTGTTGCTGATAGTGACTATTATTTGGTATCCAGAAGGAATACTTCAGCATGTGTGGTAGAAAGGCGCATCCAGGGATTGATTTGTTGAGAAATGGTTCATCTTCACCATAATAGAGGACTTTTGTTAAGATAAAAATAAAAAAAAAAAGTCCCGTTTCTTCTCTGGTATATGTTAATAGCGACCCTTTAATCTGCATCTCCTGTGATGTCAAGCTCTAAATTTGGTTATTTTTCTTCTTGAAAGTACTTCAGAGCTGCAAGTTGTCCATGCAGGTCAGTTTTAATCAGTACAATGGAAAGCCTTCACAAAACCAATGAGAATGAAAACTCATGCGGGACTGTGACCCTACAACATAATCTAATCAATAGTATTTGCATTTACTTGTCACTACAGACACCATCACCTTCATGGAGTTTTAGGTGGTTGCACTGAAGTTGTAAGAATTGAGTCCCCATATATTTTGGTCTAGAACTTTTTAAAGGATAGTCATGGACAAGTATTGTAAAAACAAAACGAAACAAAAGGAACTTGAAAACATAACTCTGATTTCTTTTTCTTTAAGCAGCTGCCAGTGTTTCCTTTTAATATACTAGCCTAGCAACTAGAAGTGGGTAGTGTAGCCCTGTGTTCCAATTCTGATTCTTTTATTTTGTCTGTGGTGTTGTAGCGGGGTTTTTTTAGTGTTTGGTTGGTTGGTTGGTTTTTTTGTTTTGGTTTGTTTGTTTTTTGGTTTTGGTTTTTTTTTGTTTGTGTGTGGGTTTGGTTGGTTGGTTGGAGTTTGGTGGTTTGTTTGGGTAGTTGATTTTTTTGTTTTGTTTTGTNGCTATATTAATGGGAACATCACAAGTTCCTGGGATTTCTCCACTATCTCCTTTGGGAGACTTTGGGTCGTGTTTATGTCACAGTAGACACAGCTTCTTCTATGTGATTTTGCTTGCCTTTCTTAATAAAGTATTTGTCTTAACCAAGAAAGCTACAGGTAACTCTGTTCTTAGCCTTGTATCTTGAAGTGTAGGACATGACCCTGAAGGGTAGGAGGGAAGTCTGATAGTCCAGTCACCTGGAAAAGAGTTTGCTTCCCTCGCTGCTTGTGTGCCTGGTTTAGCCCATGGAGCTGACAGACAAGTACCACAGCCTGTTCATTTTCCTGCTGTGTTTTGAGCACAGCTGGATGTTCTAACTAATGGAAGGTGTTTTGACTTGACCTGCGTCTTGGATTTCAGAGCCCTTTAGAAGTTGCTTGTGCTGGTGGGAATCTTGGTTACAGACAAAAGCAGAGCCACAAGTATCTGGAAAGTTAAAGAGTCTCCATGTTTGACCAGCTTCTTTGTTGAGGGTTTTTAGCCACTGCCTTGAGCTTTGACACCTCAAGTCTACCTAAGGCTTGTTTTAAGGTCTTGTCTTGTTCTTTTTTTAACCTGGGTCTAGCATCTTTGTAGTTATATTCCATCGAAATTGTATGTATATTCTTTCAGAATGTTCTCTTTGAAAAACAGAAAATAATTCTTACATGTTTGATAAATACTTTTCAATGCAGAATAATTTAAATGTATTTATTATATGTCCATGATGTAACTATTCTGAACATTAAAAAAAATCTTATGACGATCTGTTGTAATTAGGCTATACTTAGTTGAGCATATGGATACTCTAGATATACAGGTGCAGCAGCAGCTTATCAGGAAACGGTTAGAACATTTCATTTGTTCCAGTTCTTGTCATCCAAAGCACAGTGGCAAACCTAGACTTTAAGAAGTTCTTACAGTTTAGGGAGTGGGTAGAGGGATCTGCCCTCAAATCCTGCAGCCCTTAGTCTGAAACTTTAATAACTTAATATACTTACATATTATACTTACATATATATTTGTTTATACAATACTTATATATTGTAGTACTAAGTATTACAATAAGCACAAATTCAGAAATGTAACAATGTTCTGTTCAGAAATGTAATAGGCATGTAATTTTTTTGTCAGCTTCATTCTCTGTGAGCAAATTTTGATTGCTTTAGTGGAGCTGTTTCAGCTTCAAGTCAGAATGCACCGTTGTTCTGACTGTGGACATGGTATTCACCCACCAGTTCCAGTATCTTGTTACGATCTTCTGGTTTAGCTATAGCTGATTACTTACAGAAGTAGTTAACTGTGATATAAGAACATTAAATGGCCAAAATCTGTCTCATACTTGTTAAACTTTTCTAATGCTGAGTCACATTCTTAACCGAAAAGGTCTCATTTCTTTATGCCATGTCTTTATATCCATCTGTATACCATGGACTTTCAATTTCTTACAGCTTTTTCAACTAGATCAAGGAACTTTCTACTGTCATAATTCTCTCCTACACAAAAGTACTCTGACTGTTGTCAAGTTGTTTTTTAAGCTTCGTAGGGTATGACATACTGAGCTTATCGGTGCCCTACTAGGAGAGATGTTTCCAGACTAGAAATTTTCCTAGACATGCATCTTTCAACCCTCTAAGTTCAAGCATATTCTTTTCAGGAGGAGACTGTAGTGCTAAGCAACAGAATTCAGGAATGCATTCAACATCATCTGTCCATATAGTCACTTATGATTATGTACAAGGCAATATCAAGAGCTGCATTTCTGCCTTTCAGGAAAGCGATTGTACTGAGTGTGTTTTCAATTAGTTAAGTCGGTTGCCATTACTCTTAATGTTATCTTAACCTGCAGTTTTTCAGGGTACCATTGCTTGTTATGTATTTCTCATTCATCTCTTGATGGAGCCTGTTGCTCTTGGAAATGTCTTTGTTGTTCCTTAGTTCAGAAGAACCCAGTTTATGAGGTGTCCATGTTGTTATGTCAGTCACATGTGCAGATGTGCACATATACCCCTTGCCCCCCACACATGCCAACCACTGACTTTGTGATCTTTGGAAGACAAAAAATGACAATTTGTCACATTTCATACTGAATGAATAGAACTTGGAGTCAAGGAAAAAAGAACGGTAAATAGATCATTAGTATGTTGAAACTCAAGCCTTTTAGAATAATATACAATTGTGTCCTGTGTCCCTCTAATTACAAAATTATAACAACATAAAGCATCAGCTTCTCCAACTTTATTTTCTGCCAGTTAGAATTGGCAGTTAATTTTTAATTAAGTACATATGCATTAATTACTTTTTAATTAAGTACATATGCATGCATAGCTGAGTGCGTAAAAATGGGAGAAGAAGGTATGATGAGGCAGCCTAAAACGTTATAAACGTATTTTGACTTTAGATATTAAGTTTCCATGCAGCACCTGTTTGTGTGAATCTCTGGGATTTTGCGGCTGCTGTAGGTCAGAGCTCTGGAAGAAGTGCTGAAATTACTTAAATCGTATGTACAACACTGGTATCAAAACAGGTAGAGTGTGTAGTATCTGGAAGTGTATTTGCAAAGATAGGCCTGAATTCATTCTCCTTCAGTTAAAGGCACTCAGGTTCGCAACATAGTTGTCCTGATCGGGGGAGAGAGAGAGAGGGATTAGCAATTTGTGTTTTCTGTCAAATTCGTGGAAGGAGGTGGAGGAGCATGACTGACCTGGCCATCCCTGTGAAGTATCCAAAGTAATAGGAGAAGATGTGATATATAACTTGTTTCTTGCCATGATCTTTTTGCTTCCACTGATAGGATGTCCAATGGGAAAAGAAATCCTGTGTTGGTTTTCTTAATAGACTTTTAATTAACTTACTACTGGTACTATCCAATGATGAACTTTTAACAGCAGTATGGGAAAGAATTAGTTTTTTAAAACTTAATTCCTCTAGAATCATAGAATAAAAGTCTATTTAGTGATAGTCTTAATACCTAGACATCATGTAGTAGGAAAAATACAAGTATACATCACTTATATGTAGAAAAATGCACTTGTCGTATTTGTTCTGTTTCATCCTCAGTGCTGTTCTTTGCTTCAGGTTCTGTTAGGGTGTGGGAATGCGCTACACACCTGGCTGTGTTTTATGTAATGTTAAGGCTGAATTTGAATGTCAAAAATAATTAATGATATTATGGTTTAACATATACATTATAGCTATTGGAGCAGAAAAGCTGCTGCATGCAGTTGGACTCTGCAGACTAGAAGGTTAATTGCTAAATCAATTTAATCCAGAAAATTATTCTACCTTTGACTCTCTGGAGCTGGCCTGATTAGTAAAATGACCATAGGAAAATGAAATAATTCTTATTGTCAACAACAGACACGAAACTTTCAAAATTAGCATATAATGCTAATTTAATGTATTTAATCTCAGTATAGTAAATGAATTTCCTTTTAGCATTCAGTTGTCAAGTTGAAAATGTCAGCAGAATATTGAGTGTGAAGTTAAAATTCATGAAAATAGAAATCATACTGTCAGGTGAACCTTTCCCCCCTGTTTTAAGTGTTACTGATAAGTACTTGTGGTGACATTCCTTGTTAAGTGTTCACAGTTTAGGAAGAGTGTGTGCACAATTTTCTTTTTCACTCAAGACATCTCCTGCCTTTTTCAGGTGATACCTTCAGTAAGGTTATATTTATCATTCCTTCTTTCAGACTAAATAGGACAGTACCAGCAGAAGTATTTAAACAAATATAATAAATGAGAAAGCAATTTTCTGTTCAATTCTTTTTTTCCATGTAGAATCTGGCAGCTGTTTTCACTTAACCTATTTGAATGATTAAAATTTTAAACTACGTGTATTTTAGGTATGAGTCTATAAGAAAGTTTTTATACTAGTATATTTTCTTAATAATTGAAGACTGTACCCTTCAATAACAATTTTTCCCCCAAAACTAGTGTTTAGAAAGAGCCATGAAGTTTGCCTTTGAAGAGTTCCATCTCTGGTATCAATTTGCGTTGTCCTTGATGGCAGCAGGAAAAGTAAGTCTTAATTTTTGGATGTAATTCTTGTATTGGTGGCTTTTGATAACAATTTTTGCCACTTCCATAATTTTAATCTGTAGTGTTTTTGAAAATAATTCTAATCCTTGAATCGTCTAAATACACTGTCCTCTTGAATTTATTATGCCCAGGGCTGTACAAAGAAGGTTGTTATTTCAATAGTTTCTAATTTTGGAAGACTGAAAGGTGATCATAAGAACTATCTTGTCAACAAGCTTAAGCTAATTAAATATGAGTGGTGAATTACGCCAGATCTAATTATCCAGTAACAACCTTGTTTAAGTTCTATTTTGATGAACGAATTTTATGCTTGGGTACAAATTAGTGCTGTTTCATGATGCTCTTGGGTTTTTTTCCTTCTTTGGGAATTTCTCACTATCTTTTTTGCTTAGTATTACTTTCTTTGAGACTGCATATTCTGTGCAATTGAGTTGGATTTTAAAAAAATTCTGTATAACTAGGGAACAGGTGTATCAAATGCAATTTTCAATTTTCAGTTCTTTTTGCTTTTCCTTGTCATGTTATGGAAAACAAATCACATTCATTATGTAATGTAAATAATACTAATTTTCTAAAAGATCATTCTAAATGGGGGTAATTTGTTTATCTTCAGTATGGGGGAAAACAATGATTTATATTTTCCTTAGAAAATATTTTTAGAAGCACACTGGCTCTGAAGGGGCTTGATTCTTCTTCCCATTCTCTGTTTTCTTAGTTATCTTCTATACCGTGATTGGGTGGAGGCAAATGAATGAAGGAAAGAGGAGCAGTGCCAGTCTGTTTTACAGTATTTCATCAGAGCTGTTCTGAAGTGCTGTTGTAGCTCCCAAAGAGCACGAAACCACTGCTCGTTCTGAAGACTCTGCCCTCTTCCTTCCCTTCCATTTGCCTGGCTCAAACGTTGTGAGCTCACAGGCCTAGCAGAGTTTTAAAGGCGCCTCCAAACTGTTTTCTGAATCATGTGCCACTGGAGTAACATTCCGGGCAAATGTTTCACTGGGGACACTTAATGATAGTTCATAGGAGTTAAATGTCAACAGCAGTGCCTCAAGTCTTGTGTTTCAGTTGTGTGAGGCATTGTGACAAATTGTCAATAAGATGTTTAGTAATGTCTCCTTCGCATGGGAAAAATACAGTAAATGATGGAAATAGGAGTCCTCTATCTGTGAAACGTATTTATGCTTTTAGTAATTTCAATGGAAAATGTTTTTAACAGTCTGCTCGAGCTGTTAAAGTCCTGAAGGAATGTATACGTTTGAAACCAGATGATGCAACTATTCCACTCCTTGCTGCAAAGCTCTGTATGGGATCGCTCCACTGGGTAAGCTTTGGCACTCTGTCTTTTCAGCAAGAGCTGTGCTAAGATGCAACAAAATCTTGGCTTAGGAATATAGCAAATACTTTTGCACAGTGACTAAATGTACTTGGTCATTTCTGAAAATATAGCACAGATACAGCACGTGTGCAGCCCTGTTTGCATAGCTAATTTAAAATACTTGACAGCAATGATTATGTTTATCAAGGTAGTGTATCTTTATACTGGTCTAAGGCACAGCTAAAATATATTAGAAATTGAAACATTGTTGGCAGACAGAGACTGAAAATGCAAGTTAGACTTCTGATTCCTTGTGTCAGAGGAAAACATCTTTTTTTGGAAGATAATGAGACAAATGTCTTGTATTCAAGACAGTCTTCTGGTGATACCATGTTTGCAGACAGCTGGGGTTGATGAATTCATGGTAGGTACAGTGTCTTTTTAAAAAAAGTGTTACCTGGGTTGTATTTCAGATAACCTTGAAATTGGCATATCTGCACGAAAAACCATTAAGTTTATCGAAGATCATCGGGTGGTTTCCAAGATATATGTATAATTTTTAGAAGAATGAGCATATTTTAAAATGGAGTAAAAGAAGGGGGAAAGGTCACAATCATAAATCAAGAAAATAGAGCAGTGGCAGAAACATGACTTGTTGAGGCTGACAAAAATATTGTCTTAATAATTACTGTAGATCCTAGTTCTGTAAATTGTTCCCTATGGATTGACTCCATATGGAATAGCTTACTGTGCTTAGCATTTACATCTACTGGAATGGATTCAAATGTTATTTTTTTTCTTTCTAGATTGTTAAATAGTGTGTTAGTGTGGGTGTGCAGTTAAACCCTGATTTTTTTACATATTTCTCTATTTGTGAGTTTGCACACATTCAGGAATACTGTATGTGATGCAGACTTCTGCATGGCTGTGTTTCTTTCTGCAGGGTTGGAGCCGTAGTTCTTGTAACTGATTTTCCTAAAGAAATGGTTCATGGGGCAAAAATACTATTTATGAAATGCAAAAAATGGTAGATGACATATATGGACCAGAAATGCATTTTTATTTAAAAAAAAAAAAAGGCAAAACCACAGTAAGTTTAGGATGATCTGTGTGTTATGTGCTAGAGTTTCTCTCAACCATAGGAATGGATGCTTCAGTTTTAATCTGTGTTGTTTACTCAGTATTTTGCAGGAAAACTAAGTCTAATGAAAAAACTGAGTCCTTAAAAGCAGTCACGGCTGAGATGTCAAGACTCAGTATGCATAATACACATGCTTTTGTGTTTTTCTCATTGTAATGTAAGCTTTAGCTAGTTTTAGACTTACATGGATGTTTCATAATATTTTCAGTTGGAAGAAGCTGAAAGATTTGCCAAAACAGTTGTTGATCTTGGGGACAAAACATCAGAGTTCAAAGCAAAGGGCTACTTGGCACTGGGATTGACTTACAGTCTGCAGGCTACTGATGGTAAGATAAGAATAAACATTCACATTTGGAAATTCCCATGTTTCCTAAAAAAGGATACCTAGCAGAATGCTAGACTTAAAGCTTGTGTGTGCAACCATTTATTTCAGTCATTCTATTAAAACTTCTTCAGTGAGCATGTGGAATGAAATTTCTTGATCTTGCGTATCACTGATTAAGTATATCCTTTTCAGCATCTTTGCGAGGGATGCAAGAGGTCTTGCAGAGAAAGGCTCTTCTTGCATTTCAGAGGTGAGTGGGTGTTAATCTTTTCATTTTGTTCTGCTGTATGTAGTGGAAAGCTTTATGTGTTAAAAAGAGGCACTTGTAAAAGATTGTGTAATGAGGATTTCACCTCTGGGAGTCTCCCTTCACGAGTACAGTATGTATTTCTTTAGCATTTACTTTGTCGTTTTCTGTCAGAAAATATCTAAATTCATTTCTAAGAATTTGATTTTATTTCATTTTAAAGACATTTGTGTGGCTCTGTAGTATAAAATATTTGCTCAAAGGAGTATTATGTTCTGATCTAGAAGGGAAAAGGGTATGATGCAAGGTTTCAAGTGTGACAGTGTTTCTAGAAGAGCTGGTCACTGACCAGGTCATATACCAAGCTTTTGCAATTATCTCTGTAGAGGCAGAGTAATAATGGAGGTCCTGCTGCTGTGGATGAGGGGTGAAATGCAGGTAGTAAGGTAGTAAGCTAGGGAAAAAAAAGCAAAAATTCTACCTAGACATTGAACAGCGTAGGCAGCGACAGTGCAAATGCTCCATCTACCAGGTGCCTTAGACAGAAATAGCACTGTTGGCTGACAGGAGTTCAGTCTCGAGGGTTTGGCTCTGCCAAAGAAATGACGATAAACAGGTGAACATATTGAATTATAGAAGAAACAAATCTTGATGGCAAAGCTGGTGGAAGTGCTGCAACATCTAAATATGTCTCTTTTTATGTTTATATACCCTTGAAAACCCTACTTTGGTGAGATAGGCCTGAATGCTTCAGGGAAACTGAGTTGTGCAAGTCTGGGTTATTTGTTGGTGACCTTGTATCTGAGGGGATAGAGTTGAAAAAGGGTTTTGCAGATAACTTTAGAGTGAGGCTGGTATGTATTGGTCCTTCCTTTTTCTGTCTTAACGATCCCTCTGTATGTAAATATGTTTTAACGTAACTTTGCTCTTGCTGTTCCTTAATGATTCAATAGTTTTTATTATTTAAGCATTCTTTCTTCGTGTTGAAACTGAACTTTCCACTTCCTAGTTTATACCTCACTTCCTTAGCCATGCCTCTTGCCACTGGCTTAATCATCACTGTTTCAAAAATTTCTCAGGAACCATTTCTCGCCATTTCTACCCATTCACTAGTTTTGATGTTCTAATAGTGATTTGCTTTCTTCTGCTGATTCTTTGAAACAGCAGGGGATGAAATGGACCATAGCCTGAAGTTAGTCCATTCCAGTTCAGTGCCTGCTGACTCTACCTTCCTGTTTAGTCTAGTGATGCCCAAAATTCTGAGTGTCATTCCCTGCTATCAATCTGTCTGGAAAATTTCCATTTACTGAGGTTTGATGTGCAGCATGTTTTGACCACCCATAAATATGAGGATGCTTGTATAGGTAGCATACTGCTTATTGTGGTATTATTTTATTAGGTTGCTCTAGAAAATAGTAAGTGGTCTGAGTTAAAAGAGGATAGGCAGTACGCAGCAGGTTAGGACAACTGTTTTTCAAACAGTATTTAGCTTCTTATCACTGCAAAATTACTCTTTCATGTTCTGTATTCCAATATTGTTGCTTAGTTGTGTTATGTTGTCTTTTACCCAAGAACTTTTCTGTTTCATTCTCTGCAGCTGAACAATAAGCCTCTTGATACCCTCTTAACCGTTCTGTTTCAAAGACTTGCTGGCAGTGAGTAGTGCCAGCTGAAATCTAAACACATAGCTGGCATCTCTTCAGTGAACCGTTAGAGATGTCTTTTCGCTGTATCAGTTGAGTGGAACCTCAGTTTTGTGGTGTTATGGAGCTTTGAAATATTTGTGCTAACTAGCAGAATATAAATTTATACACAGAAAGTCTTGGGAACATGAAGGTTACTTGCATCAGGTTTATATGCATCTTTCTGATGTTTTGGGGGTTCTGTTGTTCTTTTCTTTTTCCAGTTGATACAACCTCTTAGAAATGATGATTTGTATTTTTAAGTGCGTGTCCCAGGGTATTGATGTTAAGTTATGTGTTCAACCTTTCTGCTGGCCTTTCTCAGGATGAACTTGTATGTAGGCTTTAAATTAAGATATCTTTTGGAGGCTTTAGTGATGTGCACAGTATATGTTTTGAAAACTCTAGTGAATTGCTAATATTGCTGTTAGTGATATTGCTAATATGAGTAGCTCAGGCTCCATGCGGGATCTTGAATAGAACGGTTTGGCCCTCGAAAGGAACAGAGTTTCTGCATGTCAAAAATCCCATAGATAACTTCTGAGAAGACAAAAAGTCTATTTTGAAAGGTGATTGTTCTGCATATTCACATGTTCCCCACTTGTATTCATAGGCAGACTCACACCTGATAGATCAGCTGTACTGGGAATACACTTTGATGTCGTTGATAATGTTGCTGGTTCCTTACGTTGATAACATAAGTATAGGATGTTACCAAAAATGTGTTACCACAGAGTGTATGTTATGCTCAGCATACCAAAGTCATGCCCACTTTCTCTTCCCACATCTTAAAAATAAATGTTTTCCAGGAGGTGGAAGTTGAAATTCTCCCTTCAACTCCTACACAATTTGTAAAACGAGTAGCTGTACTGGGCTCAGTATTTTGATCTGCCAAGTGTGGTATTTGTTTGTGTGGTGTGTGTGTTGTGTTTTGGTGGTGTTTGATTGGGTTTTTGTTTGTTTGTGGTTTGCATGGCAGGGGTTGTTTGTTTGTTTTGGTTTTTGGGGGGGCAGGGGGAGGATTTTATTTGCTTACCTAGAGGACCTGAAGAAGCACAGTTATGTTTTGGACCCTTGCCTGTGCCGGATTTCAGGGCTACCCATTTGTGATAGTGGCCATCTGAGAAGGTGCTTGTTGCCATCTTTGCACAGTGCTCAGGAGATATTTGTTTCACTAACTTTTTAGTTATTATTATTATTTTGGAAGACTTTCAATGCTTCTCCTGTGGTTGGTGTGAATCAAAGTTTCGCAGTACTCACCAAATGGTCAATAGATAGAAACAGCTTTATTCTTTCACTAGCTGAAGCTTGGGTGACTGAACAAGTACTCTCCAAGTTAAAATCTCTTGTTTTCGCTTAGTCTGGCTTGATTTGTGAACCTAAATTTAAAAAAAAAAAAAAAAAAAAAAGAGCTCCTGGACTTTGCTAGGATTTTTTTTTTTTTTTTTTACTTCAATCTCCAGTGTAGAGATAAATTTAACAAAATATGAAACTGTCTCCTAATAACTTAAAGTACCTTGATATGGGTTCGGTGTAGTTGCTAAACTAATGGAGCTGTCTCTTTAGACTTGGGAACACAGAGGTTCATGATGAGTCTGACCTTATGCTGCTTTCTACTGTATGGCTATGACAAGCTGTCTAGCCTAGATTTCTTTTACACTGCTACATAGCAAGGTGCTCTGCTAAATTAATCTCAAAGCCAAGAAGTAACTGGCTTCCAAAGAGGCTTCGTATGTGGGACTGAAATCATGCTTAAACTTTGGGAGTCTGAAAAATCAACAAAACTCTGATCTACTTTGCTGCTACTGTTCGAGTTCTGTGCTTCAGAAGCATCCTGGTCAGGGGTGGTGTGATTGCTTGTGTGCTTCTTGTGCAGATGACATAATTCTTGTCTTTGAGGGCATGTTGTTTTGAGGAATTGGTGGTTGTTGTGGTTTTTTTGGTGGTGGTTGTTTGTGGGAGTTTTTTAAGTGTTTAGGAGTATATGTTAATTGAAGAATAATTTTGTATTGCTAAGATTTATACTGAAATTTCGTAATTTCTATTAAAAGGGACGTAATTCTTTTCTATTAAAAGTGACAGAAAAGTCACTGTAATGAGCACTGCTTCTGTCAAAATATGAGCATGTGTGTAGTGAAGAGATCTGAATATAGGTGCATGAATATATATGCATTTGTGTATGTCTAACCTGTATTAACAGGGGAAAAACTCACTGTTTTTTGTTTTGTTTGTTTGTTTTTAAGTGCTCACAGTTTGTCTCCAACAGATCACCTGGCAGCGTTTTACCTGGCATTGCAGCTTGCCATATCGAGACAGGTTAGTTGGGTTTTAAAAGTGCACCTCACACTGTCAGATGAAGATTAGAATTTGTATCTGTTGATGGATACAGATGAAGACTTCTTCAATAAAAACCTGGTTTTCCTTGTGCATATACGCATATCTATGGAAGAAATCCCTGAAATAGTCTCTCTGAACGCCTTTAGTCTTGTACACTTTTCCAGAGTTCTGCCGCAGTATTTCCAGCTCTAGGATTAGAAATAAGACAGAAGTCATTAAATTTATTTGTTTCAGCATTTATAATGTGTTGCTGGATGGAGAGACAAAAGAAAAATCAATTTTTCACCCTGATTTTACCTATTATGTGTCATCTCTGCTCAGACTGGTTATCTGGAGAGTGGGACTCTTGAATCTAATCTTTAATGATCCTTGACAGTGCTTGAGTCTTGAGTATCTCCTGAGATTTGTGCCTTTTCTGAATACTCATCAGAGGTTTAGTTATTGTGAACAAAATTACAAAAATGTTTAAGAAAGCTGGAAAATATTGTAAAGCTGTAAAAGAGATCAGAGCGCAGTCCAACTTTTACAGCTGTTATGTTGAAGAGATTTATGGTTCTACCATATATCACATGAATTTGGATAATGTGGAGCTGTTTTGTATATGTCACGGTAAGCCTTTTCTTGTGTCACGTTTACTTTAGGAAGTAGTTTTGAGCACAGTAGTTTACAGACTCTGGGTGACTACTTTTCCTTGCTAATGAGTAGCAAAGACGTTGGACTGTGTCACATTAGAGTGGAATGGATCGTTACTTTAATAGCACAAAATATTTTTCAGTAGCAGCCTATGACTCTGTACTTTTGAATTCCAAACTTCTCCTGTCGCTTAATTAAATTCCCTGGTTTTAACACCTAGTGTACTTATTTTGAGCAAAAGCACACGCAGCTGAGGAGATCATTAAATTCCATGTGAAGAAAAATTACTGTTGCAGTCTAGCTGTACATTTTAGTTAATGTATTACAATTAAAATATTTTCAAAATTATGTAGAAATACAACCAATACTTGAAAAAGAATAGTATGTGAGTATTTCAAAGGGCTGAAGGGAACTGTTTTAATAAAACTTGTATCTTATTTCTCAGGGCTAAAAAATTATTTAATTTTTACTGTTCACTGTAGAGCATCAGGTCCATTTTAAACCTCTAAGTAGTGTCTTACAGGAGTCTATGTAATTCTATATGGTATCCAGGTAAATATTGTGGAAAATTTTATGGACATGCAATCAAGTAGTAGGCAATACTTCTAATAGTGGTGCTTTCTTTTTTTGCCTTTTTTTTTTAAATCAGATACCAGAAGCTTTGGGTTATGTTCGTCAGGCTCTGCAACTACAAGGAGATGATGCCAACTCTCTTCATCTCCTTGCACTCTTGCTATCAGCCCAGAAACACTATCATGATGCTTTGAATATCATTGATATGGCCTTGAGTGAATATCCAGAAAATTTTATGTGAGTGAATGTCATGTTTGCTTTCTACGCTTTCTCTCATATTTCTTTTTCTTAGATTCTCATCTCCTTCGTTTCCAGAGGGCATAGATTTGAAGACTGGTCTGGCTTTTTTTCTAACACTGTTCCCTCCTGCCCATTAAATGGAAGTCTGCTTTTTAGTAAAGTCTTGTTAAATAGTGATTAAGGATTTGGTTTGGAAGGAAGGCTAGAGCTGGATAGTTGATCATATTTTGTCTTTTTTCTGCAGACTGTTTGTTTAGAGCTTTTCTTCCTGTTGCATGCTTTAGAGTATTTTTTCTGTCTTTTTTTTTTAATGCAATATTCCGAGAAGAATAAAAAGGACTTTACGATTAGCTAGGGTAGATTTGTTCCGTCTTATAGATAACTCTGTGCATATTGTGTGGAATCTATCCTGTAAAATACATCGTAACAGTGAATCACGTCTTTTGCCAGTATAAGAACCAGTCGTGAATTTGGCTAAACAAGCAAGCAAGGAAGAAGCGCGTTTGATAGATGTTCTCTTGTTCAAGAAAGAAGTCATTCTTTGTGTTTATTCTTCATGTTAAGTATATTGTAAAATACATTTGGATCTTGTACTTGTGCAAGTTTAAAAAATTATTTTCCTATGAAAATCTAATGAAACAATTCACAGCGAAGTATCTCAGGGACAGCTTCCATTACCTTCTAATGTTCTATTCTGATGCTTTACCAACAGCCACTAAGGTTGTAATCCGTTGTATTGCAAATATCCTAAATGTTTATTGAGACAATTTTTGAAGTATCTCAACCTTAACTTTTAAATGACTGGCTTGTATCCTAAGTTGTTACTATATTAACATACCAGAAGAAATTATTTCTTTAAGAATTATTAGTTTGAAAATAGGGATTAAAGTGTTTTTCCTTCCTGATCCTGACACTTCATGCCTCCTTTTGGCTGGCTGTATAAAGTAGTTGCATTTTCCCTCATGGGTCTGACCTGGACCTCTGCATCGCCTCAGTTCTGTGCAACTGCTTTTGTGCCTCTGACTGTTTCTCACTTCCTAGTTTACCCACACACGTGTAACCTGTCTCTGGCCTTATTAGGGGCTTCCACACGTGCTTCATGATTTCAGAACGATCTAGCAGTTCCTCTCCCAAACCTGTCTGTGCTTTCCTCAGGTCTGAGGGACCTGTCAGTAAGTCATGGTTTGAGAGGCAATTGAAGTATCAGCTACCTAATTTTATAACCTATTATTGTTAAAAACAAATATGTTCAAAGCACCATGATCTGTCATCTTCTGTCTGTTCTTGGTTTATCTTCTGCCACTCAGTAGCAATGTAAATGACAAAGAAGAAACTGTTACATCTCTTAGAATAATAGTAGTCTAGAAGTATTTCTGGAACTGCAGTTCTCCCTATTGTAATAAGATGACAAATGATCATTGAGTAAAATGTTTAAACTTACTCTCATGAGGTGTTTATAGGTTTTTCAGGTATGCTTCATGGTCTTTCCATACTTGTTTATAATTGCATCTTGTGGTTAAACATGTTTCCTGAGTTGTTTTAAAAAGAACGGATCTATTTATATATATATGTGTGTGTATGACCCATACGTGTATTAATCATATGGGTCATAGTGGTGGTTCTAAATTATTAGTCTGGTTGTATAATACAAACACTGTGGTGATATAGTGTACTGTTACAGCCTACTGGTACAAATAAAGGTATTTTAGAGCCATATCTTGGCACTAGGAGTTGCCAGCAGACATGGCAACATTTGCTGAAGTATCCAAGGTGAAACACAGCTGTGTGTGTATCCAGGCAGTCTTTTATAGTCTTGTTTTAGTGCTGTCCGGTTACTGCTGGTTCCCAGAGAAGTCAAGGATGTGACTGAGATTCCTTGTGTGCTCCCTGCAATTGATACTGACAGCCAAACACACCTGGTCAGTAATATGAATATGGATTTATTCATTCATGTAAGGATTTATCAGCAAAATCTCAAGTTTACAATCTGCTCTTGCGCACTGTATCTAGTGCTCTTGAAATGGTTGAAAACATGTCTATGCATATATATATAAAATATAAACCACAAATACTTAGTGTATTGATGATTCTGTTTTCTTGTTCTGCACCTTCTGTAAACAGCACAGTCTCACAGTACTTCCTAGCAAGCTGGGAAGATCCTCTTGTGTTCCTCTAAGGCTTGCTAATTCTTAGATATATTTGCAACATTTGGTTATTTGCCTGTGGTATTTTATTGGCTTTTTTAAACACTTCAAATATCATCATGTTTTATGTTTTATCAATTGGTTATGTCTGCAATCCCAGTAAGCTAAATAGTAGAAGACTTTTCTTGTTTTTCTTCGTATTTCGCTTAGAACGAATCCGTTTCCTCAGCCTTACGCAAAATGATACTTTGGTAGCTTTGCAGCACAATAAATCTCTGTAGTTGGAAAACATTAAAGTAAAACATAGGGCTTGTGATTCATGTTATTTCTAATTTTTTTTTGGTAGTTCTTATCCACATACCTCTGTATGCTGTAATTGCATTGCTGCGCTGACTGCTCTCCTCCCTTGTTCACAGCTCTACGTTCTTTTTCTTTTGCCTTTCTTTGTAAAGAATCCTAAGTTTTCAGAAGTTTATAATAGTACATGTTTGTAAAATGCCAGAGGTTGCAAGGATGTCATAGAATCCACTGTGAGTCATGCTGAGAAATGGATACGTTGCAGCACTCTTCTGTTACAGTCAGTTAATAAAAATGTTGCCTGTCAGTTTTTAACCTCAAAATCTGATGCGTTCCTAGAATTCATGGTCACTATTTGAGGCATATAGCAAGCATACCTTTGTATCTTAAATTAGCGTTAACCTTCCTGCCCCATAAAGCTAGGAAGTTCCTGAACAAATGTGCCCAATCAGAAAATTATTTTGCCCCATGCACCTCTAGGTCAGTAAGCAGAAAGAAATTTCTCAGAGCCAAAGACTTGTGGCCTGTCCTTACCTAAAGGAGTGGAAGGAATGAGCAAAAGTAACATTGTGCTGGTAGCAGCAAGGTAAAGATTTTCTTTGACTAGAGAGTTGATTGTTCTTCCTTTGTTTGTTATACTGGCAGCAGAAATATGCAATCTGCTCTGAGACCTTAAGAGGTATTGGAAAAACTGTTGGTGAAATTCTAAAAATGAAATATATATGCAGTAATGCTTTTGAGAAATTATAAGAATGCAAGATATTTGCTGAAAATCTGTAGCATTATAATTTCAAACTTTTTGTAGACTTAAGATGGTGGGTTGTAACCATCTACTTATAAACAAGTTAGTTGTGTTTTTGAGAGCAATACAATCAATCTGCTTTTAAATGCTAGCTAACCTCTGAAGCCTTCTGAAATCTGAGAGTGCTTTGATCCAGGGACAAAAAGATCTCTGGACAAAAGATTACTGAATGGGTTAAGATTACTGAAAAGATTAATACCCTGCTCTAGTGAGATGGGTGGGAGTAAAGTGCCAGCATCAAAAAATCTGAATAGTTAACCTCAGTCAGGTCCTACTCCATTTTAATTCATCTAAAGTTACATTGTGTTTTCCCCACCTTTCCTTAGACAGCTTGTCCCTGTAGTAGAAATGTGAAGTTCTTTTCTTCTCCAGTTTGATGGGATTTTAACCCACAGATTGATGCAGCTCAGAAATCGTAACCATCAAACTACGTGGGAGACTGGGTGAAATGATCCATCTCTCGACTTGGAACAGAAGCAGGGACATGCTGCCCTGAATACAAAGAGAGTAGGTAGGAAGGAGCCACAGCATATCCTAAATTACTAGAACTTAACTGTGAGGGAGGCTTGAAGTCTTAACTGCTTCAGTTTTCCTAGAATTTTATTTATTTCGATCCAATGTTTGTCTACTCTGAATGTGTAAGCAATCCCAGAGGTGTGCATTACAGTCTGAAAGTGTGTTTGAGGTGATGCAAGGTAATTGTGGTTGTGTTGCATTGATTTATATTGGGCTTGTGTATCTTGTGCGATATGTATAGTACAATTATATGTGCGTTTGCAAACTCCTTTCCATGACTCTTTCTTGTCTTTTTATCTGCTTGTCACAAGAAAACTATATCTTAGTGATCTTTTGAATGATATGAAATCCTGAAACAGGCTTCTGTCTGTTTCTGCTTCATAGTTAGTCAAAAGTGTATTCTCAAAGAAGGGAGACGGGGTTCAGTTTTTTAATTAAGCACTCTATTATATTGTTATCTTAATCTTATCTGTTTGGGGTTCCTTTGTTATTTCAAGTGTTGAGGAACTTAAAGATGAGGTTACTGCCTGAAATTAGTGTAATTAGACAAAATAAATATTAAATATTAGTCGCTAATTTTATGCTGAAAGTTGAACTACAATGGATAGCAGCTGACAAGCTTATAAAGTAGCAGAAGTAGGGAACAGCAGATGGGTTATTTGAGGAGTGCAAGCATGTTATTTTAATATTAAGTACACTCAAAAAGGAAAGACATATGGTAGCAGGTTTGAAGACAACTGAAGACTAAGTTCACAGTTTAAACATTTACATTTGTTGAAGTGTGATGGATTCTTTTTTCTTCCAAGAATATTTCACAGAAGCATCAGGTCAATGTGTCACTCCTCTGAAAACTATTAAATGCTTTCCTTCCTGACCCTCAGGGGCTCTTTTGAGCTACAGTAGATTTCCCAGAATTGCAGAGCCTTTTAACATCCCTCTCACTTCATTGTGAGTTGTCCAGGTGGGCATAACAGAAGAGCTGGTTGGTACTTGCAGTGTTTGATGATACATACACCAATGTTTTGTGGGACAGGGATGTGTTTATCTATTAAAGGGAATAAACTCTGCTGTTCTGTTTTCCCAAGGTCCGTTGTAGTTGCACTGAAGTGTGTGGTGCTGCTTAAACTTGCACTTGGTTTTTTTTGCCTTGATAAATAGAGCACTGGGAGTTATTTGAGGAAAGGGCAGTAGTATATGATTGGAGAAGAAGCAGTGATCTGCTAGACTTGCCAAAATCATGTCTTCCAGGTTGGTGTATACATTCTTGTCAATATATGACAACATGCATTTCCAAATCCACTCCATTTTGATCCTGTCTATCTTGAGAGGTAACTGAATTTGTTCTCAGGAATGATTTTTCTGTAAGTCATGAAAGACAGTATGAGTTGCTTGTGTTTTTTCTTTTCATGTCGGGCTTGTCTATTCTCCCTGTCCCTCTTGGTTGTTATTACGTGCTCTTACAGAATGGCCCATTAAAAAGACATTGTTGATAGGTACATATTACTTTAGATAATGAATTTGTCATTGGCCTCAGAGTATCATCTGAGTTATATTTGCTAGGCAGGGCTAGGCTGTAGATACCTCTTTGAAATTTGATTGAAAGAGTCTCAGTTTGGGTCAGGGGCTGGCTCTCACAGGGTGTTCCAGGCAGGAAAAGAAAAAGTTTTCAAGTATAACTGTTTTTTCTGCCTTTAGTCAGAAATTATCATCGTTATAGTTTAGAGATTCTCATTTTTTAAGGACATTGAGGTCATAAGATGGAATTCAGTATACATAAGCTCCACCAAAAGTCACAGGACTGACTGCTGCTTTTGCTTGCAAAGAAGTAATGTTACTACATCGTGAACAAATATATGGGGAATAATATTTCAAAGGGTGCAGCAAAGGCCATCCAGTGCACACTAAGTCTACCTATTCATGGTTTCCACAAAATTGGGTTATTTTGGGGCTTGAGGGCTGTTTTTGTTGTAGCTTTTGCTTGTTTTTTGACTCAGTCTTCAAATAGCGGTCTGAACTACCTATTTTTACTTCATCTGTGTTTCTACATGTAAATGGGCTTCCTGCTACTGGAGACCTGTGCAAGCAAAGTTGGAGGAGATGACTGTTATGGTTAATATTGGCACTATAGAAACCTGTCACTTCTCCTGAATCACTTGGAACAGGTTTCATGTCTTTTGGGTATGTCTGGTAATGGTTTGAGAAACAATTTAGGAGACATTTTTATTAAGTTAAATGTTTTTCTTCAGTTTTTACCAAAAAAAAAAAATTGTTTGCTTGACCTCCTGTTGCCAGTGTTGAGCATCCAGTGATTCAGTCAGTTGGGTTCCTGAAGGAATCAGATTGATGGAAGCAGCTGAAAAAACAATCTAAGTAGACATTGCTGGTAGTTGTGTTCTGTAACCTCTTTTCATTAATTGTGTCTTGTTAGCATGCAAATTCAGCTTGGATAATTGAGACTCATTCCTGACTATTGACTCTTTGAACAAAAATGAGAAGCAGATGTGATTAATTGGGAAAGAGGAAACTAGCTTGAGGGTAAGGCAAGAGAAGTTGATTGGGTAGCGATGTCACAGAAATTCAAAAGAAATCATCAGGAAATAAGATTAATTTGTTCAGCAAAAAGTTCTTTCAAGGTACTTAGAAATTGTGATTTTTTTTCATGTGTTGTAATGGAAAAATTATATTTATGTCTTTCCTGATAATAAAACTTTCCTTGAATACTCAAAATGCAGTAGACTGACTGTGCAAATCTTCACCTTGCGATTGCAGCAGATGTGTCTATGAATTTCTTTCTGTACTTTCATTATAGATGTGATGTACCTTCTCTGTCAGAAGTTGCCAAATTTGCTTTAGGTTTTTCTAATAACATAGGTTTAAGTAAAGCATACCTTCAAGAAGACATCCAGTCTTAGTAAGAACACATCACAAACTGGAGAAACCATTGCAGCGTGTGGTAGTTTGTTTCAGTGTTTGTTGCACTCTTCATTAAGGCTGTGGTTTTGTACTTAATTTGAACTAATCCTTTATTTGTTTCTAGCCATTGTTTTTTATATCATTCTTTACTAAGCACTCTGAAATACTGGTGACTTCATACTCTGATGATAGCTTCTGTGATCAGGTAATTTCTGAATGTCCTTTCCAATAGGAACGTCACCATACTTCCTGACAGTAGGACACATTCTCTAGCCTTTCCATTATCTCTTGCACTGCTGAACTGTAGCCAATTTTCATCACATGTAAACAAGAACTGCAAGAAATATTTCTGCATCATTTATTACTGCTTTATGCAGAGAATCACGTGCATTGTGTCTGTTGAAAAGGATTGTTAGTTATTTTGAGTGTAATTACTTCTCTGGGGACTTACATTCCCTTACTTGTTTGCTGGCATTCTTATTTGCTTCTTGGTCAGTTATTTCTGTGATGTGTTTCCACATCAGAGTGCACAGGCTGTACTTGTTCCTGTAGCTATATGCTGGGTTTTTAAAAAGAAATCCAGCTTGAGAGCTATTCAGCTGTCTGCTGAACAAATTGTTTGGAAGGTTTCCTACTGTGCTGTTATAAGCATCGTTTTGTTAAGACAGTATATTACACATAAATTAGAGTCCTTTTGGATTCAAGTGGAATTCCCAAGTGAAGGGTCTTAAAGCAGTCAGCCCTACCTCCTCCTCTTAAAAGAAGGTACAAACTTGCAGATAGTAAACTGTAGTCAAATTCTGGACTGTGAATGAAGTAATTGCTGAGAACTCTAGGAATTTCTTTTAATTTTAACCTTTTTATTCTAAACCATTTATGGGTAACTACGAGACTGTCAGAATTGCACTTGCTGATAGTATGGTGTGCTGGTGAACAGAAACCAAATTTGCTAAGATTTGGCTTCCTCGTACTTCCTCAGTTCTTTTATGTTTCCTGTAACAGTCATCTGAAGTTTTTCCTATATATGTAATTGTTGAGTACAAGAAGTGGCTTGCTAACACTTTATTTAGGAAAGGTGAATAGATTTAGATTCTTGGAAATCATCAATATTGAAAGATATTTGTTCAAACTTAATTTTATGCATTCTGTGTACTGTTTTCCCACCTTAATTACTCTGTGGGTTCTGTCAGTTAATCTGATTTAATACAGAAAAGCAACTGACACTATGACAGTTTGTTACAGAAATGAGATGCGGCTGTATGTATGTATGTATGCATGTGAATATAAGTTTTACATCAATGTAGATATTTTTTCTCTTAAATTCAGATCATATGAAAACAAGCATGGGTTGTCTGGTTTGGAACTAAGAGTTTTCAATACTAATAGTGTTATCATGTAGCAGAGTTAGGAAAAAGAGCTCTAGCAAGAACCTCGGAAGTCACAAGGCTCCATTGATTGCCGTTGTCCTATCTGTAACACTTTCCATGAACTTCTCAGGTGTACTTCAAGAACTGTTGGGTTATTTGCTCTGCCTCTTCTGCAGTCTTTCCAAAACAACTGTGAGGAAAGCAGTCTTTTCTACAATTTTGTTTATAATCTTGGGACATAATTTCCACCCTTCATCTTTTAATAGTCTGTATGGCCTTTATCCTCTAGATAAATTGTTCTTTTTCCCTTCATGGTGCTTGTCTTATCTGTATGTATAGATAGAACTTGTACCTCTTCTTGGCTTTTTTTTGCTAGACTGACTAAATGAAGTGTTTTTCATACTCTGCAGTCTCCAGTCAGCTGATCACCCTTGCAGCCTTTCTCTGCAGCTGCTCCAATGTGAAATTTTGTGTGTGTGTTTGTTATAATGAGCTTTATGTGTAACATTCCAGATGTGGTCTCACTGGGCTATTGTACAATGGCACTGTCTCTCATTCTGCTCCAATGAGAATGTTCCAGAATGGCATCTGCCCTCTTTGCAGCTGCCTCACCTTGATGAACCTGTCTGTCAAGCAGCTCTGGTTTGGAATAGCTGTTACACAGGTTCTTTGGTGCAATCTCTTTATTAAACTTGAACTATAACCCATTTTTCCATTAACAATGTTATCTAATACTGCTTTCATTTTTTTGTATGCTATTTTTATATAAAGTTTAGTGTGTTATTAAGATTATGTATATTCTTCTGTGCCTTCCCTCTTGAAAACAACATTGGCGATATAGTCACTGTTCCCCAGTCATTACAGAAGTTATATTTTCTTTGAAGTTCTTACTTTACTACAATCTTATGTGTCACTGTTTCCATAATTCTGAGAAACTGATTATTTTCTACTGCACTAACTTTAATAATTTTTAAAGTGTTTCTATTCTACATTTGTCATTGTTTTAATATCTGAGACAACGTAGACAATGGTTATGGTAGAGGCTGGGAATTCATTCCTGAATATTCTTAATATTCATCCCATTGTCTCTGTTCAGTATATGCATTTTCTTTTTTTTCCTACTTAAGTACAAAAAAGCCTTTAAAGTCTGTAGCTTTTTCATATAACAAAGGGTTCAGGTGTAGTTTAGTGTAACTTTTTACTATGTATCTAAGATGTAGCCTTCTGTACTGATTCATCTTTCTTTTCTCTCCCCTCTCTGTCCCCTGCTATTCTTTATAGGATCTCTGCATGTTTCTGATGTCTTACTTGCACGATTTTATCAATGATTGGCTTTTCAAACATTGGATTTTACCCATTCAACTTGAGACCTGAATCCTTAAATGTTTCAGCATCTTTGTGTTAAATGCCAGGCTTCTCTTGTATGTCGGATGTCTTTGCTAACCTTCGATATCAAATTATATAGGTGTATACTACTGAAATTCAAAGACCTAATTATAAACCCATTTGAGAATTTTTTCATTATTTGAATAAAAACCCAGTAATATATGGATTAGGTTACAAGCAGCTGTTCTATATCCTCATTAGTGAGTGAGAACAGTCTTAAGTAATGGAGTCATTTGCCACTTCAGTAGCTATTTCATAAATTTATCAGCTACTAGCTCCAAGAATAACTAAGCCTGTCCACTTAAGAGTTTGATTTATTCTCCATTTTGTGTCTGGGTAATAAGTCTCCTAAAATGATACGATTCACTTTATTTTTATCTAATGATAAAGATCTGTTTCCATATCAAACACTGATGCTGGAACAAATGCTCCGTTAGTCTAATGTCTTTAACAGAACTGGTTTTACCTACTTCACTTCTCAAAAGGATTTGACCCAAACAGATTTCTGTTCTTGTTATCTATTATATTTATTCCAGTTTGACACATCACTGACTCACATTGTTTTACTCTTCATTTCTACCTTGAATATTGTCTGTTCCTCAGTACTTGCATTCTTAGTCATGAGTGCTGTCCTGCTATGCTGTGGTCACTGTGTTGTGTTTTCTTCTGCACTGTGTGCTGGTAATTTAAACCTCTGGCTGTTAAAAACAGATAAAACCAGATAATTCACAATACTCCTAAAATGTACAGCTCGATTTTCACCATCATATCTCTTGGTAGTTTCATCCGTTCTTCACCATTTGTAATAGTGTATGAAAAACAGGTGTGAAAATGTCCCTGTAAAGTTTAAAATTCTCTGTATCAGAAAAGCAGGCCGTGTTCCGGAAGAGTTGTTTCTGCAGGTGACTGAAGCTGACCTTTCACAAAATCCTTTTTCAGATGATCTACCGCATGGTTTCTAAAACCTTCCTGATAATACTTGTCCCTGAGCTGCTTGTTTATCTTGTCATCAGCTCATACCACCAGCCTTATTTCAGGGGAACTTGGAAGAATTAAGTTGATTTGGTAGACCTGTTAGTGACACAGTGTTCCTCCTGCCCATTGCCTCCTTCCTCTTTCTTCCCTTCCTCCCCTCATTTGTTAAGTAAATGTTTAGTTGACAGGTTTTCATTTTGTTATTAACATCTCATATCAGTTTTCTAAAGTGTCTTAGTTATTTTGTGGTTTATAGTCAAAATGTTTCTTGGACCCAGGGAAACTGCTCTGTGTGGCTTTATAAATGCAACCTTTTCTATTCAAAACCTTTTCTATTCAAAACTTTTCTATCCATTATTAAAAGTACACGTGTGCTTTTCTTTTCCCCATTATATACAATTGCCTAGCCTTTATTACAATTATGAACACTTTTCCATCATACTTTGTTTATTGTTTGTATTTTGGGAAATGTGCAACCATCCAGTCCCCTTGGTTGCCATGATGTGTAAGAGATGGGGATGATGTTGCGTGTGTACCAAGTGCATCCAAAAGTATTAAACTCTGATGTGTTACTTTAACTCCTACAAGTATATTTGTCTTCTGCTATCTGGCCCTTGAATCTTGCACTAGTAGTCCAGGTTCTGACCTTTTTGTTGCACAGACTTCTACTATTTTATACACATCTTTAAGTCAATAATCAAATCCTCTCCCTTTCTATGCCCCGCTCAATTTTTCTTTTAGCTCTTGCATGCTGAATCTTAGTGATTTACTGACCCTGTGCCTTCTCTCTGCTACAAAATTCCTGAAAATCTTAAATGCTTGGAGGTTGTTAATGTAAATTCAGCCCATCTGTAAACTGTACGTAATAAGGTGTATATATTGTAATTACCTTCTTTCTAGAATGACTTATAAATTCAGTGCTTCTGAATTTATTATGTTCTATAAGTTTTGTGAAGTGCTTTATGATCACAAATTTTAAGAAACTGAACTTCGACAGGCTCTTCAAACTGTGAAAGTACTCTCTTCTTTTTACATACAGAGAAACAGGAGACAGATTGTATGAGGTAGATTCCTGTGATTTTGGGTTTTGATGCAGAGGTCTCGTTGTTTGGGTGGGATGTGTGTTTGCATGTGTTAAGGGTAGAATAGATGTAGTAATGTGAGTGGAGGAGGATGTTATTTGTCATTTTTCCTTCTTTCTTTGAGTAAAATGATGGACAGACCTGGACATCTTTTCTTGCAGTGATATCATTGCAGTTAAACAAGTATCTAGAAGGGACTGCTCTGCCAAAGAAATATGACTTGAAATTATCTATATATTTTGCTGTATACTCAAATCCAGTTTACTGACAGGAAGAAAGCTAAACTAGTGTATCAGATTACTCTGTTCTACATTCCTTCAAGACATCAGATGAGACTCCAAGTGACCTTATTTACCTTGCTTAACCACAGGTGCTCGTTCTCTTAAACTAACTCAGTGACCTGCCTTTCGTTTCCTCCTCGATCCCACCAACGCGTACATTGTAAAATTAAGGTAGTGTGATTCATTTTTAGATTTACATGCTGGGTTGTTTCTGCAAAGGACGTTCAGTGCAACACTAAAGCTTTAGCTACTGTGACTTGCTGAGGCACTTGATGTCATTTCTTATTCTTGAGAAAACCCTCTGGCAGTTTGCAGTTACTATTAGCAGCCTTGAAGTTTGTTTTTGGGATAAGAAAGTTCTGAGCTTTCACACATGCCCACCCTCTACACCCTTCTCAGTCTTCCCACGCAAACCATATGACCAATCACGTAAATTTTTCACTTAGGATGATTAAGGTTGCACTGGAATAAAATGCCAAAGTACACCTGGGTTTAGAAAGAGAAAGTAGGCTAACAGTTTTATATGCATACTCTCCTTCTGCTTTGTGCTCTTGAATCACTCATTTTACTAAAAATTGCTTTTAAATTAGTATTTTTCCAGTGTATTATCTGTTCCCAGATGCTGCGACTACTATAAATATGCATACCAATTGACTAGCTTGTTAGTTGTCACGTTGCATTTATATTCTTTAATTATCTGGGAAGGTGTCTAAGTTAATCTCTGTGGAGAACCTTCTACTGATATGTGGAATGTAAAAAGAATATGCAGTTATCATCTTAAGAGGCGATGCACTTTATTAATCTTGCTGCCATTAGAAACATCAACTTTGAAATCAGAATTAATTTATAGTGGCTTCTGGCAAACATGTTCACTTCCATTATGAATAGTTCACTGCATATTTGATGAATGATATGCTTTCCCCAGGTTGTCATTTGTAAATGTCCAAAATGTTCAAAATTCAAGTCAAACGTCAATTTTAGTGCCTGCCGATGGCAACATAGAGTGGAGGCTACATTTTCTTGTTCATCTTACCAATGCTGACTACCTCTCGTGAATCTTATCTGGTCTAGTTGTATCTTTTTCAGTATAACCTCTTCCATTCCCTATAATAGAAGTTGATATTATAGGGAAGTAACTTGCATCAGTACTGTGTCTCCTTTTCTGAGTTATATGTTAGAAAAACTATCATCTGAGCCAGTTAATGGAAAATACTTTCCTGTCTTGTAAAAGTAGTAAAGATTCTCTTTAGTGAAGATGTCTCTTTTCACTTCAACATATGAAGTACTGTTTTTAGTAGTCTTGCTAATTTTGCTAGGCTATGTTGTCTTACTTTAAAAAAAGAATCCTGTCAGCTGTTGTTTCTGTCCAGTTGAAAAGGCCATCTTGTAAAAAGCCCTGTTACTTAGACGTTAGATATTTGACTTTATTGTAATTACTTCATGAAAAAATATTTAAATTAACCCTGTCTTTGAAGTTATGTGTTGTCCATTTTGGTGTGAATTTGCCTATCTTTAAAATGTTTTGCTTGAATTGGAATCTCTTTCTCTTTTAATTTCCTTTCCCTTTTCACTAGATTATTGTTTACAAAAGTCAAGTTGGAGTCCTTGTGCAGAGGCCCAGATGAAGCACTCCTTACCTGTAAACACATGCTCCAGATTTGGAAATCCTGCTACAATCTCACTAACCCAAGGTAAGATGCTGTAGAATTCTAGGCTGCTTAGTACCTTGCTCAGTAGCCTTTCAGGACAATATTAGGTCAGCATTCCTGCTTTTACTTGGTCTGCTGTTTCGTATGAAAAAAACTAATCCTCTGGGAACCTGGAGACTTAATAGCAAAGATAACAGTTGGCTGACATGCAGAAACTACCCAGCGTTCTGTCAAGTAAGATATAATACACCAATGCTAATGAACTCTGCAGTGATGAGGGTTGATCACAGAGATTTGGTAACTGCCATTCTCCTTGATGGGGCTCAAGGTACTGGTATTGTCTTGATTTTGTTTGTTTGTTTGTTTGTTTTTGGTTTTTCCCCCCCCATGATCTGGGTTATACAGCCTTTTATATTGGCTATTGGAGAGATTGCTGTAGTGGAAATTTAGTTCAATGACTTTCACTAAATAAAATAAAGGACTAAATGTTAACTAAGGCTACAGAAACATCAGAGGTCACATGGATAAATACGATGTGCTTGCAAAGCCAGCATAGCTCTTTATTGAAGGGAGGTATTGCTTATGAAACTATTTAGGTTCTTCAAATGCATTAACAAGTAATTGGATAGGTTGATACATTCCTGTTTGGGTTTCCAGAGTGCTTCTGCAAAGGTCCGTCCTTTGCCATATATATTTAGATAAGCTGTCAAGTAAACAGGAAGGCTACTTTGCAGAAATCCATCCTGGTACAGTTCAACACATTTATCAAGTACCTGGAGAAGTTCACAAGCAGAATGTCCTGCTATCTGGTTATTTGAAGGGTTGACAGTTTCCAGAGAAGAGAAGAACTTTGTACCAGGTAGCATCAGATACCTGTATAACAGGTCAACGTTTATCTGTTCAGTTTTTGCTCTTATTTTGTTTGACCTCAGTTATGCAAACACCTGCATCTCTTTAAGGTGACTGAGTTGGCCGAGTGGCCCAAGAGGGAAAATTGCTTCTCTCCTGAGCAAGCAGATGGGCAGTTCAGAGCAGGAGAGTTTGGAGGGTGCAGCAGTAGAGGCCTGGGAGGGGACCCGAGTCTGTCCCAGCACTTTGAGAGACTCTGATACTGTGCTGTGGAGCAGGGAGCTGCACTCAGGGCCTGTCACAGAAAGCAAGGTCAGCAACCAGAATGGTCTGAGCTGAATTATTTTCAACTCCAAGTCACCGAACTAGCAGCAGGGACCTGGGAGAGAATTTCTCTTCTAACTGAGTGGGTGGTGGTTTATTTTAGTTGGCTGGTTGTGTGGGGGGGGAGCGGGGGTTAAAAGTTCGCTCTCAGAATGCTGTGCTGGTGCAGTAGGTTTAATTTCAGTGAGGCTTTGCGTGGACTCCAGCACAACTTTTCACCTTCCATCTCTGCTGTTACAACCTCTACACGCATCAGGGTTCTAATCAAGGCTTGTCATTACTTTTTTTGTTGTGCTAAGAGCTACTGTGCCGTGTTAGATACAGGTTAAGTAAAGCTTCCTTCAGACATCAGCAGGGACTGTGAAAATTTACTCTTGGCTGTGTCAGCTTCAAACAGCAAAGTTTGCCAACTCTCATGTCACCATTCTCCTTCAAGAACATCTAAGTGGAAAAATTAACGAGGACTACTTTGCATTTGATAGTTTTTACTGCTTCTTTATCTTGACATTTAAAGCTTGCTGGTTCTGGTTTATGGTAACAAATCAAAACCAAATTAGGAATGGAATGGACTGGAGTTGTGGATAAATGTCATGATGGAAGGAGACAGGTTGCATGAACTGCACATTCAGAGTTACAGCAAACAGTGAATATGGATACCAAGCTGTAATATTTCTTTGGATGGTCCCTGTGAAATTTAAAGGCTGGATACCTTCGTATTGTATCACAGTGATCCAGGTCTGGCTGACTGGGGTAACAATTATCACTCAGACTTGAAATGTGACTGGGAAGTTCTAATCACTCAACTGTAATAAAGAATGAGGAAGAAGGATTGTTGTGAATGCCTAAAGTACTATATACATCTATATATATATAAGTACATCTATAATTTTAACACACGCTTCATTTTGTTGAAAAGCACCGTTTGAAAATTATGTCTCCCACTGGACTTAATTTAAGCTTTTTTTAAATAGTTCTTTCAGCAAATAATAAAAGGTCTTGTAATCATTTAAAATCTGTTTAGAATGTAGTTTTTCAAATATTTAAATATCCTTTATGCTAATTTGAATCCTCTTTTTCTGTGCTGATTTAGACTGAAAACTAATTTTGATGTCATTTTCCCAGTAAGATAAGAGCTTGCTTCTTTGATAAGCTGTGTTTTATGTGAAATATTTCTTCCTGCAATTAATCAGATTTTGTGGAGTAAACTTGGGGTCAGTGTCCTCATACTCTTTTAATAATGAAAATTAATTATGTATGTAACTAAATGTACCACACAAAGTAAGGACTAAATGCAACATTTTGCCTTACCTTTGTTCAGCTGATTTAGAACAATTTTCTTTTGTCTTTAATTGGCATGCAACCATTTTCCTCATGAGATGGCTAATAGGAATTTAACACTTATTTTGTGGTGCAAATCTTGGAAGGTTTAAATATTTATCTTCAGCCTAATGCTTGAAGTTCATTAGAAAATAGTGCAATTCTTTCCCAGTTCTTAGTTTGCTTTAGGAAAACAGAACAAATCATAATGCCAGTACTGTGCTTAGAAGATACTTACACTAAGCCTGGCTCTCCTTGTCAGCAATGTTTGGCATGTCATTGTGTGTAGAATGAGGAAATAATTAATGCAGTGGTTACCAGAAAATATGCACCAATTGAGGTAACAGCTAGAGCTGATAGTGTGTGTGCCAGGAAGTTCCCTTCTGTTTCCTGTGGATTTCTATAATGGCATCGTTTTGTAAGGAAATCAGTCATGCAGTAATGTTAGGGTTGTGCAAAATTTTATTTATACCGTTTTACTAACAGCTTTTTAAAGAGAGGAAGTTGCTGAAAAGCTTCTTGCCCTTCTCTCAGTTCAAGTGCAGAAGGAGGGGATTCTAAAATGAAGGTAAATGGCAAGATGTACTGAATTCCAGTCTTGCAGTTTAGATTAAAGTCTCTCAGGCTTTACTTTAAGCTAGGAATTTTTTGGATTTTTTTTTTCTCTTCAGTAAGAATCAGGCAAAAGTTTGCACTGTGCTAAGCTGGGCTAACAGCCCAGTTGCTTTAAAGCTTAATTGTTTTTAAGTTTGTGGGGTGCCTTTTTTTTTTTTAATGAGGTTTTTAGAAAAAGTATTAATTGACAGTGACTAGAACTAGACTTACAAGCCTAAAAATGGAATTACTGTATTACCCATAGAATGTTAAAGACGGAGTGCCCATATGTGCTTCCTCACACTTTTCTCTCCATGTATCTCAATACTCACCTCCTCTTAAGGAGAAGGAGCACTTAGTTCTTCAGTCCCTGTTCTTCTGCTGATTCTTTACTAGTAGTGCTAGAAGCTATTAGTTTTCCGGCAGGTGCATCAACAAAAAGCCTGAGGGACAGATACTGAGTTACAACTAAAGCAGAAATTAAGTCATTTGTCCACAGGAGCAATCAGTGAAAACAATTCCTACTGCCTACGCTTCTGAGGTTCAAAATGTTCCTACTGCGCTATTAAGATCAATTCAACATTGAGTTAATATGTATGTATATGTGTATATTTTTTCAAAATGCAACAAACAAGCAAACCAGAAACGAACAAGCAAACTCAACCAACCAAAACCACACACAAAACAACAACACACACACACAAACCGAAACAGACACCAGCACCCCACCCCTCCCAGCCCCAAAACTCTAGACATAAGAGTAACATCTTTTTACATGAAAGGTAGTTATGGCATCTTTATAACATCTTTACCTGAAATTAGTTGTCCTGAGCTTAGTGTTTCTCTTCAGTCGGGGTAAAGTGTGGATTTTCAAGCTTAAATTTGCCGTCTCAGCTACCTGTGAGAGCTGTACCTCATATTATGTAAAAGTTTAGGGTACAATAAATCCTTTCTGTAAAGCTGTTAGTTATGAATCAAATTAAAAGCCTGTATTCCCTTCATGGTTGTGTTAATTACGAAAAGAGCATTGCCAAAGTAAATATGGGTTTAGATTTGCTCAGCTTAATTCTGTTTTAATGCAGCTGGTTTAATGCACTGTGAGTGGTGCTTGGTACTAAATTTGTTCATAGCAAGAACCTTTGTGGGAGGAGGCCAGCAAAACAACTTGTATCTCAGTATATAAATTTATATTTTAATAGCTTACAATTTCTGTACTTCATTACAGTGATTCTGGACGTGGGAGCAGCCTGTTAGACAGAGCTATTGCTGATAGACGACAGCTTAATACAATTACATTACCAGATTTCAGTGATCCTGAAACAGGTAAGAACTGCATTTGAACAATAAAATATAGGTTAAATGGTCTGGTCCTAGGTAGATTTTGCATTATTTTTTTTTTAATTTTGAAAAGGAAACAATATTTCATTGTTGCTGTGTAAGTGTAAATAGACATTGTCCGATATAAGATTTTTTCTTTTTTATTTATGAAGTACTTACTGACCACATTCTCTGTAAATTAAAATATCTATAGTATGGATCTTGCTGAGCTTAGTGGTTTTCTCTTATGTAGGATTAAAAATAAGTGTGCTGAGCTCGCCTATTTGCCGAAGTCCTATGCTTTTCTGTCCATTTGGTATTTCCACATATTTTCTTTTTAAAAGGTAAATCTGAAAAATTTCAGAAAACTTTTAATCTCCAAAAACCTGAAGACACCATTGCTAATTAAATTCATTAAAATTTCTAATATATATTAAAAAATAATTGCATGGCTGGGTTGGTTTCATGTAGACATAGCTTTGACATTATAAGTAAAATTTACGTATGACAAATCATATATAATGTGATATTTTGATATACATATCAAAAATTGTGGTGTACACGTGCACTACATAAAAGCTAAGACTGTTAAATGTCAGTAAATATTTACAATATGTAATTTGCCTATTTAAATACAATCAGTTATCACAATGCAAATTGATATGCCTTAAGTCATAGAATCAAAAAGCAGCTGAGCCAAGCATTCTGTGAGAATTGCAGAGGGAATTACCATAATAATGCTAGTTACACAAACCTTTACAGTATGTTACTTGCATTTTAAATATTGAAAGTTTTCTGTTTCCTGGGTTTTATCTCAAAAGTGTAGCAAGCCTTTCCTGGCACCGTTCAGATGTGAATTTCTGCTTAATCACTCTTTGACACAAACAGCCTGTGGGGAAGTTTGCCAGCCTGTGAATCAGGATACACTGACCCGTAAATTTAGATTCATTGAAATGTGTAATTTCTGTCTTTGTTTAATATCAGAATTGTGCAGTAGAGAACAATACAATTTAGATATTTAACGTCTGAAAGTTAAAGTTGGATCAAATGTTCACTCGATTTCAAAATCAAGTAAATAGAAAGTGTTCTGTGGTTGCTGTAGTGGTAAAAGGTTTTGATTACAAAGATCAGGTCACCTGATTTCACAGAATTGCAATGTGATATGGTCTGAACTATGACATAATTAGCTTGCTGTCCCTAATGTGGAATTTTCTGTCTTCTTGTGTTTGTATATTTTAAATACATAACATTTTATCATTCTATAGTGACCACTCGATATTCTAGTCTAGCTTGTTGCATTTTAAGGACGTAAATAGATTTAACAGTTTTTATATACATATATAGATACACATGGATATAATTTTATTTATGGCTTCAAAAAATGCTTTTTAGAGGAGTGTTGTGGGATTTTTTTTTTTTTAATTAGTTGTGGGGTTGCTTTTGTTTTCCCCCATGGGGACACACAGCTCTTGATCAGTGTCCTATTTTATATTTGCCACTCTTGGAAACATAATGAATTGGTGCTTTTTAAAGATTGCATATTCTTCAGCGCTTCTAAGTAAAGATGAACCCTTATCCAAAACAGTGAGCTTTTCAAAGAGCTCGCCCCAGATTCAAATCCTGCAGCCAATATCTTGATTGGAAAACTGGATCTATACATATGTTCTGATTTTTCTGGAAGTTCCAATTTGTCTTTTTTTTTCTGAATCTCAGTTATGTTGTTAGAGTGTCTGTACTGTCAAGGAGGATAAGATGGGAAATTAAAAATATGGAGTCCCTTTTTGACTATTTTTCCCATAAAATGTAGTTGTGAAGGATGGGTTGCAGGGAGTCTCTTTTTTTCCTGTTGTTTGTTTGTTTGGGTTTTTTGGTGGGGTGAGGTGGTTGTGGGGTTTTTTTGTTTTGGGGTTTTGTTTGTTGAGTTTTGGGGTTTGTTGTGGCTTTTTGTTTGTTTGTGGGGTTTTTTCGTTTGTTACTTTTAGCAGAAGAAGCCTTGTTGCAATAACAATACTCAAATTTCGGTAAGGACCAGAACTTTGTTGTCTACTGTGTGTATACAGTAGTATATCTGTAAAAACTCCATACCCAAGTTTTGTCCGAAATTCTTCATCCAGAAGNGGAGTCTCTTTTTTTCCTGTTGTTTGTTTGTTTGGGTTTTTTGGTGGGGTGAGGTGGTTGTGGGTTTTTTTTTTGTTTTGGGGTTTTGTTTGTTGAGTTTTGGGGTTTGTTGTGGCTTTTTGTTTGTTTGTGGGGTTTTTTCGTTTGTTACTTTTAGCAGAAGAAGCCTTGTTGCAATAACAATACTCAAATTTCGGTAAGGACCAGAACTTTGTTGTCTACTGTGTGTATACAGTAGTATATCTGTAAAAACTCCATACCCAAGTTTTGTCCGAAATTCTTCATCCAGAAGATTATATAAAAATTTTGCAGAAATTAAAAGGTTCCAGTTCTATAAGAATAGAAGTATTCAAGCTTCTCAATGTGTTTGAGAAAACTTTAAGCAGACTGTCAAAAAAAATTGTTCACAAAAGACAGAAGAAACAATAGACGGTCGAGATGTTCAACCTTGATAGCCTGAAAGAGCTCATGTGCAAATTCTGTGGATCCACGGTGTTTAGAAATGCAGGAGGAATTTGACATTTAAGAAAAAAATAACCAAATGTTAAAATAGGGGTATGCAGAAGGGTATTGTGGAAGATCCTTCTAGGACAGAAATGTTTGCTCCCTTCCTCTTTATACAGTATAATGCTACCATGTGTATGCATTTGTGTGTGTGTGTGTGTGTGTGTGTATTCACATGAACATTTGGAAATTTGCCCCTTCCTAACTTTGCTTGTCACCTATGGTAATTATCCCCTTTGTTTGTCTAGTCTGAATTCAACCTGAATACCATGAAATGGGAGCTAAAATTCGAATCTGAAGTCTTATGTATTTGCAGTTTGAATTTTAAACTCTTTTCTAGAAAAAAAAAATACATCTAGCTGTAATCAGTGTAAAACTGGCTTTTTCTTAGTTGTGTCAATTAAGCAGAAGAAGGAATTTGAAAAAAAAAAAAGGTCTTAAAGCAGTTTTATAGAGAGCTTTTGCCAGTCCCATAATCAGAAATAATTAAATGATTCAATTTAAAGTTTGTGTAACCTTTGAAGTACAAAATGAGTGTATTGTGGATTTCTTACAAGGCTAGACTAGTGCCCTGATCAGTAACTGTGGCAAATCTGCTTTAAGTTCACCTTCTATTTCAGCTGGTTTACCATGCGTGGCATGCACCCATATTTGTATATATTGAAGTAAATAAATATGGAGAGGAAAAAAAAAGGCTTGATGAACCACTGAAGTAAAATCTCACAGGGTGGCAGGCACATTTCATATCCAAAGATAGATGTGCATGTGCAAATCATTGAGACTCAGTTGGCTATTTTGGTTAAGGTAAGTTGCACTCAATCACACGTTATTCATTTTGTTGTGTATTGGTTATAGTCCACTGAGTTTCTCATAGTAAGAAACAGTAGTAGCTGAGTTTTAAACTTTGCTCTTTATTTCCCCTTAACTACATTTTACAAATTTGTGCATTAGAACATAGAGGAAAAAATATATTTAGGTTGTTTGTTTTTTTTTTTAATCTAGTTTAGTATGGAAGGAGAGTACATATGAGTACATGGTATTTTTTTCTGTTGCTTCCAGAAGAAGTTATATTTATTTTATGTAGAAGCCATTTCCATCTTACTGAATGGTAAAATAAATGCTTTCTACTTTTTGTCATCCGTGAGTCCATTAAACCCTGTTGGATCTTTTTTCTGTTCTGCCCCCCCTCCCACCCTTATCATTGTCTTTGTTTCGCTTTTTAGCCTCTGATACTTCCTCATCTTCTCTCTCAAGAACAGAGTCTCCTCTACAACTGTTTGTATCTTCTCATCTTCCTCATCCCAAACCAGATACCTTTGTCTGGCCCCATGCAGCCTCTCCATACTGTGACCAAGTTCCTGAGCCCTGTACACCTTCTCGCTGTAAATTGGCTTTCTATTCCTGATGGGCGTGCTAGTTTGTGCTGTATTTGTCTGATAATCTTCATAACTGATAAACCGCGTTTAAACAGTTTCAGTGAAATCTGTCCTTACAGGTGCTCTTCATTAAATGCTTTGCAGCATTTACTGCAGTAAATTATTTCCATTACTGGCATGTTTTGCCTAGCAAGACTGTACTTTCCGCAGAATTTCCTTCTCATCTGTACAGCTTTTAGCAACTTAATTTCAGAAAGCCTTTAGCTAATTGCATCCAAAACCTTCCCTGAAAATTCACATGAAGGAAAGAATTGCCTAAATATCAGTGCTTATTCTCATATTGCAGGTAGGGCATATTGCAATGATTCAGAGGTATTAGAGTATTATGCTATTTCAAGTCAAGAGCATATTGTTTGAATATAAACTGTACTGTAATGCTGCCAGAGTAGTTCAGGTGGCAGGGTAAAATCAACATAGTTTTCCAGCCATTTCTTTTAAACTCCTTTTCATTTCTGTTAAATTGTCCTTTACTCATAGATTTATGCATAGCACTGTTTTTGTCACATTTACTATAATCCAATCTTAAGAAATTCATTTTTTACACCTGGCCTTTAACCAATATAATGCCAAAGATATTAATTCCTAATAAAATTTAGAAAATAAATCTTGGAGTATTTAGCAAAATTCACTTGTTAAAATAGCTGACATAAGACCGGAGTTTTGAAGACACTAGCTCGTATGTAAGCCTCTAACTGGAAATTAAGGATAGTGCTTCCTTTAGGCTCCAGGAAATCTGCCGTCCAACAGAAGTTTAACTAGTTGAAGTCTGACTTTCTTCTGGAAGCATTTGAATAGCTGATTGACTGCTGTTACAGGTTTGAGCGTTGCTGAGTTGAACTTGCTCAGCCCTACTCTATAAACAGCACAATCCAAGTTAGCATTAAATTACCTGTTCTTTGTAGAGCTACGAGTTAATAAGAACTCACTGGAGAATGACAGCAAACTGAAAAAATGCAGAAGCCCATGCATGGATTCCATTATGTAAAGCCCAGGTTTTCCATTTCCAAACTACTATATCCTCAGGGAAAGAAGTTCTGCCATATGCATGAGAAGTAGTGGAACCATGAAAAAACCCAGATATTGGAGTTCTTTGTGTAGTATCAATAATTAATGGAAGTTAAAGCTCTCTGAGTAAGTAGAGGTTTGCCTAGATGCTTATAGCATGTTAATAGAGTTACCAGGGCTGAAAATCTTACGTTCTGTGTCTTGCTCAGTTCGTTTTTTTTCTACTGAAAGTAGCAGAAGGCTTTTTCTATTATTGACTTGAATTCAAGTTTCAGTTGAATAGTAACATCATTTTAAAGTTGTAGCAAAGGATCTAAGAAAATATTTGTTGTAAACAGTAATTTATTTTTTTTTTTTTAATCTTTTGAAACCCTGTAAAACCTGATTTACAGTTTGAAGATTATCAGAAACCCTCTAGCTTTCTTGGAGTTCTTGGTTTATTTATTTATTTTTCTCCTTCTTACTTTGGAATTTAACTTGTGGTTTGATCTGTTCAAGGCAATCCATCAGATGCTTACTTTCATGGTTTTTACTCCCTTTTTTCAGTTTGTAAGTAGTATTCACTGTGTAGTGCTATTAATTTCTTAAGGACTTAAATCACCTTTTTCTTTACCACAAAACGTACGTGTTTTGTCCACCGGCAGTGGAATTTTGATAGTGTGTAAAGCAAGGCTGATGCTCTTTGCCCATTCAGTCACCCCAAGGGCTGTAATCTTACGAGATCTGAATGCACTCAACTAACGCTTGCATTTAATTATTAAAGAGGCAGTATTCCTTTCTAGAGGACTGCAAATAAAGATATATTAGGAAGGTCTTGTATAACATAATGGCCAGCTGCCAGTAGGTTTTATTAGAGAAGATTTTATGCCACTGCTGTTCCTAAGGACTATGTTGGTCCAGAACACAACATTGCAAATGCTGTCATGAGTCATAATAAACTACTGCTTTCTCTTGTGGTACAAATTTTGCTTGTAGAATACATCACTTAGGAGTACACTTTAACATAATGCAATGATGAAAACAAGCTAAATAAGAGAGAATGAAGAATACAGATCAATAAAAATAACTGCTGCTTTAACCAGGATATGAAATAAGGTGTTTTTCTGTAACCAGTTACATTATAAAGCTCTGCATTTAGCCTTAACAAGCATTTTTTTTTCATTGATTACTTTTTCATAGATTTTTATGAGGTAGTACAGGAAACCAGTTTGGTGGAGAAAAGTAAGATGCATAAAACAGCGTGTTTGACAGTGACTAAGCATGAAAAAACCTTTTACAAGGAGCTGAGAGGATGCTCTATCAATGATGCTGCCCATACCTGACCACTAATATCTCCATGCATAACTTTGTACTAAAAGATAACCTAGCATTATAATTTGTGATTGTGAAAGGTGTCTCAGACACTTAATGAATTTTATAGGGAAAAGTGTTAATTTTCACTAGACCAGATGATCTATCTTATGAAATTCATCACTTCAGTGATATGTTAGTCCTGCAGAAGATACTGCCTCTTTGTATCACACGATTGCTTTTTTTTAGCACAGAGTTTTCTGTATGTCACACCGCTAATATTCTAACTGCCAGCATGTGTGCATGCAAAGTTGAAAGCCATGGGTTTTTCCTCTTTTCTCCTGCATGAGCATTGCTGTTAAAGCATTTTTTGCCTCATGTAAATGTTGAAACATTGAAAACATGATGAATGTATAACTGTTTAATAACATTCTCTTTTACGGTATAAAAAGAAATCCTGTTATAGTAAGTTTTGTTAGTTGATTTGAGCATGTTTCTTGAAGGATGGCAGTCCGTTCTTTTACACATTTTCAGAAGAAAAATCTGTTTTTCTCCAAGCCTCCATGCCAGCTAAGTGCTGATAGGGTCCATGTCTTAGTTCGTGTCTATTGGGCTATGCTGTGAATGATTTGTTGGAAAATGACCAAAGAAAGAACTGAAGAAGTCATAATATGTTTTTTTACTTATAAATGGTATTTAAAAGGTGGGGTTTGTGTAGACTCTCCTGTAATATTTATCTGAAGAAAAACCTGGAGAGAATAAATTGAACACTTCGTTGTTCGCAGAAGTTGAGCTGTAGGTTGACATGGAAAATAAGGGTTTCTGTGAGATGGCTTAACTTTTTAGTTAAATTGTGTTTGTACAAGGCAGTTGGTAGGTTTTCTCTTTGGGATTGAATCGAAACATGGATATAACCATGGTCGTTCCAGATACTACGTTAGTATAGTGAGTAGGAACTCTCTAAATTCTGGACAAGTGTCCTTATAGGAAACTTAGTGGGAGGTTATACCGGTTTGGTTTGGAAACTTTTTGTTATGATTAAGACCATCTGTCACACTTTGCAGTGTGCAATGAGATTGTAATTCCAGGTATTAAACAATAAGTAATTTAAGTAGTGAATTCTAGATCTTACAAAGACAGCCCCTGTTTTGCACTTGGTCTTCTTAGTATACACAAGCTTCAGAATAAAACTAAACAAATGGAAGTGAGTAGCCGGGATCCATTTTGGTGATATATTACTTTTCTAGGCCTCATGCTTTTATATTTCAAAATACACAGTCTTTGCTGCCTGTGGTATTTTGAGGGAATTTTTTCTTGATTCTTAAGTGTCATACTGTAACAGCAGATCTAGAAGTTGTTTAGGAAGAGCGGGGATATTCATGTGCCTAAAAGATACGGTAAAATTTTAAACCAGAAATTACTACTACTCTCTCTGAGCATTTGAAGGCAGCTACAACTGGTGAACAGTGACACTGGGAGTAAGGATATGTTTGTGTTTGGCTGAGGGTACTGAACACAAACCAAAGGAAAAAAGTACAGATAAGGCTGGGAAGAGAGAACAGAGCTTACTACAAAACCACCGAACAAGCAACCGGCTACACAGGATCTGTGAGGCCTCTGTGAGGCCTCGGGCAGACTTTAAGATCCACTCTTAACCCTCAGTTTCCCACAGACAACTATGCGTCTTTAACCGTTGTAGTTGAAATTACTATACATTTTACAATTGTAATGTGACTATAAAGATCTGAATTTGGGGACCCCTGGGTTAGAACAAGGAACAAGTAGTTTGGATAAGTTACTCAGTTCTCGTAAGGAAAGGGTTGGATAAACCTGGAGGAAGATCGGGAAAAACTTTTCAGTACATAGGATCTTTAAACGGTCTTTAAATGATTTTTAGTTGTCTGCGAGATGAAAGCTTACTAGCTGTTTTTTAACAGAAGGAACCACAAGATAGTCAGATGACATTAATTGTCATGATACTAAAGAAGCGTTTAGGGGTTGATAGGTTAGAGCTATCAGCATGAGTGCAATGTACCTGAAAGATGCCTCATTGGGCAGTGTCAAAACACTATTGTTATTTATAAACCAGGGAAAAAAAAAAGAAAAAAGGTAATAGCAAAGATGTAAAAGTGTGATGAAGGACACGGTTGCTGTGCTGTTTAGATATGCAAGTCTGCGCTAAAGGTCATCCCTCCTCCTTTTGGAAACTGTATAGCCCTCTGTGCTTGATAGCTCTCTTAATAGCCACTGCAAGGAGGGTTTTTAAAGGAACAAAACCAAGCAAAAAAGCCCAGTTATCGGTGCACTTGTGCTGTTTCACAACATCTTAAGTTCTCTACATTTTAAATAAGACTGAAGCATGGAGGGTTTCCAAGGCTGAGATTTCCAAAGAGCCCTGCAGAAGATGACACTGACTTTCTTCATATGCTGCTTAACATTGATCTTCAAACTGAAACCCCAAGAGTCCACTTATTTGGGATGTTGTTTAGAGGCAGTTTAACTTGAGTTGATTATGTTGAGTAATCTGCAGTCTGAGTTTCTAAAACAGTTATTTGGTCCACATTGAGTTTTAGATTGTTAATATGCATGATTTAGAATACATTTTAATATTAGCTGTATAGGAGGTAGCTGTTTTCTAGTAGCTTAATTGAAGTAAGGATACTCGAAGACTATTACTTTGCTACTTTGCGTATGTGTGTGTTTTCTTCAGAGGACTAATTGCTGCAATATGTTAAGGGATACCTTTTTCTTAAACTAGAAATATAACCAATTTGAAGAATAACACTTTGAAAAAGATTTTCAAATTTTTTAAAAATTTTTTTCTGCCACCCATAATAAAGTCCAGCATAGGAGTTAATTACTATAGGAATTCACTAAATACCCACTCTGTTTTAACCGTAATGCAGGTGGCACTGTAGTTACATTTATACAGTCCTAAAATTACATTCAGCCCTTTGAAGGCAACCGTGAGGCTGATGTGGCCCCCAGTGAAAGTGAGTTTGACACCCCTGCTCTTCAGGATTCAATACTTTCTTTTGAGGTACCTGCCGTTGTTGACCGTTACAGATATACTGATGGGTTTAGAAGACTTCTCATCTGATCCAGTATGGAATATTGTATATTAATCAGGCCTAGTTAGTCTGAGATTTTGTAATTTGCAATTATAAAACAACTAGAGAGATGTTGAAGCTTAGATGACAAGGAGTGTAGCTTAAAAACGTTCATGGTCTTGACTGGGGAGGGGAAATGTTCTTAATCCAAGGGACTTGTATGGCACAAGGCATTTTAACTCAGTCTTCTTGATTAGCTGAGGTTTACATTCAGTGCACTTTAATTGTGTATTTGTGATGGGGTATGTTGTGATCATCCTGTATGTGTTAGTTCTCCTTTTTGTACTGTTACTAGTCTTAAAATAGTCTTCTAATTGCACTCTATGGAAAAGACATAGCAATTACTAACATCAAAGTGCATGCAGCAGCCTGAAGATTACAGTGTATGATACCATCACAAATGGTTTTTTTTGGATCGTACATTGCCAGAAAAGAGGTGTCGAGTTTAATAGAGAGTATTCATAGTAGCAAACTAAAAATGTGTCAGGTATAGTTTCCAATGTTCAGAGTGGTTTTTATATAGTCTTTCAGAACAGTGTAAAAGCTTTCATAACAAGGAAAATTACCTGACATTTCAAAAAATTTCTCCAAGATCGTACATGTAAATTCAGTCTAGAGGAGTTTGGGCCAAAACCTCTCATGAAAAGGGTTATGATTAAGTATTTTATGCAATGTGTGTGGCCTTCGTTCTTTCTCTGATGGTGATTTTTTTAATTATTCTACAGGTTCAGTCCATGCCACATCAATAGCAGCTTCCAGAGTGGAGCAAGCACTGTCTGAGGTTGCTTCATCTTTGCAAAGCAGTGCCCCAAAGCAAGGTCCCTTGCACCCTTGGATGACTCTGGCTCAAATATGGCTGCATGCAGGTACTGTGAGAGTGGAATTCTTTCTTATACTTTCCCCTTTCTTGCTAATCTAAGGGCTTCCAAAAATCTGTTGGTTTCATTCAGAATCTATTATCACTCATCAGATCTAACTTCTTCAGGGGTGTGTGTGGCACTGAAGCAAGTCAAGAAATAAAAAGTACATTTGAGTCACTTGTGTGTAAGATGTTTTATGTAAGACAAGGCAGTAGTTTTAGAATGCAGCTGCTATCAGTGGAATCGTATCTTCTGTAAAACAAAGGCAACACTCTCTCCCTTATCCATTAAGTATTTGGTTTCTGAAGTACCTCGAGTATCTTAGTATTTGCAAATTTAGATGGCCTAATTCCATTAGTTGGAAAAAAATATTTGTGAAATTAAAGAACAGAGTTTTTGCAACTAGAAAGTCTTTATCATTGAAAATAATAACTCTGCATATATGGGGAAAAAAGGCTAACAGTACTGTTGAACAAGCTGTCCCTTGCAGCTGTAATAATGAGCTCTCATTCAGTTCTCTTCCTTCTAAATTCATTAATGCAAAACACCCAGAATTGTTTTCCTAAATGTACAGTCATCTTGAGTGGGTTTAATATTGTTCTGCTGCTTCAAGCCTCAAGCTAAATGGAATGTCACAAATAGCTGTTATACGAAATTTCAACCAGAAAATGACAATGTGGTGTATTTTTACACATTTAAAAATGTATATCGTGCAATTGTTTTCATTGGTACTTGCATCAGGAAGGTGTAATTTAGAAATCAGTCAGCAATTGTTCTGCTTTGGCCTACTCTCAGACTTGAGCATTTTTCAGTGACATAATTTTTTTTTCTTTAATATTTACATTTAACAAAACAGTGCTGTATTTCTTAGTGTTTTCATTTTCCTATTTTGCATTAACAGTTTCACTGTGTGCAAGTCATTACTGTGCAGTGGCTTCTGTTTATTCATTAATGTTTTAGAGAAAAAGCCTAGAAGACTGGAAAGAGCAATGATGATGATTAATACCGGTGATCTCATTTGGGGGCAGAAGGGCTCCTCAAAAGCAACACGGATTAGAACAAGGTGAAGTCCACCAGGGCACAGAGTAGTCACCTGCCCTGCATCATGGGTGGCATCATTGATTTTAAATATTTGCAATCTATCACAGTTGACCATCTACAGTACCTCTTAGCATCCAGTTTTTGTTGGTCATGTCCTATTGCTGCTTATCAAGTCCATATAAGCGACTGCTACTGTTTTGCCCACAAAGGAGGGGTCTGAACACTCTTTGCTGGTTCCATTTTAGTTCACAACTTAGGTTTGCATTCACGTTGCTGATCTGCTGCACAGTCTGCATTCCACTCTTAAAAATATCTATCTTGGCAAATGTGGTCTGTAGGTCGTGTACTTGATTACCAGCAGGAGGGAGGCTTAGGTGGGGGAGGTAGGAGAGAGTTGGAGAATGAACTAAAGCGTTAAATATCCAGGGGAAGGACACGACAAAGTATGATCTGACTCTCTATGGGGAGGAATGAAGGTAAAAAAGAAGATGGAAAAGGGCTTCTATCTGCCCTCAGAGAAGGTACTGCAACCTGAAGTCTGCTTCATCTCCACTTTGGGATGATCCCATTCTTGATACTTCAGGCTGGTGATTTGTGCTTCATTTCAGGGTGTTTAGGTATCCTGCTATTCAGCTATTTGTCTTGCCACAGTAAATGCCCTGAGCCTTGAGAAAGGCTCTTCACTGTAGGAACGTTCAGAATAAAGATTTCTCACAGAAGCACAATACAAAGCAGATATTCTGGAGGGTATCTCCTTCAGTAGATATGGGTTACTTGCATCAAAAGCAGCGATAAAATTACTTAACGCCTTACTTACAGCACATGTTCTTTAAATAAAAGTGAAGATTTACCACTGGGAAACGGCTTCCTTTTAAGACTCATGCCACATTTAACTGTTTGACTCCCTGTATAGTTGTACAGTGTTTTACTTGCTAGTGTGTGTGGGGAGGGGGAAAACTTTAACAAGCTTTAAATTTTAAAATACAGAAATTGAAAACTATTCTTCATGTTAAATTATAGAAACATGGAAAAGTTACATAAAGAAGTTCTAATACATGCAAAACTTAGTGGAATGTATTTACCCAAACTAATAAATATCATGTGACAAAGAGGGAAAGTTTTTGTTCTTGTGGATATACAGCATCATTCCAGCTGTGCAAATGAGCATGGCGTTCAGTCCAGAGAAGTTGATTGTGCACACAGTAACTGGCTTTTAATTTTTCATCTTGTGTTTTTTAATGGTCTGTTCCAGCATTTATTTTCTGGGCATATAGTGTAAAGGTGGAAAATCAGGCTTATTTTAAATGAGAAACAAAATTACTTTTACAATTAGTATGTTCTCTAGTAACTCCCTATTAAAAAACAGATGTGTCTCTACGTGATCAATGGCTTTCATGGTCCTTTGAGAAATGCGTCAAGATGGAACTCGGTGTTGCTATGCAGCTTGATTGGAAAATATGTTGATTTCTCAATAAAATGCAAGTGTGAGCGTTGGAGGGGTTTAAGCCAGAAAGCATTCTAGGTTCTGCCCTGGTGAGACCACAGCTGGAATATTGTGCCCAGTTCTGGGCCCCTCAGTTCCAGAAGGACAGGGAACTGCTGGAGAGAGTCCAGTGCAGGGCAACAAAGATGATGAAGG